>JBANSL010000005.1:20257500-20615000 GCA_037127255.1 Persicaria tinctoria
TGATCGTGAACCAACCTTCCGGTAAGCCATTCTCCCTCTTTTCCGATCCAAACCACTCTCGAGCCCTACCATCACGCTCTCCCACGTCCGACGCAGGTACGAGGAGCCATCGAGAGCCTCCGACGACACCCAGAACCTCGTTCGAAGCTCCGACATCCGCGAACACCTCGGTTAGCTCTTGTACCTTCCCTCATTTCCTTGTTTATGTTCGTTCTTCCGTTTCCGCTTAGTCTAGTCGGGGGGGGTAGTGAGGGTCGAGTGTGGGGAAGGATGGCCAAGCTCGAGAGCTCCGGCGAGTTTGAGGGCGGCGTGTGCGAGTGAGGACAAGCGAGCGTGTGCGAGAGAGGCGAGCTGTAAGTGCGAGCGGGCGCAGCTGTGTGGGAGCCGGGGAGGGTGAGCGAGGAGGAGACGATGAGGGCCTAGCTGCGAGAGTCCGAGTTCGGGCGAGCAAGCCACCATGCGGGAGCGCGAGAGGCATTGGCGTCGAGCTGTGTTGCGAGCAGCAGGCGGGAGCTGCAAATCCGTGCGATGTTCAAGGAGGAAGATGAGTCGTGGGCTCCATCCCCTGTGCAGTCAGCTCAATGGGCCCACACCTTTAGATTTTACTGTATTTGTTTTATAAACCGGGTTGGGCTGAGATTTAGCGGGTTCGGTTCGGTTTGGGTTAAAAGCGTTGGTTCGATTCTGATTATTCGTTATTTATTTATTTATTTTATTAATTAATTGTCTAACCAATTTCCGATAATTGATTATTTAGAAATCGATTTATGTGTCGATATTTAAAAAGGGTCGGTTTTAAAATATATAAATTGAATTATTTAGTAACAGTTGAAAGTTACTTAAATTCCTAGAATTGTGATTTTAATTAAAGTAAAGTATGTCGGGATTATTTAATCGGATCTTTGGAAGTAGTTTTAAAGATTAAATATTTATGAATTAGAATTGGCTAAGTATAATTTTTAAGTAATTGTTTTGACTAACAACCGGACTAGCTAGTGAGATTATATGGATTGAAGTATGATTGAGCCAGTTATGGAAATGACAATGGAATAAGATGATATAAGATGTTGAGATAAGTTGAGATAAAGGATGCTGATGATGCTATGATTAATGGATTGATGAGCATGTTATGTAGTGGTAAATGGATCCCGTTGTGTGCAGTTTACTTATGCATATTTATTAATAATTGCTAGATGATCTGTAACCTGCTTGCTTATATCTTCCTGCTTTTCATCTTGCTGATCTGCTACTCCAGGTAAGTTCTTTGAACTTACTCATGATGGACGCTCTATGCACTGGGTGTTATATAGTAGGCTAGTGTCCATGCACCATACGACTTAGAATCACGCTTAGGAGCTAAAATGAAAATCATATGATTGCTATATGTCCTTGCATGAGAACGGCCGTTATCTGTGATAGTCCTAGAGTCTTTGCTAGGGTCATAGGGTAGCCCAGCCTCATCGGGTATCCTGAGTCAATCGAGTCTATATGAACATGATATGATAGCCCAGCACCATCGGGCAAGCGATGAGATGATATGATATGATGATGCCGTGGTTTGTGCACCACCACGAGGAAATCGCTATGCTATAGCACCGAACTGGCCAGTTTCTGCCCTATCGGAAGGGGGTAGAGGTAAGAGAGGGACATGTCACTTGGCATTCTGTGTGGATCCATTTATCGCTTTGTGCATTTTATTAAACTGTCAATATGTGTGTGTGTGTGTGTGTGTGTGTGTGTGTGTGTGTGTGTGTGCGCATATATATATTTATATATATATATGATTTAATTTACGCATGGCATTACGCATTTCATCTTAGGAATAGGATGCTTATTATATGCCTCTCAGAGTGTGTTTACATACGCGCATGAGTGACCTGATGATTGACCCAGATCCCCCTCATTTTTTTTTAGACTCAGGTAACCGTTAGCCGCTATCGTTGCTTATGTGGATGCTTGGCGGGTTCAGACTTTTGGCGTTAGATCGAGAGGTTTAGAGACCACCACACTTTCTCTCTTTTATACTCCTTTTCGGATTGTATTTAAACTCAACTTTATTTTTGCTTTTGCTCGATTTCACGATTAGACTAAGGCAGGTATTTGTTCCCCAATGGATCCGCGATCTTTAAGGGTTCGAAATCCCTTCTTTTAGTACAAATATTTTGTTTTAAAACGCAACCTGTACCTGGATTGCAAGATCCGAACAAGGGGTTTTATCCCTTGAAATGTAACCCGAAAATCATAATTCTGGGCCGTTACAGCATTGTGATTTATTATTAGTGCGCATGTATTATAAATGGGGTCTAGCTCCTAGGTGGCTAGGCAGAATGAGTTTAGATTTGATCACATGATTTCCCACAATGTTTTATTTTTGGAAAACAAAAGCGAAGCTTCCAAAAGAAGTGGTTCAAGGGTAGAGAATGGTTGGAACTTGGAATATAGTGTTTCTAAATATGTTGCATATTGTTTTGGTGTTATCTTTTCAAAGGCGATTTGGGTCTCTTTTAGGGGTTGCTGTAGCTTTTGAATTTCATCTTCTGTTGTTGTATATGCTGTAATGACATTTAGCTTCAATGTTGACATTTAGCTTCAATGTTGACATTTAGCTTAAATGTTGACATTTAGCTTAAATGTTGACAATTAGCCTAAATGTTTGATATTTAGCCGTTGATGGGCAAAAACTTTATCTTTTACTATTTCTTTTCACATTATTTGCTAAAAATTAAGAGGGAATAACAATCTTGCTGACATCCGGTGTCAACAGTTTCAATTTGCATAACAGATTATTATATTTGCATAACAGATAGTTATATGTGCATATCATGAAGTTATATTTGCATAACAGTAACTTTCTGATGCTTAATCTCTCCCGCTTTGCCGACAACTTATTTAAAGATTAACCAACTGAAGTCCAGTTGCTTTTAGAAAGTTCAGATGCACATCTTAATTAATCAACATTTCTCTATTATTCACTTCTCTTTGTTTTTACCCTATTCGAATGTGTAATCAGTTTGTCCGCAGTTGTCAGTTGTAGTTCGAATCTATTCAGAGTGGTTTGCACGCAGCTGGTGCTCTGCATTTTTTTTTGTTTTTTTGCCTGTTTTTCGCTGTAATAAAATGAGTACACATTACAAATAATGTATATACTGTGGCTGAAAACGATTTTGAGTTTTGCTCAGTAACTTTGTTGTCTACAAATATTGTACAGTATACAAATATGTTGTTGAATACAGTATGTTATATACATATTGTTGTTGCATGCTTTTTTTATTTGTCTTGTGTCTTCTTCTTAGATTTCTTGTGAAATGCATTTTTTATTTGTCTTGTGGTTGCATTCATGTCAGCATCCTAATTGTAGCTGTCATATTCCTTTTGCAGGTTGCTTTGGCACATGGATTTTGTAATGCGAGCTTGGTGACATGAAGAATGAATTGAAGAACTGGAAGAATACTTCTGCTGACGAATAAGCGAATGTGATGACACAGAGTGAATATGTGCTGACACGGGTACCAAATCCATCTTTTCTTTATTGTGTTATGTTCTTTTGTGTTCTTATGCCTCTCTTTATTCTCACTGATGTGTTCTTGTGCTCTTTGAATTTTTGTGGCATATATGCATCTATTTGAGTTATCTGATTTGTAGAATTCAAGTGTGAATATAAATGTCAGCAGTATGGTTGTACTGAATATGTATATCAGCAGGGTTACTTTAAGTAAATCATCTCAAGTAACTTTAAAATTATGCTTATACCTTGTTCTGTGTAACTTTAAAATTAAGAGGGAATAACAATCTTGCTGACATCCGGTGTCAACAGTTTCAATTTGCATAACAGATTGTTATACTTGCATAACAGATTGTTATATGTGCATATCATAAAGTTATATTTGCATAACAGTAACTTATATTTGCACAACATAAACTTCTTATTTTTCAACTTTTTTTTTTAATTTACTTTCTCTTTTCTCATAACATGTTCAATCTTGTTGCATATACAAATTTTTACAGTAATTCAATTAATTCTAAAATCAAAATCAGATTTTAGTTGTGCATAATCATTACAAGATACTAACACAACATCTCACTGCAGTTTACATTAGAAGTCATTCAACCAACACCTTATATTGAGCTCAACTAATACTCGTCAGCAGCATCCGAGGTTTGCATATGTACTACATAATAGTAGCACAACTGATATTTCTTTTATACTGATCAATATTAATTTCTTCTTAGTTTCAATACAAAGAGTAGTAACTTCATAAATTTCAATCTAAATTTGTGCCGAATGCACAAATTTTACTTCATTATATCAAACGTCAGCAGTGTAACAGATTTTTATAGTAATTCAATTCATTATGAAATCAAAATCAGATTTTAGTTTTGCATAATCATTACAAGCTACTAACAGAAAATCTCACTGCATTTTACATTAGAAGCCATTCAATCAACACCTTATATTGAGCTCAACTAATACTTGTCAGCAGCATCCGAGGTTTGCATATGTA
Source organism: Persicaria tinctoria (assembly GCA_037127255.1). Lineage (NCBI taxonomy): Eukaryota > Viridiplantae > Streptophyta > Magnoliopsida > Caryophyllales > Polygonaceae > Persicaria > Persicaria tinctoria. The sequence continues at coordinate 20,262,003 of JBANSL010000005.1, forward strand.
CTACATAATAGTAGCACAACTGGTATTTCTTTTATACTGATCAATATTAATTTCTTCTTAGTTTCAATACAAAGAGTAGTAACTTCATAAATTTCAATCTAAATTTGTGCCGAATGCACAAATTTTACTTCATTATATCAAACGTCAGCAGTGTAACAGATTTTTATAGTAATTCAATTCATCATGAAATCAAAATCAGATTTTAGTTGTGCATAATCATTACAAGCTACTAACACAACACCTCACTGCATTTTACATTAGAAGCCATTCAATCAACACCTTATATTGAGCTCAACTAATACTTGTCAGCAGCATCCGAGGTTTGCATATGTACTACATAATAGTAGCACAACTGGTATTTCTTTTATACTGATCAATATTAATTTTTTCTTAGTTTCAATACAAAGAGTAGTAACTTCATAAATTTCAATCTAAATTTGTGCCGAATGCACAAATTTTACTTCATTATATCAAACGTCAGCAGTGTAACAAATTTTTATTTAGTTATACAGGGTTTCGTAGCATATCTTAGGTTTATTTGTGATTTATCTCTTTTAATTTTCTTTTGAAGATTGGTTTCCAAGAGAAATAACTTTATTATTTTGAATCTAAATTCGTGCTTTTGGCACAAATTCTGTTTTTTTAAGCCAAATGTCGGCAAGGTGACAGATTGTTATATTACTTCAATTCATGACAAGAGACACACACCATCTCAGTGCATTTTAGCCTTAAAATTCACATATCTAATACCTTAGATGTGGTGGAGTCGTTATATATATCACATGTCAGCAGAGTAGCATATTGTTATATTAATTCAATCTATTTAAAGGTGAGAAAGGAAACTTTTGATGTGTATCATCATTACAATCTTTTAGGACATTTCCTTGCATTTAAGCATTAATATGTTAGATTTAGCTAAGTCTATTTATGTCATCAGCATCAACTTATGCATATAATAATCTTAATTTTGCATATCAGTCATATGGGGTTGCATATCAGTAAAATGTAGTTGCATATCATAATTTTACACTTATACAAAATTAATTTAAGTTAGTTGCACATCACCCTATGCATATTTTGGATGTGTATACTCATATCAAGCCAGTAGCAAAAATATTCACTGCATTTTAGCATCAAATTTCACAAACCCAATACCTTAGATTTAACGTAGTCTCTATATGTCAACATCATCAATTTTTTGCATAAGTGACATAGGTTCTAGATTGATCCGTTTTAATTTCTTTTAATATTGGTTTTAAACAGCAGTAGCTTTATTAAGTTGGATCTAAATTCTTGGCTTTTGGCACTCATTATTAATTTTAAATTAAAATGTCAACAGAGTAACAGATCCTTATACTAATTTAATTCATTATTAGAGACAAAGCAAGACTTTGATGTCCATAAACATGACAACTTATAAGCACACCATTTCAGTGAATCTTAGCATTAAAATTCACAAATATAATACCTTAGGTGTAGTGCAGTGTATATATGTCAGCAGCATCAAAGTTTTGCATAAGTGCTGACATTTGGCTTATTTCTGATTTATCTCTTTTAATTTCTTTTGAAGATTGATTTCCAAGAGAAATAACTTTATTATTTTGAATCTACATTCGTGCTTTTGGCACAAATTCTGTTTTTTTAAGCCAAATGTCAGCAGTGTGAAAGATTGTTATATTAATTCAATTCATCACAAGAGACACACATTGTTTAGGAGCATAACTATTCATGGTCATCAATTTTACTCAACAATTATTTTCTTTGTATTTTTTTTAAAAAAAGAAAAAAAATTAATATAATCCTAATGTCAAACCTTCGGCTATGCCATCAGTTTTGATGTGCAATACACCCTTGCTCGCCTGCTGCATTGCAAGTGTGGGGGTCTTAGGCTGTGTACCTTTTGACCCTTGACTTGGAACCCAAGCTTTCAAAATTAGATTTTTGGTTGTGCATAATCATTACAAGCTAGTAACACAATATCTCACTGCATTTTAGCATTAGAAGTCATTCAACCAACACCTTAGAACGAGCTCAACTATCAATAGATTTTTGCACAAGTATTAATTAGTAGTAGCACAACTATTCTTTCTTTTAGACTTATCACAACTAATTTATTTTTAGTTTCAATACAAAGAGTAGTAACTTCATAAATTTCAATCTAAATTTGTGCCGAAGGCACAAATTTTACTTCATTATATCAAACGTCAGTAGTGTAACAGATTTTTACAGTAATTCAATTCGTTCTGACATCAAAATCAGATTTTGGTTGTGCATAATCATTACAAGCCACTAACATAATATCTCACTGCTTCTTAGCATTAGAAGCCATTCAACCAACACATTAGACCGAGCTCAACTATCACTTGTAAACAACACTAGATTTTTGCATAGGTACTACATAATAGTATCACAACTATTCCTTCTTTTAGACTTATCACTACTAATTTATTTTTAGTTTCAATACAAAGAGTACTAACTTCATAAATTTCAATCTAAATTTGTAGCGAAGGCACAAATTTTAATTCATTATATCAAACGTCATCACTGTAACAGATTTTTACAGTAATTCAATTAATTCTACAGTCAAAATAAGATTTTGGTTGTGCATAATCATTAAAAGCTACTAACATAACATCTAACTGCATTTTAGCATTAGAAGCCATTCAACCAACACCTTAGATTGAGCTCAACTAATACTTGTCAGCGGCATCCGAGGTTTGCATAGGTACTATATAATAGTAGCACAACTGTTCTTTCTTTTATACTGATCACTATTAATTTCTCTTTAGTTTCAATACAAAGAGTAGTAACTTCATAAATTTCAATCTAAATTTGTGCCGAAGGCACAAATTTTACTTCATTACATCAAATGTCATCACTATAACAGATTTTACATTAATTCAATTCATTCTAAAATCAAAAATCAGATTTTGGTTGTGCGTAATCATTACAAGCTAGTAACACAATATCTCACTGCATTTTAGCATTAGAAGCCATTCAACCAACACATTAGACCGAGCTCAACTATCACTTGTCAACAACACCAGATTTTTGCATAAGTGTTAATTAGTAGTAGCACAACTATTCTTTCTTTTAGACTTATCACTACTAATTTATTTTTAGTTTCAATACAAAGAGTAGTAACTTCATAAATTTCAATCTAAATTTGTGCCGAAGGCACAAATTTTACTTCATTATATCAAACGTCAGCACTGTAACAGATTTTTACAGTAATTCAATTAATTCTAAAATGAAAATCATATTTTGGTTGTGCATAATCATTAAAAGCTACTAACACAACATCTCACTGCATTTTACATTAGAATACAATCAACCAACTCCTTATATTGAGCTCAACTAATACTTGTTAGTAGCATCCGAGGTTTGCATATGTATTACATAACAGTAGCACAACTGATATTTCTTTCATACTGATCACTATTAATTTCTCTTTAGTTTCAATACAAAGAGTAGTAACTTCATAAATTTCAATCTAAATTTGTGCCGAAGGCACAAATTTTACTTCATTATATCAAACGTCAGCACTGTAACAAATTTTTACAGTAATTCAATTAATTCTAAAATCAAAATCAGATTTTAGTTGTGCATAATCATTACAAGCTACTAACACAACACCTCACTGCATTTTACATTAGAAGCCATTCAACCAACACCTTATATTGAGCTCAACTAATACTTGTCAGCAGCATCCGAGGTTTGCATATGTACTACATAATAGTAGCACAACTGGTATTTCTTTTATACTGATCAATATTAATTTCTTCTTAGTTTCAATACAAAGAGTAGTAACTTCATAAATTTCAAATCTAAATTTGTGCCGAAGGCACAAATTTTACTTCATTATATCAAACGTCAGCAGTGTAACATATTTTTATATTAATTCAATTCATTATGAAATCAAAATCAGATTTTGGTTGTGCATAATCATTACAAGCTACTAACACAAAATCTCACTGCATTTTACATTAGAAGCCATTCAACCAACACCTTAGATTGACCTTAACTAATACTTGTCAGCAGAATCCGAGGTTTGCATAGGTACTACATAATAGTAGCACAACTGTTCTTTCTTTTATGCTGATCAGTATTAATGTCAACAGCGTCACCATCTCCGATGTCGGCATCAGCCGACATCAGCGTCTGTGCTGACACGGAAAATATTAGTGGTGTTCGCAATGTTAATGGTGACAGTGTCAGCAATGTCAACAATATTAGTGCTTACACGAAAAAAAAAGCGTTGGAACAAAAAAAAAAGCATCTTCGACGTCGGCGTCAATAGTGTTCGCAACATCGATGTCGGCGTCAGCCGACATCTTCGATGTTAGTGTCAGCAGCGCCAACATCTCCGATGTCAGCGTCAGCCGACATTAACGTCAACGCTAATACGGAAAATGTTGGTGGTGTTCGCAATGTTAGTGGTGACAGTGTCAGAAGTGACAGCAATGTCAACAATGTTAGTGTCAACGGTGTCAGGAATGTTGGTGTCAGCAACATCGGATTTGACATTAATGCAATTTTAAAGCCTCTTATGTCAATAAATGGTAGAGCGATGTGCTTATATGCAAATAAGATATATTAATGCAAATTTTTAAAATACATATGGATTTGCATATTCTTCTCATAGGGTTTTTTAAGCTTGCATAACATAATATTATATTTGCATATCATAATATTCTATTTGCATAACATCGGGTTATAGTTGCATATCTGAAAGTGCTGACATGTATTTTTTATTTTTTTTTTAAAAAAATCTGAAGGAGTTGGTCAACGTTGACCGGTCAACGGTGTCAGGAATGTTGGGTCAGCAACATCGGGTTTGACATTAATGCAATTTTAAAGCCTCTTATGTTAATAAATGGTAGAGCGATGTGCTTATGTGCAAATAAAATATATTAATGCAATTTTAAAATACATATGAATTTGCATATTCTTCTCATAAAGTTTTTTAAGCTTGCATAACATAATATTATATTTGCATATCATAGTATTCTATTTGCATAACAGCTGGTTATAGTTGCATATCTGAAAGTGCTGACAAGTAAATATTTTTTTTTAAAAAAAAAACAGAAAAAAAAAAATTGAAGGAGTTGGTCAACGTTGACCGGTCAACGGTCAATGTTGATCAGTCAATGGTCCAACAAGGGGGGCAGAGGGGATGGACACTTTTGTAAAATTTTCAAATACATGGATACTCCTCTAATTTAGCTAATTTTTATAGATAATTTTGTAAAGGCCCCTATATTAATTTTGGATAATTATTTAGAAATTAAATACTTATTTCTCAATCATCTCTAAGATCGTTTTGAAAATTACGTTGCCTTTGTTAACACATAACTAATGGGTTAGCTGAATTTAGTTGGTGATTTATTTGTGTAAAATATATAGTAAATTAAATTGTTTATAACAATTTGACAACCATAATTGATACAAACTTACTGATGGAAGTAAAAATAATATTTGTTATTTGATAGCCATAACTTTTTCAAAAGAATTGTTGGAAATTCAATTTTAAAATCTAATTAATTACATCGTATAATCTCTAATTTATCTCATTTAAAAGTATAAAATATTAAAAGTAAAAGTTATGAAGGGTATTAGATGAAATTTAATAGGCATTTAATTTAAAAGTATAAATATTAAAAGTTGAAGTTAAGAAGGGTATTAGATGAAATTTTATAGGTTTATATACAATTGACCCATTAGACCATGTCTCTTTTGTCCATGTTTTTTTGGCCATATTATTAATTGGTCCGATGCTTCGGGCCAAACCAATTCGCGATTCAAACATTATTGAAGTTAGTCATCTAAAAAAACAAAAGCAAAATTGAAGTCTCGTCCAAATCGAATACCCATATCTGATAAACTCACCAAAAATTAGAAAATCCACAAATCCGATAAACCCAATATAGCCACGCGTTTTGATCTACGACCTTGGGTCTAGATCCGACACCATCACCATCTAAAGTGATCTCAACAGCAGTCCAGATACCAAGAATCAAAATAAGATCTCAAAACATTAGGGTTATAATTTTTTAGTTGTTTTAGCTTTTATTTTATGTTGTTTTTTTATTTTTATTTTCTTTTCGATCGTTTGTTCGGCAACCCTCTGTGTAGGGTCTAACAAGTCATCTTCGGATGGCTTCAGGATTGCTTGTCGACCCACTTCTTGCCCACGGTAAAAAAAATAAAAAATAAAAATAAAAAAATAAAAATTGAAGTCTCGGTATGAATAAAAAGTCTTAAATATTGGTACTCATATCGGTCATGTGTGTCGGGTTCGTGTTTGGATCGTGTTATTTTGGATTTGGGTTAGTTATGGCTCAGGTCGTTTGAGGTTACAGGTCATACAAGATTCAACCCATACTCTTATTTTATGGGTTTGGATCAATTTATAATAGGTCACTATTTGTAATGATAGATTATTTACATAACTAAAATTGTGATACTACCTTAGTGCTTTATTGTTAGTAAATATTTATTAAAAAAAATCTAAAATTACTACTGCTAGTTAATATTTATTGAAAATATTAATTATTTACATTGGGGATCTTCTAGCCCCTTTACAACCTTAAAAACCTCCGTCAACTTGCCAGCCCTCTTCATAATCAAGCTACTATAGAATGTGTTGGAATACGGGATTGTTCCACATTGAAAATATTGAGATATCATAAACAACATATAAGCTTGGCAGACTACTCCTCTCATAGCCAATTGATTTTGAGATGGCACACCGTTGGGTTTATGTGTTGTTCGTGTCTCCGTACATGGGCCCGCACATGATCTCCCTCCAGCTTGTCTTGACCCCATCGGACACAATCGGCTTTTACAGAATGTAGCACTGTTGCTGGCCGATCCGCATAATAATTTCACTTTCAATTTGGGTCTTGAAACGTCCGATGGAAACAGACCAACTTCAAAGCTCATCGGATCTTCGGTTAGCCAGATTGAATAATTCAGTTTTCAGAATGTTAACGAATAGCCTCAACTTCGAACCCTCTCTAACCACAATCATAAGAGCCTTAGCAACATCCCTGGTGTCGCCTGATAGGGTACCATCATCTAAGTACCAACCTCAACTTTGGACCCTCTCCAATCACAATCTCAAGAGCCTTAGCAAAATCCCTGGTGTCACCTGATAGGGTACCATCGTCTAAGTACCAAGCATTAATGTCAAGAGCACACGAGGTATTATTTTTTGTGATAAGTAGATGAAACACTAGAGCAAACAAAAGTGGACCGAGAAGATCACCATGATGCACACCCTAACACAAGAGCACAAAGGAACATCCTACCAATAAAGATGGACGGGTTAGGCATAATAGAATTCAAGCCATGGAGCAATATGGAGGGTGAATGGGTGCGGTCTTCCCGAACTATCGATGAGATTGAAAGCGTTAGAAAAGTCCACAATAAGCAAAGGCGTGCCATTATCCATACCCTTATCTAACAAAATCATGTTAACTGAGTGGATGATAGCTTCACCACCCACACACCAACGCCAAACTAATGTGAGCTCAAATAACCGCTAAACTAGCTCCTTGGTGACGATAGAAGCAGCTGATTCGGAAACCAACCTTCTCTAAATAGAACCTATTACAATAGGGCGAACACCCCCACATGGTTCAACAACGGCATCAGGTGAACACTTGCTAAATTCTGCAAGTACCTGAGGGCAAACACCCAACAGAAAAATATTACCAACACCTGTGATGGTTCCAAGATACTCACTAGCAATGCGGTCACAAACCCCACTCAGAATCTCAACGAGATGTGCTCGAAGCCCATCTTTCCAAGAAGTACCATTGGGGAAGCTTTTGATCCGATTGAGGACAAACTTTACTAAATGACAATGTAGGCACCCCTAGGGTGTCGTGGTAACGGTGAGTCATCTTTCAACCATGAGATTCCTAGATCGGCTGCTTATCCATGTTTGTTGGTTCCTGGTCATTAGGACTTTCTTGATATCCATGGAGTTGATATAGCTAGGCCGAGAGAATTGGTTTTTAATGAGCTCTTGTTTAAGCGTTTCCTTGAGCTAATGTTTGTGACCTCCAAACGTATCCGCTACAAGCTCCGTCTTGAATTTGGGAGGGTATAACTTGAAGCTCTCTCTAGAGTCATTGCTCAACCATAAGATATTTCTTGTTGGGTTTAGTTGTTTGTTTTCCCGACATGGGTGCTTAATATAGCTGTTGTAGGGTCATCCTAAAGGCATGTCTGATGGAAGGAAGAGGGATCAGGTTGCGCCTATGACAGCTGCCTTGGCCTTGTGGAGAGAGTTAGGTCCCTATGCCTCCATGCTTGCACGCCATCCTGACCATATGATTACGGAAACATATGTCACACAACCAACATCATATTCAAGATTAGCAGCTAGTAGATCATAAACAAACTTGTATGAAGAAATGACCCTCTTGTACTTCTCGACAGCCTCTAGCGTACTGACATACCTAGAGAGGTGATCAACGAAATACTTCGGCTTATGATCAATATTCGTCGAACGACCATCCCTACACCCTTCATAACCCCGGAAAGGGATATGAAAGACTAGACCCATACGCCAAGAAGAGGGACAACGAAATACCTAGAGTGCATATAGTCTTGCCGTTTCGAATTTGGGGAGAGATATTCAGTGTGTTTGGATTTCAATTGTCCGTTTTCTTTCTATACGATCAAAATATTGTCAAATACAGGGGGACTGCTACAGTTTTGAAAACTGTGAGAATATTCATTGCCACGGTTTATAAAGCCCTTGAAAATTAACATGGCCAGTGTTTCATAAACCGTGAGAGATGTTACCTCTTCAATCACTAGTAGGATAAGGTGTAATGATTGAAAAAAAAAAGATTGTCCATGGTTTTGAAAGCTGGATTAGTATGAGTCTTTTTCTAACTCATTTTATTAGTTTTGTTTAAGATAATATTCCTATAGTTTTTGAAACTGTGTATTATACGAGATTTTTACCGTGCTAATAATAGCTGCTAAGCTGCCACCATATAGTGATTGGTGAGTAAGATTGATCTGTTTGGATGGCTTTATTTTGCTATAATTATTATATATCTTATGGTGGCAATATTTATATGTGCCATTCAAATTGTAATATACTCCGTATATATAAACAAGTGATCGATCTTTTAGTTATCATTTATCATAATCTGTGATGGATTTGGTCCATTTGGATATGGAATTTCACCTAGCTAGATAAAAAATGTCACTATGTACAATTATTTAGAGCACCCACAATTGTATTACTATTGTGGTTGTCTTAATATAAATATATATATATATATATATATATATATATATATATATATATATATATATATATATATATATATAAATATAAGTAAATTAAATAAAGGGAATATTGAATGTCTTATGTCAGATATTTCTTGTTAGAAGAAGAAACTCCATACAAATTTAAAGAAACTCTCTGTCGCACTCCCTGCAAAAAGCCTGACTTTTCCTGTAAAAAAAAAGAGGATATCCAAAAAAAATAAGTGTAGTGGATGCTCTTAGAACCTATTAATTCAATTTAACATGTGACTCTGTCTAGTAAAAAGATAATTGATGAGTTAGCTGATATTGATTGATTATTTGGGTTAAATATATATTATTATAAACTAGTATGGTGTGTTTAATAAACCTAGTCACCAGAGTAGCTAATTAAAATTTGTGAATAGAAAACCGAAAGCTCTGAAAAGCTAACAGATAGGGTCAAACAGAACATATACTCTTATCATATATATTTAATAATATGTTTATTTTAGATCATTATTTAGAAATTAAATACTTATTTCTCAATCATCTCTAAGATCGTTTTGAAAATTACGCTGCATTTGTTAACACATAACTAATGATGGGTTAGTTGAAGTTAGTTGGTGATTTATTTGTGTAAAATATATAGTAAATGAAATTGTTTATAACAATTTGAGAACCATAATTGATACAAACTTACTGATGGAAGTAAAAATAATATTTGTTATTTGATAGCCATAACTTTTTCAAAAGAATGGTGGAAAATCCAATTTTAAAATCTAATTAATTAAAAGTATAAAATATTAAAAGTAAAAGTTATGAAGGGCACTAGATGAGATTTAATTGGCATTTAAAAGTATAAATATTAAAAGTTGAAGTTAAGAAGGATATTAGATAAAATTTTATAGGTTTATATATAATTAACCCATTAGACCATCTCCCTTTTGTCCATGTTTTTTTGGCCATATTGTATCCAAACATAATTTAAGTCTTAGTCGTCTAAAAAAACAAAGGGGCGATTTGCGAAATATACATATATGGAGGCCATATTAGCCTAATATACACGATTTTGGGAATTTTGCCAAAATATACACAATACTACACGGGACACGCGCACCCTCCCCCCGATCTCTCCGACGCTGACACGAGATAGACCTCCCTTCGATTTTCGATCGCGGTAGCCTGTATGTATTGATCAACGCCGATCAACGCCAATTTTCGGTACTACATCTATCACTACATCTATCTAATATCATATCATTACTGAATTGTGGTTTTGATGTCAGCATTCGTATAATTGGTAGATCTGTCGTTCATAGATCTGTAAATTTCGTTTGTAAATTTCGTTTTATATCCAATAGATGAACTCGTATAGTGTAGATCTTGTAATTTCGACTTCAGTTGTTACTGTTTCGATACAAATCACAGTAAGTCGTCAACAATATATAGAGTTTCAGGTTCTTCGTCGATCTGCTAGATCTGTCAACATCACGATCCTTAAAATATCTCTGTTGGATGAATTCGAAATGTTGTACTTGAATGAATTGAAAGAAATTAATTGTTTGAATTGTTCTACATAGATCTGTTTTGATTTCTAGCCTCGTTGTATAATGCTGACACTGTCTGAGATTTCGTAAATAAATGCCATGTATCTAACTTATTTCTATCATGCTGACACGGAATCAAATGCAATTCATTGTACTTGTATATATATTGCCTGTATCTAACTTATATCTATCATGCTGACATAGAATCAGAGTAAACTCATTGTGACACTGATTGTTTGCATATTGTCTCTATTTAATTGATAGGTCAATCATAAATGGAACCTCATGTGATTACAGTAGTATTTGGTGGATCATGGGTGTTTGCCGACACAGGCCTGGAATTTGTTGGAAATACAACATCAAAGGTGTTTTTGCTATATGATTCAACAACACTACAAGACTTGAAGAGAAAGGTGTGCACTAGATTCAATGTAGACAGTGTTCTTGAATTGCAATTTAGTCATTTGCACCCATGCAAAAAGCTCAAAGCCCCACTTATAGTTGATTGTGACACTGATTTGAAAGAATTCCTCGATATATCAGCACTAGATGGTGTAGACTATGCTGTTGAGTTGTGTGTCAGCATACAGGCACAACCACTTGCAATTGTTGACACAGCTGACAGGGAGAGTGTGAAATCAGTTGGATTGATTGAGTATGACAGGGAGCAAAATCATATGATTGCCGACCCTCAAATGCAGACAGTGGGGTCAGATGACATGAATGATGACATGAATGATGATATGGATGATGATATGGAGGATGATAATGACATTGATTGTGATGCTGACACCTGGAGGAGAATGTACTCTTCCATGCACAGTAGAGATAAAACAATTGAAGATTGCAAGGATGACAGCTCTAGCATGAGTAGTTTCAACAATACCTCATCCAGCACAATGTACATTGGGAGAACCTTTGAATCAAAGAAGGAAATGAAGGATGCTTTACGTATATTATCGGTGATAGAAATATTTGGGTACCGAGTAACGAGATCTGAACCCAAGTATTTTAGGGCGCATTGCGTGGATACTAGCTGAAGATGGAAGTTACACGTAAATACTGTTTCTCAGAATTGCTACGAGGTGTCAGCGTACAATGGTTTGCACACATGCACATGGGATGTGAGAACAAGCAATTGCAGGCAAGCACCTTCCTCAGTGGTAGCAAGCATAATCCAGCCAGTGTAAGTGTCTATATTTTATCATCAAAGTAACACTCAGTTCAGGTATCACATCATTCATTCTAATGTATGCATTATTACAGTGTCAGCAGCGGCTACAATCCAAAGCAGATAATGGATAAAATGAGGACTGAAAAAAGAATTCCCATTAGTTATTGGACAGCATGGAAGTCAAGAAGAATTGCACAAGAAAGGGACAGAGGGACACCGGAGTCAAATTTTGCTGACTTGCCATTATTTTGTCACATGATTATGGAGAAGAATGATGGAACTGTTGCATTGATGTCAACAGATGATGATGGCAGGTTTACATACTTGTTTTTATCATTTGGGCAGTGCATTCGGGCCTTCCCTGCATTGAAAAAGGTATAAACTTATCAGTGTCAGCACAGATCACTTTTGAATATTCCTTTGTCATCGCACAACTTATGATCATTATTTTACAGGTTGTTGTTATTGATGGAACATTTTTAACTGGGAAATACAAAGGGACTTTGCTTGGGGCAGTAGCGCAAGATGCAAACAGAAATATTTTCCCCCTTGCATTTGCCATTGCTGACACAGAAAACAACAGCTCTTGGGAGTGGTTTCTTCGCCAGCTGATGAGGGTTGTTCCTCCATCAAATGATCTGGTGTTTGTGTCTGATAGACATGTCAGCATTGCAAGAGCAATTGGCTTGGTTTACCCTAGTGCACATCACTGCCTTTGTAGATGGCACATGGAACAAAACATTAGAAGCACATTCAAGAAAAGATACTTGGGAAATTGGTTCAAGAAAGCAGCGGATAGTTATAGTACTAGGGAGTTCGACAAATATTTTAACTGCATAAGGGAAAGCTGCCCGAAGATGGCGACCTATTTAGTGTCAGCAGGAGTACATAGGTGGGCTAGAGCACATTCACCAATCACCAGATACAACATGATGACATCTAATAATGCAGAGAGCTTAAATTCCATCTTCAAGGGGAAGAAAAATTACCCTATTGTTGCACTGTTGAATTTTGCTAGAGAGAAACTCGGGGAATGGTTCCAAGAGCGTAGAGAAAAGGCATCCAAACATGAGGACACGCTGACACCAGCAGTACTTGATTTGATTAGGAACCTGCAAGATCAAGCTAGAGAATACAAAGTTCAGAGGTTGGATGAATATAAATTTGAAGTAAAAGGGCAAGGGTCTCATGCAATAGTGGACCTGTCAGCAAAAACATGCACTTGCAAGTTTTTCGATATAGAGAAGATCCCATGTGTTCATGCTCTTTCAGCCATCATGAAGGTTAAGGCAAATGTATCAGACTTTGTTGCCAGATTTTACACAACTGATGCTTGGAAATTAGCTTATGCTGAAACAATATACCCAGTGCTGACAGAGGATGAATCAGGCGTCCCTGAAGCAATAAGATCTATAAAGTGTTACCCTCCTGTTGTTAAGAGGGGACCAGGAAGACCTCCCTCCAATAGACTATTGCCTAAGTGTGAGCTAAAGAGAAGACTGAAGTACTCCAGAAAATGATGGTGTCAACATTGCTTGAGACCGGCTCGCTTTATATCATATACTTCTAGGATACAATCACTTAGAAACGCCCCCCCTCCCAGTTATATATATTGCATATCATAAACCTGATTCTGTTTTGGAAATTACTTTTTTCATAGTTTACATAACCCCATGTCAGCATTATGGGCAATGCTGACACTGATACATTCCCATATGTTTTCAAGAAGATTCAATGCACTTTCTTTTCAGCATTGCTGTATGTCATGTTGGATTTTTTACATTGTATGTGATTGGAGACTATATCAAATTCGATCTAATGTAAAAAACCAGATGCTTAGTTCCGAATAAGTACATTAAACACAACAAAATACATACATTTCAATATACGCGAACGATGTTCAGTGGAAGTAGTTAATATCCAAACCCAGAATAATGATGTCAACAAAATACATACAGTTAATATCCACCTTCATATCCAACTACAATGTCACTTAAACTAAGAACTCAGAATGATAGTGTCAGCATTGCTCAAATTATGAAGCTTCAAGACTCCTTGATCAAGTCTGAGCAAATAAGCTCTCTGTAGTAGCGGGATAGCTTCTCATATGTGATTGTGGTGACATCTCCGCCAAATACAACAGCCTCGATTGCTTTCACTGTAAACACCCCGCAAGCACTTCTGCACACACTCACAAACGCAGACAAATAGGGGTGTGTCAACAACAGATAAACAGAAAGTAAATGTATGTCAACAATTAATATAAAAGTTAGGTAAGAGTACAAACCCAGATTTATCATGGACCATGTCAGGGACCTTCCTTATCTCAAATGGTGTGGTGCTAAATTTTTCATATATTCCGCACTTCTCCAAGTGTATAGGAAGCCAGTGAGCAATAGGCTGCAGTTCTGCATCTACTACACCCTTGTCGACACCATAGACATTGCAGTCATATACATTGATCACCTTCTGATCAATTATGATTTCTAAGGCAACCCAGTGTTTGTTGATGACGGTAAATGGTGTGTAAATCTTGTTTGCAGACGCCCATGGTTTGCCATACTGGTCAGGGAAAAGACCCAGGAAATAGCTCCCAATCATGTCTGACACAGGCGAATCTGCTTTGTACGCTTTAGCACAACCTGGCAGGTAGTTCTGATAGAAAAGCCAATCAAGGACAATGAACTCTGCATACTTATCGGCTTCCTCATGGGTCCTCTTCCTCAAATAATACAACCCTGCTTCAATATGCTACAACACACAGTAACAAGCTACTGTCAGCACTAGGTATACAACGACAAATATCAATAAACAAAAACCAAAAGACAAACAATATGAAATATAATTGCTGCCAGATCATTTACCGAACACTCCAGCCACATGTCCTTGTTAAGAATTGGTTTAAAAAAGGATTTATCAACTCTTCCGGAAGCAACAACGACAGAAAAATCCCTGAAAACAAGCAAAAATTATGAATTAAACACAGAATCATAAGAGGTAGAGGTGTCAGCACAAGACAGTTAATGATTATATAACGAGTAAAAAGATAAAAAAAAATACCGATTACTCCTCATAGTTTTGTGAAGGTTCGATAATGTAAAAACAATGTAATAAGAAATACTCTAGAAGGGGGGGTTGAATAGAGTATGCCCGTTTTTCGCAGAAAGTCTCAAGACTTTTGAAGCTTGAATCAAAACTCTTGAGATTGAACCTGAATCACAAAGTTAGACAATCGAACCTAGTGCGGAAATAAGGTAAAGCAAATAAGTAAAGGACACGAGTAATTGTTTACGAGGTTCAGCACAACTGGCCTACGTCCCCGCCTAGGGTTCTTCCACAACCCTAGGATTCAAAGGCTTTATTGAATGCTTAGCTTAGGATCCTAATAGCTCACCGAGAAGCCTCTCTCCTATACAATTGCAATCTAGTCAACTCACGTTCCCTTGGAGTCCTAGACCAATCTAGAAGAGCCCCACCTCTCTCAGCTATCTAGTACAATCCTCTAACTCTCGCAAATCAATAGCCTAGTGCAACTTCCCGAGTTATAAACTCTCGAGTAACACTTGAAATAAATATATCCTATATGATCACAGTGACTCTCAAAGGCTTTGAAATAAACAACAAACTATTTGAGCGCTTTGCAGAGAGACACTTGGAAGACAGATCGCTTGAATGAATGAAGCTCGTGTGTAGCACTTGTACGTTCTTGTTATCTCTGTCTTCTTCTTTCTTTCCTTTATATAAGAGTGGAATGGCGCCTGAGGATCTTCACCAACGCTCCATGAATCAGGCTTGATTCTTCAATCTTCTATATATGGACACTTTGAAGCCATGATCCATTTTGAAATAGATCTCCTCAATAACTCTATAAAGGAAGGTTATAATCTCGAAAATACTTCCTGAAACAGTTAGTCCAACGAATATATATATATAATATAAAGGAAGTATATAATAAGATAAAATAATATACGAATAATAAGATAGGTTTTGTATTTCATCAACTGTTAACGCTCCAAGGCCTTTGACAAAAAACCTGTCAAAGCCTTTGGAACATCTTTTCCGGTTTTCATCAAGGGAGGGAGTTATCAATCTCCCCCTTGATGAAAGACAAAACCTGTGCATCCCTGCAACTTAGTCAAACAAATATATCATAATAAAAAACAGACTAAGTACCTGCAAGGGGTTAGACAAATGTTGGATCAAAATATTTTAAAGTAAGAAAACATCCAACCGAAAACCAGAAAAAAAAATCAAGGTCTTCCAAGACCTTTAATCAGAGGTTTTCAAGGTCTAACAATCATCTCCCCCTTTTTGTCTTTCAACAAAGGGCGGAGGTAAAACAGTCACCAAAAGTTTACCAAAAGTTTTGAAAATGTTTCCAAAAACCAGCAAAGTAACAAGTTTCAGGGTGGGATAGGGTGGGTTAAGGTTTAGGCTTGGTCAATCCAGAGCATCATCAGTGAGCCTCGTCCATAGTCCTTCCAGCAACGTTGAAATCCCGCTCATCTTCGTCACCACCTCCGTCTGCAGCTCCTTAATATCCAGGCGAACTTCCTCCAGGCCCAACTCTAGGTTGTCCATGCGTTCATCGAAAGCTGGAGCAGTGGGAAAGGCTTTTGAAGGAGTGGCAAGACTCAAGGTCCCTTGGGGAGACCGAGTGATGCCAATCTTTTCAAGGCCTTTAGAGTCGAACATACCCGTATGACGCAGCTGTTCTTCATTTTTGAGATCAATTCCAAAAGCTTTGAAGATAGGGGTCAAAAGGGTAGCAAAGGGGAGGGGAGAGCCTTTTCGAGCTTTTCTGGCATGGGCCATGGTTCCAAGGATGGTGTTGGCCAAATCAGGATCAAGGCCATTTAGAATGCGGTAAAGCAGGACCATGGCATTGTCGGTTAGGAGTGAGCCAGAGTTGAGACGGGGTAAGAGGCATCTAACAATGATGTTAAAGACAATTTTTGCCTCTAGGGTGAGGGATGAGTGGGTGAGTTGCTTTGAGGTGCTGTTGGCCGCTTCAGGTAGGAGATATTTGGCTCGGGCTAGGATGATGCAGTTTTCTTTTGAGGGGTGGATTTCAGATGGTGGAACAGGGGTAGGTAAGCCTAGGAGATCTGCAAAATCATTGGGATTAAGAGAGATTCTAACCCCTTTGACAACAGTCTCCAAAGACCAACCATCAGTGTCGTTCTTGGCTTTGAGGTTAATGTAGAAGAGTCGGGTAAGCTCAGGGTAGTAGACAGTTTCTCGGTTAAGAAGAGTCCAGGCTGGGGAATTTTTGAGGAGCTCAATGCAGGGCATCTTCAAAGCTTCAAAGAAATTGAAATCTAAAAAATCTGAACAGCTAAGCTTACGAGTACGAAACTCGTCTACCCACTTACCAGCAGTCTCAGCATCTAAAAACCAAGAGGAGGGCAAGAATTGATTTACCTGGATATAGGTCGGGGGTTTAGCGTTCTTCCTGCGTGCAACAGTTGGAGCAGCTTTCTTGGCAGGCGCTACAAGACTCTTGACAGGGCCCTTCCTGGTACGCTTGGGGGAGGGAGGCTTGACGGGAGTAGGGGCTTTCCGCTTCTTCGGAGACGGGGGAGGAGGAGGAGAAGGAGAGGGAGTTTCTTCCTCCTCTTCCTCAGACCCCGAGTCCTCACTGGACCCCGCTTCGTCACCTTCTGGTTCCTCATCCCCTTCAGAATCCTCTTGCTCTTCCTCTTCTTCTTCTTCCTCAGGATCCTCCTCGGACTGAGCCTCCACAGTTTCGGCTTCCTTCCGAATCCGCTCAGCTTCTTCCTCAGCCAGTTTCTTAGCAATCTCGGCCTCTTCATCGGCCTTTTTCTTCCTTAGGGCCTCCTCCTCGGCTTCCTTGGCAGCGTCTCTTTCCAGGGCGGCATCAAGGTCGTCTTCCTCCTCTTCCTCGTCAGGTTCCTCAGCCAATATCTTTCTCTTCCCTTTCTGTTTAGCACTGATCGGCTTCTTCGCAGAGCGCTTTTGAGAGCCTTTGGGAACAATGGTCGAGCTCTCAGCAATGGTGCTCTGGACAACGGTTGGGATGATGGCTTGAGTAGCCGGTTCTGGTGTGGGAGAAGTAGCAGTGGCCTGGCGTCCCTTGGGGGTGGCGCCAAGTCTTTTGGGAGTGACGGTTTTCTTGGTTTTGGGTGCCATGGAGGTAATCGGTTAGGGTTTCTTTGAGAGGTTGAAGATGAAGGAGTGGAAAGGGTTTGGATAAAATCTGAGTGTGGGTTGTAGTCGGGTACAGAATGGGTTTAAGTAGAGAGAGAGGGTGACGGATTGATGGGATGGGTTTAGGGTTCCAAGGAAAGAAATCATTACCTTGCCAAGTTGAAGGATTTTCAAATTCAAATTTGAATTCAAATTACCATAAAAATCGGACTAAACACAAACCAATTTAGTTCCAAAAATAAAATATCTTAATGGTTAAGGAAAACATGAAAATAGGCAATTTTTGAAATCCGATTAAAGCAAATATAATTGATTAAATATCTAAAAAGATATTAACCAAAAATATATGATCCGATATATATGTACTCCACTGTTCAGTTAGCAGACCTTGACATAACTCTCAAAGGTCTTGACACTGAGTGGAGTTTATCTTTCGTTAAGGGAAAGCTCCCCCTACGAAAGTGCATCCTTGTCAAGCATCCCAATCTCTCGTCTAATGAAGGTGAACCTGTCCTCTGCCAAAGGCTTGGTAAAAATGTCAGCCCATTGATAATCAGTAGAAATAAAAGATATGGACACATCACCTTTTTCAACATGATCTCTAATGAAATGATGTCTTACATCAATATGCTTGGTCCTTGAATGTTGAACAGGATTCTTGGTGATGGATATGGCACTTGTATTGTCACACTTAATTGGGATACCCTTGAGGTTGATGCCAAGATCTCGCATTTGTTGAGCTATCCAAAGGATTTGGGAGCAACAAGCTCCAGCTGCAATGTATTCGGCTTCTGCAGTGGATAGAGCGACTGAATTTTGCTTCTTTGAGTGCCAACTAATCAAGGATGCTCCTAAGAATTGGCAACATCCTGATGTGCTCTTTCTATCCACCTTGTAGCCTGCAAAATCTGCATCAGAATATCCAATTAAAGTGAAATCCTTTTGCTTTGGGTACCATAGTCCAAGTTCCTTAGTGCCATTGAGATATCGAAAGATCCTCTTCACAGCCACGAGGTGAGATTCTTTGGGATCAGCTTGAAACCTAGCACACATGCAAACACTAAACATAATGTCAGGTCTACTAGCCGTGAGATATAATAAAGATCCAATCATTCCTCGATACTCCTTTTGATTGACACTTGTTCCAGTCTTGTCTTGATCTAGAGACAATGTTGAGCTCATGGGAGTCTTGGCTGCTTTGGATTGATCCATCTTGAACTTCTTCAAGAGATCCTTAGTGTACTTGCTTTGGTTGACGAAGATTCCTTTCTTGGATTGATGAACTTGTAACCCCAAAAAGAAGTTTAGTTCACCCATTAAGCTCATCTCAAATTCACTGCACATAATGTCAGAAAATTCCTTGCACAAAGATGTGTTAGTAGCACCAAATAATATATCATCAACATAAATTTGAATAACCAAAATGTCCTTTCCTTTGGTCTTGATAAAAAGAGTCTTGTCGATCAACCCTCTTTTAAAATCATTTTCTAAAAGATATTTTGACATGCGCTCGTACCAAGCTCTTGGGGCTTGTTTCAAACCATAAAGCGCCTTGTCAAGTTTATAAACATGATTGGGAAATTCTGAACTTTCAAAACCTGGGGGTTGAGCCACATAAACTTCTTCTTCTAAAAAACCATTAAGAAAAGCACACTTGACATCCATTTGATATAGCTTTATGCTCATGAAAGATGCAAATGCTAATAAAATGCGAATGGCTTCAAGCCTGGCTACGGGAGCAAAGGTCTCCTCGTAGTCAATACCTTCCTCTTGATTGTAGCCTTGAGCAACAAGCCGTGCCTTATTCCTCACAATCTTGCCATTCTCATCTAGCTTGTTTCGAAACACCCATCGAGTGCCAATGACTGATTGATGCTTTGGTCTAGGCTTCAAAGTCCAGACTTTGTTCCTCTCGAATTCATTGAGTTCACTTTGCATAGCTATAATCCAGTCTGGCTCCTGAAATGCCTCATTTACCTTCTTTGGCTCAATAAGAGAAACAAACGCGTTAAAAGCACAAAGATCTTTAAGTTTAGAACGAGTTTGAACACTAGAAGTAGGGTCAGAAATGATATCCTTTAATGAGTGTGATGAGGAGTATTTGAATTTCCTTTTGCTAGTCTCAGCTCCTTGATTCGTCACCTCATCAGGATTGATTTGTGGTACATCTGACTCCGTTGTCCTGTTAGGTTCTGATACAGCAGTTGCAGACGTCTCAACACTGTTGGATTGGACACCAAGGGCTTTGGACGCATCTTCAACACCTTGGGCCAATTCTTCAGTGTTGAGAATCGGTTCCTGCATGTTCTTCTTCTCTGTGTTCTTGGTAACATCACCTTCCTCGTTCTCTTCATGGATATTAAGATCTATATCTGCAACACTTTCACTCAAAGCACCATCATTGCATTCATCAAAAATAACATGTATACTTTCTTCAACTACCTGGGTCCTTTTATTGAAGATTCTATAAGCTTTGCTACTCGTGGAATAGCCAAGAAATATACCTTCATCACTACGCGCATCAAATTTCCCAAGGTTATCTTTTCCATTGTTATGAACAAAACAAGTACAGCCAAAGGGTTTAAAATAAGATATAAGTGGTTTGCGGCCTTTGACAAGTTCATAAGGAGTTTTCTTTAAGATGGAACGAATAAGACAACGATTTAAAATGTAGTTAGCTGTGTTAACAGCTTCAGCCCAATAGGTTTTAGGTAATGCATTTTCTAAAAGCATAGTCCTGGCCATATCTTCTAAGGTGCGGTTCTTGCGTTCCACAACCCCGTTTTGTTGAGGTGTCCTAGGAGCAGAAAAGTTATGGGAGATGCCATATTTAGCACAAAACAAATCAAATTGAAGTTGATCAAACTCCCTACCATGATCACTCCGAATAGACACTATGGGATCATTTCTTAAAGTTTGCAACTCCTTACAAAGTTTTGAAAACTCAAATAAGGCCTCTGATTTTTCTTTCAAAAAAGCAACCCAAGTATATCTTGAAAAATCATCGACAACAACTAGCATGTACTTTTTACCATTGGGAGATTTGACTCGCATAGGACCACATAAATCCATATGTAAAAGTTCAAGGGGTCTAGAAGAACTTACAACCTTTTTGGGTTTGAAGGAGCTACGTGTTTGTTTACCTCGTGTGCAAGCATTGCACATGTCAATACCTTTGAAATCCATCTCAGGTAGCCCTCTTACAAGTCCTTTGGACACAAGCTTCTGTAGTGTATGTGGACTCACATGACCGAGTCTCCTGTGCCAAAGCTTTGGATCGTCCGCCAAGGCCTTTAAACAGGTTAAGCTTCCTTGTGCCACTTGATCAGCATTTACAGCGTATATGTTGTTGTAACGGTATGCAGTCAGAATAACTTCACCTGTATCATCTCTGCACACTATACATCTTTTCTTGTTAAATCTGATATTGTTACCACTGTCACATAATTGAGAAACACTAAGCAAATTATACTTTAAACCATTAACAAGATAGACATTTTTAATACTATGGCTGGAATCACTTCCAACACTACCAATACCAACAATGTCGCATTTCCCTTTGTCACCAAGAGTGATTGTTCCCGTGGATTGCTCCTTTAGATCATGAACGAGAGAACTCTTCCCACTCATATGCCTCGAGCAACCACTATCAATAATCCATTTGTGTTCTTTCACCTTGGTGATCTCCCGCAAAACAAACATCAACCTTTGTGGCTAGACCAATAAGCAAATTTGGATCCATTGTTGGGATAAACCATATTAGGTAAAATAGTGCCTTTTGGGACCCAAACTTGTGTTATCCGTTCTTTTCTCAACTGAACAGGAAATGTATTGCGAATAATATAAGGATCCTTTCTTCTATAGGGGCAGGTCTCTTTTACATGTACCTTTCTAGCACAATGGTGACATATAGGAGAGGTTCTGCTTCCTTTAGCCTTTACAAAAGTGGTAATGTGTTGCTTCTTTAAAAACTTTGGATTGTAACCAATACCACTTTTGTTTAGAGAGCTTTGTTGCTCACCCAACATCTTATCGAGAGTGCCTTTGGATTTGGTAAAACTTATGAGGGCTGTCTGTTGGTCTAGAATCTTATTATTCAGGGAGATCTTCTCGTTCTCTAAGTCATGATGCTCATTTCTTAGAGAGGAGAGATCTTGCTTGAGTTCAGATTTCTCCGAGTCAAGCGTCTTGACTTTAATGTCAAGACCTGAATAAGAAGCTTCAAGACCTTTGACCCTCATAGACAGATCCTCAATAGTTCTTTCCTGGTCCACAGTTCTCTTAATAAGAATGTTAGTTTGGGCAATAAACTTCTCTTCATTGGCAATCATATTTGAAAGGAATTCCGATAATACCTCTTTTGGACTTTCCATAAGTTCTCTTACAGTAGCTTCAAGCTTTTCATCGTGGGATTCATCTTCTGAGGCCATAAGACAAATGTTGGCCTTTTCATCGTCTTCATTAAGGATCATCTCATGCGTGATCAGCTTTCCAAGGAGGTCGTCAAGGGGTAGAGTGGTGAGGTCCTGGGCTTCCTCTATAGCTGTTACTTTTGGACCCCATTTCTCCTTTGGAAGGCACCTCGGTATCTTCCTCACTTTCTCAACGTTGGTAAAGCTCTTGCCTAGAGAGTCAAGGTTGTTGGTGATTTCTGTGAATCGTGTGAACATGGCTTTGATTGACTCATCGGACTTCATCTTGAAGAGCTCATACTTTCGAAGGAAGATGCTGATCTTGGTGTCTTTTACTTGGCTCGTTCCTTCATAGGTGACGACCAACTTGTCCCAAATCTCTTTAGCTGACCTACAAGAGGAAATACGGTTAAACTCATCAGTGCTAAGACCACAATAAAGTAAGTTGATAGCCCTGTAGTTTTTGGAGATGGTTTCAAGATCTGCTTGGTTGTAATCAGACTCCTTCTTTGCCACTTTGGTATCGTTTGGTCCTTCCTTCTCTGAAATCTTCGGACCATTCTCTATAATGTTCCAAAGCTCTAGATCCTGGTCAATGATGAACATCTTCATCAAAGATCTCCAGTGGACAAAGTTGTTTCCTACAAAGAGTGGCGGTCTGCTTGTGGACCTTCCCTGTGCAAATCCTCCGATTGCTTCACCAGACATGATCGAAAACTCACAAGATTGTTAGATCAAAAACACTGAGTAAAGCTCTAATACCAATTGAAGGTTCGATAATGTAAAAACAATGTAATAAGAAATACTCTAGAAGGGGGGGTTGAATAGAGTATGCCCGTTTTTCGCAGAAAGTCTCAAGACTTTTGAAGCTTGAATCAAAACTCTTGAGATTGAACCTGAATCACAAAGTTAGACAATCGAACCAAGTGCGGAAATAAGGTAAAGCAAATAAGTAAAGGACACGAGTAATTGTTTACGAGGTTCAGCACAACTGGCCTACGTCCCCGCCTAGGGTTCTTCCACAACCCTAGGATTCAAAGGCTTTATTGAATGCTTAGCTTAGGATCCTAATAGCTCACCGAGAAGCCTCTCTCCTATACAATTGCAATCTAGTCAACTCACGTTCCCTTGGAGTCCTAGACCAATCTAGAAGAGCCCCACCTCTCTCAGCTATCTAGTACAATCCTCTAACTCTCGCAAATCAATAGCCTAGTGCAACTTCCCGAGTTATAAACTCTCGAGTAACACTTGAAATAAATATATCCTATATGCTCACAGTGACTCTCAAAGGCTTTGAAATAAACAACAAACTATTTGAGCGCTTTGCAGAGAGACACTTGGAAGACAGATCGCTTGAATGAATGAAGCTCGTGTGTAGCACTTGTACGTTCTTGTTATCTCTGTCTTCTTCTTTCTTTCCTTTATATAAGAGTGGAATGGCGCCTGAGGATCTTCACCAACGCTCCATGAATCAGGCTTGATTCTTCAATCTTCTATATATGGACACTTTGAAGCCATGATCCATTTTGAAATAGATCTCCTCAATAACTCTATAAAGGAAGGTTATAATCTCGAAAATACTTCCTGAAACAGTTAGTCCAACGAATATATATATAATATAAAGGAAGTATATAATAAGATAAAATAATATACGAATAATAAGATAGGTTTTGTATTTCATCAACTGTTAACGCTCCAAGGCCTTTGACAAAAAACCTGTCAAAGCCTTTGGAACATCTTTTCCGGTTTTCATCAAGGGAGGGAGTTATCATTTTGTACAAGAACTCATGATCATCTTCACTTAAAAGCGACTTCTTCACATTGTGCTTGGGCCACCTTCCTTTCTTTTCTTGCTGCTCAAATGGACTCGTCAGAAAAGTACTCGCTTTTGGGATACGCTTGGATCGCCTGAGTTCTTCAATCTCTTCGACTACTTTAGGGTGCTTGCTGAAGGCAACCCAGTCAGTCACTACAGGCAATGGAAGCGTGTCAGCATTTTCATCGCCTTCAGGAGAATCAAGGTTGATAGTCCCTGGTGGTGCAATGGTAGGAGGTGGAGTTACTGCAATGACAGCCTTCTCGTCCCCGTCAACCTGGCCACCTAATGGGGTACCAACATCCTTCCACTCCTCACTACTTGGCTTCACTGGCAGGTCAGCTCCTACATCCTCACTGGTGCTCTGCAGTCCCCTGTCAGCATCTTCATGAGCTCCATCTTTGTTGTCCTTACACTCTTCACCTCTTGGCTCCATGGACATCAAATCAGAATCACGGCCTAGATCAACAGCATATTGAACTGAATCTGACTCTATTGTCCTCTGTCCTTCAACCAATGTGACAGGAATGATAGACTCCGGAACCACCACATCACCTGTAATTCTTTGGGCTTCATCTCTCTCATCACCACAGGAAGATGTCTTCATTTGATTACAACCTTTGGGTGAATCCAACTCAGCTTCCAGCTCAGCAATAGCATCCTCCACGATAACACCCATCTTCATGTCAGCATTCACCACTTTGGTACTTGATTGATCAATGTTGACAGATGACTGTGACCTTGCAACAGTAGATTCATGCAGTGTTACCCTGTTCTCAAGTGAATTGTACTTTTCCATCAGGTGTGTCACCATTGCAACAAGTTCAACCGCCCTATCAACACGAGAGCCCAGCTCATTTAGACGTGCAGGCAATTTTTCGAGCTTTTCAACCCTTCTTACTAAATCATCTACACGTGCAGGAAGCTCTTCAAGTTTTTCAATCATTTTAATTAAATCATGTACCCAAACTGGGTTGAATTTAGCGTCAGCCTCACCAGCAACAACACGCCCTTTTGCATTTTCATCTTTATCACCACCATCCAACCCTGGCTCTTTTGAATGCTCGTCAAACACTCCCTTCTGGTTGCCACCACAATCCCCCTTGTCATCATCCCCAGTGTCTCTGTTGGCACCTACCTCCAGCTTTTCATCACCAATAGTGTCACCGTCTTGACCATCACCCACAACATCTTCAGTGTCAGCATCAATTCCTTTGTTCAGAAGTAACAGAGCATTCTCAATGATAGCATCAACATTGGTGTCATCAACCCCTTCACTGCCGTCATTGGGGTCAGCATTCTCAGTGTCAGCATCAACACCTTGGTTGCCATCTGGTTGATCATCATTGGGGTCAGCCTTTGCTGTGTCAACCTGGGCTTCACCTTGCACCTCACCAACCGGTACAATCGCTCTACAGGCATCATTCACAACTTCAACGGGGGATAGACACGCATCAACAGGGGTTGGGGGATAGAGGAAGACTTGTTTGAACTGCTACTTTTGTACAACATTCTACGTTTCCCTGTACTTCCCATAGCTTTCTTCCTCTTCTTCAAAATATACTGAATAGGTTTATCCTCGTCAGATGTATCACAAGCATATCCAACAGCCTCCTCCCTGTCAGCACCACCCTCCTTGGATACCCTGTCTGCATCCAGTGTGGTTGTCTCTGTGTCAGCATAAAGAATCACATCTCTCTTAGATTCCTCACAACTGTTAAAGGCAACAGCCTTCTTCCTAATCCTCCCAGCCTTCCTCCTGATTGATTTTATAACTTCTATGTCAGCCTTCCTCCCATCTTGAGGGTTGGTTGGTGGAGGTCCACTAGAACGCCCTCTCCTCACAGCAACTCTCTTCCACTGGGTCTCAGTGGATGTACCTTTCTGCTTCTTCTTAGAAGGCTTTCCTGTGTCATCATTTTTCCTCTTTTTCCCCTTCTCTACATCAACAGATTTGCCCTCAACATTTCCTTCGTCAACCTCACGTTTCCTGTTCGTTCGCTTCTCTATCTCAGCAGATCTCTCCTCTTCCTCTCCCCCAACAAAACCATACTCAAAAGACATAAATGATTCAGTCTCTGACCCATCGTTACGTAAAAACTTGTTTTCATATGCATACTTGCGCATATGCCGACAATCATACAGAATATCAGTAGGTGGTTGCGAAAACA
Organism: Persicaria tinctoria; assembly: GCA_037127255.1. Taxonomy (NCBI): domain Eukaryota; kingdom Viridiplantae; phylum Streptophyta; class Magnoliopsida; order Caryophyllales; family Polygonaceae; genus Persicaria; species Persicaria tinctoria. The sequence goes on from JBANSL010000005.1 coordinate 20,288,573, forward strand.
TAGGCTCACCAATGGAATCACAAACATCGTCAGCCTCTTTATCGATATAACCCATGCCTGGGGTTCTTGCAAACTCTCCGTAGTTTGGAAACAGCGGTGTCTATCATGCACATCAAAAAAAATATAAATAAGAAAACACATGTATATAAGAAGACAGAGTTGGTGTCAGCACTGATATATTTCTCTTACCAAGTCGCCATCGAATAGCTCGTCAGCTTCATCATAACTGTGCCTAACCTTGCAAACCCAGTGCAAGGAATGAGGATCTCTATCATTCATCCTCAAATTACAGGCAAACTTTTCAGCCAACGCCGGAAAGGCTTCCAATATCCAGGCCTGTAAAAAGAAAACAAGTGGTCATGCAAAACACAAGTAATGAATGCTGACACAAGTAATGAATACATGCAATGCTGACACGTATTGAGGAATACCTTCAATGCTGACACATAGTGAGAATTGATTGCAAGGATATATCAAACAAGTAAACAGAATACCTGGAAAGCAATCCAATATCCATACAACTCATACGAAGGCCTAGCTTTCTTGCGATCCATCGTAGCTGACTTCTTCAAGGCCTTCAATAGAGCTTCATAGGACTGTCTGCCCCATGGATATTGTCCAAACGTCTCGTCATCGCAAGCAAGGGATAAATTTTCCTCAGTGATGTAGTCTATCCGCCTATAACACACAACCATCTCGATGAGCAACAGCCTTGCTATATATAGCTTCTTCTTCGACGTCTTCTTCATCTGTCGGAAACAATCCATCAAATCATCGTGGGAGCATTTATCAATCCCAAGAAAATCAGAAAAAGTCACTGCTTTCGGAGGTTTGCAGACGCGGTCTTCACATGGAAGACCAGTCATTACATGGAACTCAGCAAGAGAAAAACGAGCTATCAGTCCATCAACTTTGAACCATAGTTCCTTCTTCTTCTTTGTCTTAACCTGACGCAACATCATTTGATGGATTAACTGAAAGTTAACCATCATATTGTTGCCCTGGGAAAGCACCCATCCCAGACAGCTCTCCTTCAACATCTTGTAGTGCAAGGGCAGCAACTCTTCTTTAATGATGTCACAAACTGCAGGCCGGCAGTATAGATTAGATCTGGCATGGAATCGTTCTTTGTATGGAATGCAATACTTCAATTTCTGCAAAAAATGTATACAGATTCAATACCAAAACACCTGTCAACATTTGAGGCAAACAAAATGACAACACCTGCTACATAAATTTCATAGACTCACATCAAATTTGCATTTGTAGTTATCGAGATCAGTTGAGGTCCCTGTCAACATAACAAAAACAAGATAACAAAAGAGACAAATGGATGTCAGCCCCACAGAAATATGAACCCAAACACAAACACGCACACCACACCCATACCATGCAAAGGGGTGGAGATGAATTCAAAAAGAACGGAATGAGATGCCAAAATCGATGTCAGCATTACAGAAGAGAGGTCGTAACTACTCAACAACGCACATACTAGTACGATTCAGAACGAACAACACACATTTCATCCCAAACAACCCTAACGTCACCAATCGCAACATCGCAAAACCTCGCCAACGCATAATCAACCATAATCAAAACCCTAACACACAGAAACGGTCCAAAATCAACAAATCACTTACCTGCGCTGATAGCCATACTGAATAACCTTCAATACCGGGCGAAAACGAGCACGAAACGGCCGGGAAACGACGCTTCTCGGATGAAACCGCGATGGAGAGAGCGAGAAACGAGAGAGAGAAAGAGAGGGAGTGAGCAGTTGAGTGGTATCGGGGGTGGGGGTGAGGGAGTGTGTTTGTGCGCGTGTGCCGTTTTGTATAGTTTGGCAAATTATACAAAAACGTGTATATTTCGCTAATTGGGCCAAAATTTGCGCCTTCGGCGCAAATTTTCTCAAAAACAAAAGCAAAACTGAAGTCTCGGTATGAATAAAAAGTCTTAAATATTGGTCCTCGTATCGGTCATGTGTGTCGGGTTGGTGTTTGGATTTGGGTTAGTTATGACTCAGGTTATTTGAGATTACAATTCATACTCTTATTTTATGGGCTTGGATCAACCTGATGGATCATGTTCACTAAATTTAAAGCAAGTTTAACAGTTTCGGTAAAATAGAGAAAATGAGAAATTTTAGAGAAAATAGCCATTTTTTCTCCCCAACAGCTTTTCCAAACTCATCTCTAAAATAAATAAATAAATCTAGGGAAGGAAAAAATCTCTAAATTTGTAGGAAAAGAAGTTGGTCTCTATAATTTGATGTTCTCATGTACCTATATAGAATTTAATGATACAACCCCACATTTTCACCCATAATATAGAAAAAAAATATATAATTTCATACTCCATCCGATCCGAAATAAATGATGTTTGACTTTTGTGCACATAGTTTTTGGAGCTAAAAACTATATAAAATCTTATTTATTTTTATTAATTTTTTTTTCACAATTTAATACTTATTACTAATAAATATTAAACAAAACATCATAATTCTATCTTAACTTTTATAAATAAAATAGCATAACTAATTTCATCTAATTTAATTAATGCCATAAAATTCACATAAAAAAATTAGTCTTTAAAATTTTCATCTCAAAAAATATTCAATTGAACTCATAACTCATATTGGAATGATTTTATTTTTATAAGGAAAAATGACCAAAAATAATACGAACTATAAATGGTGAACAAAAAATAATACGAAATTTTAAAACTACCAATTCATATACAAACTATTACACATTAAAGCAAAATTGATATAGAGTCCAAAATTCACAAACTCTAAATTCATTTGGAGTCAATATATAATTAATAATAATTTATGGTTAAATTGAAAATTTCATAATTTCATTCTCCTTCCCTAATCTGTAGAACACAGTTTAGAACAGTTGCCGATGGCAATGGCGGACGCTGTAACACGAGTCATGGGGTTGGCGGCGACCGGCAGCGAAACCACAAACGAACTGGTTCGATTCCTCCGGAGGCGCCCACAACCCCCACCGCAAATCCTCCGCCCCAGGCATATCCCTCGGATACGGCGCCTCCGGAGTACTGGTTCGACGAAGCCTGCCTCTCGTCGAGAACGACGCCGTTGGCGGCGGCCCTGGTGTTTATCCAATTTTATGATAACTTTTATAGTAACAATCTAAATTTAATATTAATATCATTTAAAAATAAATATCAAATTCATCACTAGGGTTTGTTTTTTAAAAAATATCACGTGAGAATATAATAATCATAAAAATTAATATGTCGTGCAAGATGATGGGTAACATATACTAGTTCACCAACAAATGTGAGACTAAATGTTATAATTGAATTTCAATGACATTTTTAGAAATGTAGAATTAAATATCTTTAATAAATGCATTTATTTATTATAGTCTTTAATAAATGTAAAAATTTGTAAAATTGATTAACCGTTGGAGTTGGAGCGAATTTTTTTTAGAGATTTTTATATTTTAATCTCTATTTTAGAGATTTTTTTACCAAAGTTGTTGGGCTTGCTCTCTTAGTACTTTATTGCTAGTAAATATTTATTAAAAAAACTAAAATTACTACTGCTAGTTAATATTTATTGAAAATATCAATTATTTACAATGGGGATCTTCTAGCCCCTTTAAGACCTTAAAAAACTCTATCAACTTGTCAACCCTTTTCATAATCAAGCTACTACAGAATGTGTTGGAATATGGGGTTGTCCCACATTGAAAATATTGAGATATCATGAACAATATATAATCTTGGCGGGCTACTCTTCTCAAAGGCAATGGGTTTTGAGATGGAACTCCGTTGGGTTTATGTGTTGTTCGTGCCTTTGTAAATGAGCCTGCACACGACTTCCCTCCAGCTTGTCTTGACCCCATCTGGCACATCCGACTTTAACATAATGTAGCACTGTTGTTGGCCGTTCTACCTAACAATTTCACTCTCAATTTGGGTCTAGAAACGGATCGAATAATTCAGTTTTCAGAATATTAACGAATAGCCTCGATTTCGGACTCTCTCTAACCATAATCTCAAGAGCCTTAGCAACATCCCTAGTGTCGCCTAATAGGGTATCATCATCTAAGTATCAACCTCAACTTCGGACCCTCTCTAACCATAATCTCAAGAGTCTTAGCAACATTCCTGGTGTTGCCTTATAGGGTACCATCATCTAAGTACCAAGCGTTAATGTCAAGAGCACACGAGGTATTGACTTTGGTGACAAGTAGATGCAACACTAGAGCAAACAAAAGTGGACCGAGCTGATCACCCTGCTGCACACCCTGACAAGAGCACAAAGGAACATCCTACCAATAAAGATGGGTGGGTTAGGCTTAACAGAATTCAATCCATGGAGCGATGAAGGGGGAATGAGTGCGCTTTTCCTGAATTGAAGCACTTCTATCGATGAGATTGAAAGCGTTAGAAAAGTCCACAAGAAGCAAGAACATGCCATTATCCATACCCTTATCTAACAGATGCATGTTAACTGAGTGAATGATAGCTTCACCACCCACACACCCACACCAAACTGATTTGTGCCCAAATAACCGCTAAACTCCTTGGTGACGATAGAAGCAGCCGATTTGGAAACCAACCTCCTCTAGATAAAACCTACTGCAATAGGGCGAACACCTCCACCTGGTTCAACAACGGTATTAGGTGAGCACTCGCTAAATTCTGCAAGTACCTAAGGGAAAGCACCCAACAGAAAAATGTTAACAACACCTGTGATGGCTCCAAGATGCTCACTAGCAATGCGATCACAAACCCCACTCAGAATCTCAACGAGATGTTGTGCTCGAAGCCCATCTTTCATGCAAGAAGTACCATTAGGGAAGCTCCTGATCCGATTGAGGACTAACTTTTTACTAAATGAAAATGCAGGCACCCCGGGGTGTAGTGGTAACGATGAGTCATTTGTCAACCATGGGATTCTTAGATCGGTTGCTTATCCATGTTCGTTGGTTCCCGGTCATTAGGACTTTCTTGATATCCATGGAGTTGACATAGCTAGGACGAGAGAATTGGTTTTTAATGAGCACTTGTTTAAGCGTTTCCTTGAGCTAATGTTTTTGACCTCCAACAGTATCTGCTACAAGCTCTGTCTTGAGTTTGGGAGGATTTAACTTGAAGCTCTCTCTAGAGTCATTTCTCAACCATAAGATATTTCTTGTTGGGTTCAGTCTTTTGTTTTCCCAGCATGTGTGCTTAATACTACTGTTGCAGGGTCATTCTAAAGGGATAACTGATGGAAGGAAGAGGAATCAGGTTGCATCTATGACTGCTGCATTGGCCTTGTGGAGAGAATCGGGTCCCTATGCCTCCATGCTTGCACGATATCCTGACCGTGGATTACTCAAACATATGTCACACAACCAACGACCTGTTCAAGATTAGCAGATAGCAAATCATAAACAAACTTGTATGAAGAAATGACCCTCTTGTATTTCTCGACAGCCTCCAGTGTACTGAAATGCCTAGAGAGGTGATCAACGAAATACTTCGGCTTATGACCAATATTCGTCGAACGGCCATCCCTACACCCTTCATAACCCCGGAAAGGGCTATGAAAGACTAGACCCATATGCCAAGAAGAGGGACAACGATAGGATGAGCCGGAGAAGCCATGCCGAACACCCCTGAACGCTAATCGCCAGTTGTCGTGCCCTAGCACAGATCTTGCAAGAACAACATCCGAAATTTCACTAACATCCGAAATTCTTGCATTGGCAACATCCGAAATTGAAATTCCAACTGAAAACCTAAACTGAAAGTAACCTAGAAAACATTAAGTTGTGTCTTGAGTGTACTAAAACCTTTGAATGCATTTTTATGACCGGTTTTTCCCAACAAAGATCTCCTACTTCACACCCTACCCCACTCCCTACACCATTAAATTATTTTTGTTTAAAATATATCTTTAAAAAAAATTAAAATTATATTCACATTTTAAACAACTATATTTATATGTTTATAAACTTTTATTTTGAAAAATTATGTTTTAAAAAAAATTAAATTAAAAAGACAATTTTTTGAAAATTATATTTTTAAAAATTTTTAAAACATAATTTTTCAAAATAAAAGTTTATAAACATATAAATATAGTTGTTTAAATGTGAAAATAATTTTTAAATTTTTTTAAAAGATATATTTTACATAAAAATAATTTTGTGATGTAGGGGATGGTGTAGAATGTCAAGTAGGAGATCTTGATTGGGGTTTTCCTACCTTTTGTTTTATGACGTTCTATTTGTCAATCAGTGTTCTGTGCTCTCACTTTTTTTTTTTGAAATGAAAAGAATTTGGCAATAGGGCAGACCCTAAATACTAAGAGCATCCGAACGGATGAAACTGCGAAGCACCGAATCGTCAAAAGTCATAGAACCTGAGAAAGCAAAATCCAGATGTGATAAACGGTCCACGACCTGGTTTGCTTCCCGATAAATATGACGAATCTCAAAAGTATGGAAGAAGTCTAAGGAGACTAGACTATCCGAGACAATCATTTCGGAATCCCCCGTAGGCAACCCAAGACCTTTAAGGCTATTTAATACTACCTCCGTTTCAAAATACATGGGTTTTTTCTTTTCGACACGTTTTTTAAGGAGCAGAAAACTCTATGAAATATTATTTTTTTAATTAAATTTTTTATATAATTCGATACTTATTACTAATAAGTATCGAATTATATAAAAAATTTAATTAACAAAATAATATTTAATAGACTTTCCCGCTCCTTAAAAAGCGTGTCGAAAACCAAAAGCCCATGTATTTTGAAACGGAGGGAGTAATGGTTAGGTTGTCCCCCTCAATTATGAGGTTTGTTATGTTTAGATCTCTTGCTGCTATGATCCCTTTCCAAAGAGCAAAGCCCTCCGATCTCGAAACAGATGGAATAGGAGAAGGCCCGACCCCTAAGAAAGTCGGGGTTCCTGTATGATCTCTGATTACGAATCCATAAGAGCCCTTGGAGAATGAGAAGATGGCTCCATCAAAATTTAGTTTATACGTTCCTAATTTGGGGGCTTGCCATTTTGCTCTCCTTCCCTTATCTTTTGATATGGATTGATTTTTCCTATCGTTGTGGGTATCGTTTAGAGTGTCGTCATGTTGAGTTGAATATTTCCACATAAATTACTGATCTTTTATGAAATCTACAATACTTGGTGCATTTGATTTAACGTTGTCAAGCAGTGATTTGTTGCGGAAATACCAAATACCACACCAGACAAAGGCTAGTTTAGTGAAACGAGAAGTTCGTATTTCTTCTTTAATGTCCAGGATGATATTGTTTATGTTAATTCCTTGACTGAAACATCTATTTCGTGTTGCTACTGTTGATGAGTCCAAAGTTGTAATTGTTGTTTTTGAGAATGGACAGTTTACCAAACAGGAATACTAGTATATCGAATTTTGATCTTATAAAAAATAAAATGTACTCCATTTCATTTGATATTTACATTTACCTAACGGGTACACTATTCCTAAGTCTATATAAAGAGGATCAATCCCCCAACCTCTCTTTCACCACCGTACCACACAAACTCTTCCTCCAATCTCCAAACTAAACTACCTAGCAATTACCAAATACAAATTATTCAGTACTCCCTCCGTTTATCAAAACTTGTCGTTTACTATTCATGAACGCTTTTTTACAACAATAAAAACTATATAAAATATTCATTTTTTTATAATTTTTTTTAACAAGTTTGTACTTATTAATAATAACCACTAAGTTGTTAAAAAAATTATTAAAAAAACTAGATATTTTATATAGTTTTTTATCTCCTAAAAAAGCGTGCATGAATAGTAAAGTGTCAAGTTTTTCCGAACGGAGGTAGTATCCAATAAAACAAATAAACCATCTGCCTAGCAATTACAAAATAGAAATTATTCAGTATCTCTCTAAAACCTTAGATTTGTTCAAGGGAACGCTTATGCCGGAGAACTTTTCCGATCACTGGGTCTGCCGGGATGAGCTTAGCTACCGGAGAAACTGCAAGAAGGCTCTCTTCTTCCTTGCTGATGCCAAAAGCGTGATCTGCCGGGATGAGCTTAGCTACCGGAGAAACTGCAAGAAGGCTCTCTTCTTCCTTGCTGATGCCAAAAGCAAGCAATCAAGCAAGCCACGAGGTTGCTGGCAAAGTGCAGAGACCCAAAGGGGACACTTGAATTTAGGGATATTGCTTTGGAGATTGTCAAGATACCATCCAATCGGATTATTCCAGTATTGGAAATTGTAGTTCTACTTGAGTACTTGACACCTCAATGAAAATGATGTGCAACAAGTGCAGAATCAGTAAACAATCTTACCGATCCATGTAATCGATCATCAGCAATCAAACAACTTCACATGCGCCGCTTCCATGGGTAGCTAGCAAGTAAATTGAGAAGATTTAGAAGTTTGGAAAAATGCACCACCAAATAAATATGACAAATAAACACATGATTTAGATTGAGATTAAGAGAAATCACCATTGCTGCAGGGGCCTTCCAAAGGATTCGAGAGTTGCATTCACAGACCCGAATTTCATCAGCAAAAATGCAGAGGACAAGACGCTTTGAGAGATATTTTAGTAAGATACTAAGATGAACGCTGCAGTTGGTAGGTTTAGTATTCCAGCCATCCAATCTCTGCTTCCATTAGCGTATGTCCAAACCCAAGAACTAAATTCAACTTCAGCCCAACTAAGTTGAAAAGGAGGCATTGGATCCTGTTGCGCCACGGATCCTGTTGCGCCACGGATCCTGTTGTGCTGTAAACATAAATATATATATATATATATATATCTGTTCACTTGTTTCTACCCATCTCCGCTTCTCTCGGGCCACATCCTAAGCAACTGTCCCAGAAATCAGTCAAGACTCGTCCTAGAAATCAGCTAGGAATAAACCTCTAGCTGCCAAAGACACAACCAGCAGCATATATTACTTTTACAGGCCTGGTATGTGATCTTTCACCTTTGGACAAAAGATTCACCTATGAGGATCAACTAAATAATTAAATAGTTGGACACAGACATGAAGGGAATTTCACAACGAAAAATTCAGCTTTTCCACAATCCCCCCTGAAATATGAACTAATCTTTAATTCAAGGACAAATATGAATATACAAATACTTACAAAAAATTCAAGGTATCCCATCTTGGTCAAATATCAAGTCCTTGAAGTACCTAAAATTGAAGATGAGGTATGATCAACAAAAAGAACACTGAGGTCACAAGGTTATTGCAAAGCTAACAAAACTTGACTATCTGAGAGGAAGAAAATTGCATTAGCTGGCGTGTTTGTTGAATTTTTTTTTTTACTAGCATATTCTCTTGTTAGAAACTGAAAATTCTTTTCAGACAACTCCTATTAGAAACTTGGTAATGCATAAAAATTAATAATGATAAAACCTGGAAATTCACAGAGGATCATGACTATAAACAAACCTCCAGAGTATTTCAAAGCTTATTAGCACTATAGTAAAGGAGCAAGATGCTTTGAGTAAGCAATACCTGTGGCTGTTCAACAAAATTTAAAACTGCAAAATATCCTCATTATGATTAAACAAAACTTGCCAAGTGAGCAAGAAAGAAAAACAATGTGAGTAACATGTGAACACCAATAAGAGTTCCAACTACAATGTTGTGATAAAGGCTGGATATAAAAAGAATAACACTTGCACAAAAGTTCCCAATGAAAGAGATCATGACTAAGCTCTGATTAATAGCAGTCCATAGTCTCAAGTTGTTGACTTCCAGAAAGGAACTAAAGTTACCATGGCCTCCTATCAACCTTTTCAGTTCTGAGTATATTGTACAAGTTCTCTATGCACATTTTAATATTGTATCTAAAAAAATGTTCAAAAAAATAGTTAAATTAGGATGGAAGGAAAGGTACAAAGAAAATTCTCATGGATGAGCAAAAAAATAGTTTGCACCGAAGAAAGTTCTTATGGATGAGCAACCAAGCCAGCAAAATATTAAAAAAAGGAAAACAATTCATATTCAAGTTCACACTGAAGAGAAAATCGTGTTAATCCATTATCCATTTCACCATATACAAATACTATGCAACTATGCCTCATTAGAGTTAAGCAGATGAGGAATGCCACAGACAAATTAAGGTAGAAATATTATTTATATAATCCATTATTCATTTCGCTATATAAAAATAGGGCCCTAGTGTAGATAAATACCATATAGATGTCAAGGACTCAAAGCTGAATTGCACATACTAGCTAAATAATAGTCATAAATGGTCCTTGAGTTGTAGAATATCATATGGAAGATTTGAACTGTATCAAAGACGTGGTCAACTAAATAGAAAAGATAACTTCATTTAAAAAAAAAACAATCACATGTAAAATACCAAATAAGAGAGAAGGTAACTGCAGTGTCATAGAAAGAAGGTTATTCTTGTTGCCCATACTGTCAGGAAGCTGGAAGAGATTTTTCACTTGTGGACAGCCATTTATATGCTCATTGTTGATAATATATACATGACAAAATTAATATTAAGCACAAACAATGAAAATTTGCACCTGAAGCTTCATTACTTGAGAAAGAGAACAGTAAAAAGTGGAATAGAAGTATAATGACCCTCTTCACACACAACACAAATGACACATTTCAAAGAAAAAACAATCACAAAATCACAAATTTACCTCACTGGTTCAAATTAATGAAAAATTGAAAATTCATCGAAAAATAACATTTTACTCTTATAATTTACCTCACTGAAAGATAATTCAAGTTTCTCTTTCCAGGAAGTCATTCTAAACTACTTCCGCCCACCATACCTTAAATAAACGCAAAAGATGAATGACCATCAAAAACAAAACATAAAAAAGGTGATGGGTGGGCAAATAAAGAATAAAACATCAATACCTCATAATGGAGTTGCACTTGATACAATCAGCTATCAACTGCATTCTCGATCTTGATTTTTCACCATTCCTGAAATAGGCAAAAAATAGTGAATGAAAAGTGATTAAGAAAACCAGTAGGACCTTCGCCTCTAGGGGCAGAACTGACTTATAAAAAAGCATTACCCGTACGCACCGTAGACCAGTAGGATCTTTGCCTCTTTCATCCCGACCATGCTACTTCCCCGCTCATTTTATCTTGGTTTCAGCATTGCTGAACAGCAGCACCTGATCAAGTAGTTTTTAAACAGAACAGCAATAAGTAATTAATGAAAAATCATATAAAAAATAATATTTTACTCTTATGATTAAAATTGGAGGCAGACTATATGTAAGTGATTAAGAAAACAAGGTTGGTAGGTAAAATGACAATTAGAACAGAACAAGCCCATCCAATCAACCTTTTCCTCTTGCATTAATAAGATGGAACACTACATAAAATACACATAAGTTCAGCGTTCCTCAAATACACATAAGTGGGATGGATCAGTCGTATTCTGGGCTATAGAAACAAACCTATTTGAGGGGGCTCATTTCATACCATAAATTAAGGACATACAACACTTTGATTGCAGGTAAAGGTCCACTTGCTAAAAATCAATTAAATTACTCCAATGTGTGGAAACGAATAAGACAGAAGTTTTGAGACATTTTTATGAAATACAACAAATACTCCCTTTCAACAAAATTCAGAATCCAACAAATGACACTTTGATTATAAAAAATAATGATCAATCAGAGGAGCAAAAAGATCCCAAGCCTACTTTTGCAAAATCACGCCTTCCCAGTTGTGGGAGCTGCTTTCAGAGGAGTTCCCAGAAGGAAAAAAAAACTAATCATATCAGAGGTGATTTCAGATAGCAAATCGATAATTGTTCAATAAATAGCACAAGATCCACGGATGGGTACTTCCACAATCAGCTAGCACAACCAAACTAGTTACTGAACTGGTTTTCATTCTATAAAGCTTGCATCATGGATATACTTGCTTTCCGGGTCGAGTTTGGAAGTAGACATTTCAAGGCCTATGACATTCAACATCCACACAATTTCTTCGTACTGGTGATGAGAGCTATGATCCATGAAGAATGTGGTAATGTTACCGCATTGTTCAATATAACTCCACCCAGGAACCTTCTTCAGCCCAAGGGACTTCATCTGAGTCATGGACTCGGCCACCCCCTCCCATCTATCCATCGAAGCATAACTTTGAGCAAGCTGCACATAGTTTTCAGCACTCACGGGTTTGAAAGAAATGATGTCCCTTGCCACCATTTCACCAAGCTTGGTGTTACCCTTGGCCCGACAAGCATCCAAGATGATGCCCAACACGTCAACGCTAGGCTTTGAGATCGTATCTCGGCAGAAACTATATGCATCTTCTAGCCTTCCTGCTCGACATAACAAATCTACTATGCAAGCATGGTGCTCAAGTCTTGGGTTTATCCTGAAATCTTCAACCATGGATTTGAACAATCTTAAACCCTCAGAGACAAGACCATTGTGACTACATGCGAAAAGGACGGAGAGAAAGATTACATGGTTCGGTTGTTGTCCTGCTTTGAGGAAATCCGAGAAAAGTTCCAAGGCTATATCACCTCCACCATGGCTACCATATCCCGCAATGAGTGTGCTCCAGGGAACTACATCTCGTTCAGGCATCCAATCGAAACACTTTTGAGCACTATCCAAGTCACCACACTTGGAGTACATGTCCACTAAAGCTGTGTCTGCCATGGTGCAAGGACGAAGAAAGCTCTTGATAACAAAGCAGTGGATCCCTCTTCCCAGTTGAAGGGCTCCAAGAGAAGCACATGCTTGGAGAAGATGTACTACAGTGATGAAATCAGGCGTTTGAAGATCCATTCGCATCCCATCAAACAAGTGCAGTGCGTTGGACAAGTCACCATTTTGAGCATGCCCTGCAACAATTGCATTCCATGAGACGATGTCTTTCTCATGCATACTACTGAAAACATAAGAGCACTTCTTTAAGGAGCCACACTTTGCATACATCGTAATCAATGCATTCTGGACAGGAATGTCAACATTAATTCCTTGGCGAAGGAAGTATCCATGGACTGCTGTGCCAAAGTCAGCCCTGCCTACTTCTGCACAAGCAGCAAGAACCGTTGCTAATGTTGCTGTGGAGGGGAAAAGTCCTGATAAGAGCATGTTATAGAAGACGGTCAATGCCTTATCAGCACAATCACTCTGTACAAGCCCCGAAATCATAGCTGTCCACAATATCACATCTTTTTTTGAGACCCTCTCGAAAACCTTAAACGCAGAGGAGAAATCCCCAAACCTTAAATATAAGCCTGCAAGGGGAGTAGCTAAGGGAGCATCCACCATAGCCCCATCGGCTATTATCTGGCCATGTATCACTTTCAAGTCAAAACCACTCTTAAATGAATTTGCTGACATTAGAAGAGTTCCGAATGTCTTGTGATCTGGTTTAACTCCTTCAACCCTCATTCCCTTCAAAACCCCCATAATTGCCTGAAAATCACCACATTGAGCATATCCCGAAACTAACGAGTTCCATGACACGACATCCCTTTGAAACATACCGTCAAACAAACCCATTGCAGCTCTCATTCTTCCACACACCCCATACAGATGAAGCATACAATTAGCCAGATTCACATCATAATCCAAACCACATTGTAAAGCAATAGCATGTACACATTCCAACAGGAAAAGCTCACTCAACCCAGTGAGCAAGCTCAGCAGAGTGACTGAACTCGGCGACACACCCTCCATCCTCATCGAATTAAACATACCAAACGCTCTATCAACATCACCCGAGCTAGAATAGCATCCTATCATAGCAGTCCAAGGAATGACATTTCTTTCAGGCATTTTATCAAACACATTCCGAGCACTCTGAACCTTACAAAACTTGGCATAAAAAGTGATCAAGGAAGATGAAACATATGAATCAGAGGAGTAACTGCTGACGATGACACGCTGATGCAACGAACGGCCCAAGGAGAGGAGGCCGAGAGAGGAGCAGGCCTTGAAAAGGCTCGGGTAAGTGTGGGCATCAGCTGCAATGTTGGATTCAAGCATAGAAGAGAAAGTTAGTAGAGCGTCATTGTGAAGCCCTCCAGAGGACAGTCGTGCGATTACTCCATTGAAGGACTTGGTGGACGTGGCTGGATCATCACCGGCGTGAGGTGGAGCTCGCGGTGGCAGAGCTCTCAGGCGAACTCTGAGCCTGCTCATTAGAGGTGATTTTGATTTTCTCCCATTTGGACAAGTGATTTAGGGCTTCCCAAGACCCAAATAATCGAGGATGGGTTCGACCACTAGCTCACTCCAACCGGGAAAGTCAGCTCACTCAACCCAATGAAGGTTCGAGCACCCAGAATTTTTGTTCGGACAATCATAAAATTCATCTCGCGAGTACAATGCCACAATAGACAAATATGTTAATACTAAAAAAAAGTTTAATACTAGACATAAGTTCAAAACTACAGTAGACAAAATAAAGTCATCTTACGGCGTGTTTTCATATTCTTAAAATGTTGTAGAATAACTTCGTTGCTTATGTTCTTGAAAACATCACTCTCGATATAGAGTACCAAACTTGTTCATATTATATACTCCTAAAAAAATTCTACAAATCAAGATTCCAAATCACAAACCATAAATTCACAAATTCATTTATCAAAACTACAATTTCAAATCACAAACCCAAATTCACAAATTTATTTCACAAAACTACAACCATAAACCACATTTCTAAATCACAAACCACAAATTCTAATCACAATTTCTCGAAATTTATTATCAAAATCACAAACCTTAACCGAAATTTACCCCAAATTGATTATCAAATCCATAGATTTTGATATAAATTCTCGTCTCAACGAATTGAACTTAAAAACAATCAAATTAAAAGATAATTGATAAAGGAACAAAACTAACATTGAACTCTTGAAGATTTAGATTAGAAGAAGAACAACAGTGATTCAGTGAAGGCCAGCTGCGTGTTAGATGTAATATAGGCTCATAAGTCCAATAGTCATTAGGTCATGATGTACATCTCATATATATATATATATATATATATATATATATATATATATATATATATATATATATATTATAATGATAGCGAAGGCAACCCCAACGGGGATTCTTCACTCTGACATGGTATCAGAGCCTCTAGGGTTTCATCTAAATTAACCTTTTTTTTTTTTTTCGATCCCTTCCACGCCGCATCTCCTATTGTGTACATGTTCCAGCCGTCTGGTTTTGCTGATACGACCAAACCATGCCATGTTTGTCTTTTGAAGAAGTCTCTGTATGGCCTTAAACTGGCACCTCGGGCGTGGTATCTTCGCTTTGCTACTTACCTACACATGCTTGGCTTCGTCAGTAGCAAGAACGACTCCCTCTCTGTTTGTCTTTCGCCGAGGTAATCAACTTGCTTATCTGCTATTATATGTCGATGATATCATCCTTACTGCATCTTCAGAGACTCTTCGGGTTACCATCATTAATCAACTCAGCAAAGAGTTTGTTATGTCTGATCTCGGGCCTCTAAGCTTGTTTTTGGGAGTCTCTACATCTGGTTTGTTTCTCTCCCATGAGAAATATGCCAAGGAGATTATTGCCAAGGCTAACATGGCTAACTGTAAGCCTGCTGCAACAACTGTTGAGACCACTTCCAAACTGGCCCCAAGTCGTGGGTCAACCTATGTCTGATCCAACTTTGTATCGTAGTCTGGCTGATGCTTTACAGTACTTGGCGTTTACTCGTCCTGATATTAGCTATGTTGTTCAGCAAGTCTGTGTATTTATGCATGACCTCATAGAGTCTCACTTTGCTGCTCTTAAGCGCATTATCAGGTATGTTTAGGGTACTAATTCTCTTGGCATCAGTATTACCCCATCAGCTTCACCGCTCTCCATGGTTGCATACACCAATGTTGATTGGGCTGGCTGTCTGGACACTAGACGATCTACGTCAGGATATTGTGTATTCCTCAACGACTCTTTTGTTTCTTGGTCATCCAAGAGACAACATGTTGTCTCCCGCTCTACGATGAAGATGACATTCGAGGAAGGTTCGACCTCAAAAGGCAGTACGTATAGATCGGGAAACAATTCGACTTTCGAAGAAGGTTCCAGTTCCAAGCGGAATCTGGAAGCATATGCAACCAATCATGCTATGCAGAGTTATCCTCTGTCACTCTCCAACTCGGATCACCCTAGCATGAGCCTCACAGGTGTTCCATTCAATGGAGGAAATTACCTTGGGCGGCGAAGGCAAATCCGGATGGGTCTCGGCGCTAAGCTGAAGCTCAAATTCATCGACGAAACTTGCAAGAAGCCAGATCCAAGAAGCACGGACTATGAGAGGTGGATTCGGTGTGACTACATGATCACTTGTTGGATCCTCAACTCCATGACACCGGAGCTCTCAAGTGCATTTATGCACACAAATTCAGCTATGAAACTGTGGTTCGAAGTTGCACAGAGCATATATGGCCAGTATAACACAACGCTTATTTTTCAATTGAGGCAAGAAATCGGTCAGATTATGCAAGTAAATGTCTCTATTGCTACATACTTCTAAAAATTGAAGCGGTGCTGGGATGAGTTGGACAATCTATGTGGTATTCCTACTTGTACATGTGGACAGCTGAATCGATGTTCTTGTGCTATTCTATCTCGTGTTTTAGATATGGAAAACCAAAACCGTC
The DNA here is from genome assembly GCA_037127255.1 of Persicaria tinctoria. Classification (NCBI taxonomy): domain Eukaryota; kingdom Viridiplantae; phylum Streptophyta; class Magnoliopsida; order Caryophyllales; family Polygonaceae; genus Persicaria; species Persicaria tinctoria. Next base: position 20,305,209 of record JBANSL010000005.1, read on the forward strand.
TGATGCAGTTCTTGATGAATCTTAATTCCGATTATGATAAAGTTTGGAACCAGATCCTGGCCATGGATCCTCTCCCAAATGTAAACAATGCTTACTACCTCCTGTAGCAAGTTGAGAGGTAGAAGCAGGTGGTCCACATTACTTCTGATCCTACTGCGTTCACGGTTCAGCAAGGAAGCACTTCAAGTGGTCTTTCAAAAAAGGACAACAAGAAAGCTAAAACTTGGGGGGGGGGGGGGGGGGAGTACTACGAGAACTGCAAGGAAGAAGGTCACCTTGTTCAGCAGTGTTTTGAAATAATTGGTTACCCGGACTAGTATAAAGGAAAGCAGGGTGGAAAGGAAAAATGGTGGCTCAAGTTACAACTGGATCTCAGGAGATGATGGACACTCCTATGTCTATTGATAATGCTTCTTCTTCAACTGTGCACATGAATAGTGATTTTGTGCAGGCTGTTTGTCAGGAGGTTCTCAGAGTTATCAAAGGAAAGGGAGTTGACAATACTGGCTATCCCACTAGTGGTCCTTCTTCAAGCTCTTTTGGCTTCGCATGTATTGTTCTCACTGAACCTACAATCTTGAGTGCTACCTTATCTGATAGACATGGTGTCTCTTGGATTTTAGACACTAGTGCTTCTGATCATGTTACATGCTCTATGAGTCATTTTCTTGTTGTCGAAAAGGTCTTGCATCCTATATTTGTTGTTTTGCCTAATCATTCACGCCGAGAGGTGAATTTCACTGGTTCAATTAAGGTCAGGGATACTATTGTGCTCTCTGGTGCACAACCTACAAATCAAAAGCAAAGTAATCGACGTCAACTAAAGTGCAGTCAATGTCGAGTCAGTCCACTTGATGTTTTGCCTATATTTGTTGTTTTGCCTAATCATTCACGCCGAGAGGTGAATTTCACTGGTTCAATTAAGGTCAGGGATACTATTGTGCTCTCTGGTGCACAACCTACAAAACAAAAGCAAAGTAATCGACGTCAACTAAAGTGCAGTCAATGTCGAGTCAGTCCACTTGATGTCGACTAAGATGGTAGTCGATTTCGGGTCAAAATACAGTAACCAAATTTGTCGGCAAAGAAGGCCGAAGAATGTAAGGATGAATACGAAAGATGAACAGAAATATCAAAAAGGGGTTTTTACAATAATATATAAAAAGCTTCCAAGGCAAGGGAATACCACAAGAATAACCATGTATGCAAATCACTAGAATCGTGAAAGGTATATATTTTTCATCAAATAGACAACTCTTGTTATCACCAAATATGGAATTAAAATAGACGATCAAGAGGAAATATTGAAGGTAATAACCCAAAATAGGCCACTAGTAAATTCATGACAATTAAGGAATATTAATGTTGAAATCACACATGAAGAAAATGTAAACTTGATCAAGCAACCTACTAATAAAGAAATAAAAGACACACTTATGAGCATGGCAAAAGTCAAGGCTTCTGGTCCTGATGGATATCCTCTGGAATTTTATTCCAAGTTTTGGCATATTATGGGGCCATGAGTTTGTAAACCCATCAAAACATTTTTCCATTCTAGGAAAATGTTTTCCGACATAAACCAAACTTTCAGCGCTCTAATACCAAAAGTTGACAACCCCCTAAATATAAATCATTATAGACCAATTAGTTTATGCAACACAATCTATAAAAACAATAACAAAAATCTTAGCAAACAGGCTAAAACCCATTCTCCCACGAATTATCAGCCCATTTCAAAGTGTTTTTATAGAAGGAAGGTCCATCCAAGATAATATCTTAATAGCACATGAAATCTTCCACAACATTTATAAGCAAAAAGGTAAAAAAGAATGGATGGCTCTTAAGTTGAATATGGAAAAAGCATAGGACAAAATAGACTGGAATTTCATTGAAGTAGTACTAACAATGTTTGACTTTCACACAAACTGGATCAACTGGGTCATGAGATGTGTCACAATTCCTACGTTTTTGGTATTGGTCAATAACACCCCTGACAAAACATTCAGGGCTCAACATGGACTTAGACAGAGTGACCCCTTGGCACCTTACTTATTTATTATTGTTATGGAGGCCCTTTCCAGAGACATATATCAAGAATCCATACAAGATGATCCTTTAATAGGAATAAAACTTGCCCCGCATGGGAGACCGATTCCTTTCTTCACATTTGCTGATGACATTGATGAACGATTTTTAGTCGCGTAAATTGTATCAAAATAAAACTCAAACGTACAAACTAGTATAACAAGTAAGTAAGAGGTCGATCCCATATATAGATAATCAAGTATTTTTAAGAAATGTGTATATACCAATTAGTAGAAAGGGGGGTTTTGGTTGATTGAGATTGAAAACAAAACAAAACAAAATAAAAACAAATGATGCAAAACAATTTAGAGCAGATCGTTCTACCTATAACTATCCACTTTATTTGATTGAATTGATATTGTAACTTCCTCTTATCCTTTTAGGTTTCCTATGAATGCCCTTGTCCCGACCTAATATAGTTACTAGTCCAACCAGTCCTAGAAACTCTTATCAATTGGACAGTCCCTAAAGAAGGATTCAACCCAATTGATAGCTTTAAGTTCAAAGATTAACCAAGGTATTTGCAGTCCCTAAAGAGGGATTTAACAACACATTCAACTTCCTACCCATTCAATTAGTTCAACCAGCCCTAAAGGAACAAGTTTGCTACTCAAGTTAAGGTTCACAACCAGAAATCTACAAGACCCTAGCAATTGAATTGATCTAACTAGTTGGCCAGACAAGATAGAACAAAACAATCAATCAATAAGCGCAAAGAAGTCAAAACATTCAATATAGGAAATAAGGAACAAGATTTAGAAACTCACAATCAATCCAAATAAAGCTTTGAATCGTAGATAGAATGAAGAGAGTTTAGCCACCCATGGCGAACATCGCTCTCAATCTCCAACTAAAATCATCTTGAATCCTAATCTAATAAATGAATGAAAACCTAGGGCTAAGCCCCTCCAATGTCACCAATTTCATGCCCAAAGGTCGATCACAAGACAAATATAGAATAAATAGGGTTTTGGATAGATAATACATCGCTGAACTCCGAAATGTGTGGCTCTGGGCAAATGCGACGGCCGTGGCATGTTGTTGCGCCCGCAGCATATGGTGGCGCCCGCTGCATCAGTCTTTCACGGAAAATGCAGGTCGAATAAGCTCTCAACGCCAACAAGAAAGTTGTAGCTATCTGAAAAAGCTTTCCAACGCATAGTCATAATAGTCAATCGGACAACTGAGGCCTCCAGAAAATGCAAAACAAATTCAGCATGTCCGACGACAACTTCTGCAGACTTGTTCTTCGTTTAGGGCCGCTTCTTCTTCTCAGGGCCTCTTTAGATCTTCATGTAAGCTTCTTTGATCGACTAAACATCATCATCCAATGCGTTATCAACCCATGTCTCACCATCGGATCCGCGATTACCTGAAATAATCAATAAAAGTGTGTAGATTCCTACTCAACCAACATAGAGAGCAAATATGAAAATTGTACTTAAACCATGCATGATATGCATGATAACTAAGCTAAATGTAACATATTATACCTACCTAAATGCATGCTATCAGACACTCTCACCTTTTTAAGAGCCTCCAATAAAAGTCTTCACACAATCCAAAATATGTTAAACAACTTCTCCAATCTCTCTGGATTAACTATAAATTACTATAAAAGCTCATTACAAGTCTAAAAAACATTAGCCAACAAATGAGTATTCCTATCTCTAAGACAATGGAAAAGTACATTGGAATCCCGATTATCAATGGTAGAATTAAGAATAGTATGTTTGACGAAGCAATCCAGAATCTATCAATATAGTTATCAAAATGGAAAGCTTCCCCCTTATCCCAAGCTAGAAGATCTATTCTTATTCGAGCAAACCTGAGCTCAATGACAAACTACCTTATGCAAAGTTTCCTACTCCTAAAAGGGATTCTAGAGAGAATTGATAAAACAAATAAGAACTTCTTTTGGAATAAACTCCAATTGCAAAGGTATACACCACTAACTAGCTGGGAAAAATTTTGTTCTCCTAAAGAATTCGGTGGCATGGGATTCAGAAGAGCAGATCGAGGAAATCAGTATAAGCTTACAAATTAAATTAATATGAAAAAACTTCTCATAACATGATAATCTATGGGTTAAGGTAATTAAAGAGAAATACTTACAAACTGAAACAATTATGGAAATAACAACCTATAATACATCCTGAAAAATTTGAGCGATTTCTCAGTCTCAAAGACAAATTCATCAAAAGACTACCCTGGATTATTGGTAATGGAAAATCAATAAATGTATGGACCAATGCTTGGATAAACAATCTCTCATTGGAACCTTTTAGGGGTCAACATGACCCAAACTTAAAAGTGCCTGACTTCTTGGCTTCCTATAAAAAATTGGAAAGGGAATCTACTACGTACATCTGCTTTTTCCACCATAAATAGTACAAACCATTCAAACAATTCAAGTCCTCGACTAGGATACACCGGATAATCTGGTTTGGAAACTAAATCCAAATGGAACCTTCTCCAACAAATCAACTTACGGAATCCGAATTGATACTAATAGAGGCAACGCTGATTATAAATGGATATGGAAGATAAAACTACCTCCAAGGATGTTGAAATTCATCTGGAAAATGGTAGTAGATCGACTCCTTAGCAAGGAAAGATTAATAGATAATTTAATAGAGTACATGCACAATGTTTTTTATGTAACAACGATAATGTAGAAGCTCAACACATCTTTCTGAATTTCCCAATCACTAGATCGATAATAACCAGCTATACACAAATAACGTGAAAATTCTTCATCAAATTAAGATCAAGCCACGAGATCTCAAAGGATATTTTGACACTAAAAAATGAAAACTTACATTTTGAAGACCTTTGTTTCATATGGCAAGGCATATGGGATCTTAGAAACAATATAATTTTCAATAACAAAAAAATGGATCATATATCGACAATTGTCATCCATATAATAACAAATGTCAAAAACTGGAACATTGCACAACAAATAGACCAACCGAGGAAATGCTCCATTGGTGGCATTATCCGGAACAGTGACGGTCAAGTTATTGATATTTTTCAGTCTAGGATCCATTAAGGGTATGTGCTCCAAACTGAAGGTTATGCTATTTGTGCTGGTCTAAAAATAAGTCTGGAGAAGGGACTTCTGAATATTATCATTGAAGGAGATATTTTAGGAGTTATCAATGCCATAAAGAACAACACCAATCCCCCATGGGAAATCACAAGAGTGATTGAAAAGATTCACCGCTATGAAGATAAGTTCAACACTCTTCATTTTAAGCATTGCTTTCGAGAGTCAAATTGTGGGTCTATGGATATTTGTAATATCATGACCCTCCCTCTTAATAGGGAACTTTGTTTCATCATTCGTAAGGATGATCATGGATGAACCTTGCATCGTCAAGGCATCCTTCTTCTTGCCTACTGTAAAAAAAAAGTCCAAGTTAATTGTGAATGCCATTTCCTTGTTAAGAGTCATACAAATTAATTGGTGTTAAAAAAAAAGGACTCATGTTCAATTCTGTCTAAACCATCTTGTTAATAGATCAAAATTATGTTGTCGATAGATCCGCTCACCCGGATTACACCAGTGCATGTCCAAATCGACGTGGTGTCAAGACCGAATCGATATGAAAGTAGAGATTGGAAATCAAAGGCAAATTAGGGTTTAGGGCACCACGTTCATATCGATGTGCACCACGTTCATATCAACATGGTGTCCTAAACCCTAATTTGTGGTGTATTTAATTTTTGCGATTCCATCCCCATACCATTGGGGCAAGGCATTTTCTTGATTCAATGTTCACTCTAATTATATTTATTTATCAATATATCAATATATATATATTTTTAGGGAGAATTTTAGTGAAATATCCATTTAGAATATCTAATTAGGTAAATGTCTATTTGTGTTTGGTAATTAAGTAAATGTCCATAATACTTTCATAATACTCATACTATCCCTATTTTAATCAACCCTATTTCCCTTCCCCTTTTCTCCTGCTCAACAAATTAAACGGACAGATGGGAGATGGTGATGTCGGTCAGCGCTGACGCGTGAGGAATGCAAGGTCACCGTATACTATCTACCATCCAGACTCGCCATTGTCCTTCTTCATGATCTTCATGGTGGTGTACATCAAGTGTCTATGGTGCAGTTGCGAACCAAAGATGGGGGAGGCATTCCTTGCATACTAGAAGAGTTCATGATCAGAGGTACAACTCCAATTGCTAATTGAATGAGTCTTAACCTTTCTCCTTTCCTTGAGTATGTGAATCAATTTAGAAAGCCAATTCAGGTTTTTATCCTAGTTTTCGCTCTTTTAGACTTGAGTTTATGAATTTCAATGTAATTTATCCTACTTCTACGTCAATAATATTGCAAGTTTTAGGGAGATTGAAGTCTAATTGGAAATAAATTGAGAGGGAAAAGAGAGTTAACATGCACTTGTATATACTTTTACTTTGAAATTCGATTGATCTAAATCGTCTTCCTTATTAAGATTTGGTATCAATTCATTTTGCACTTGTATACTATTTGATTTGTTGCTTGATGTTGCTTTTGTCATTGTTGTGAAAGTCTATAGTTGCAATATATGGAGAAAGGTAAAAGGGAATAGAAATGAAAAAGAGGGATAATGGAGTTGAATGAATTTAGGAAGATTTTGGGTGACCGAAGGAATCTTAGTGGTAAAGGTCATTAATTATATGATTTGGTGACAAAATCTTATTGAATTTCTCAATGGTAAGTCCACTGTTGATTGTAAGTGGGCGACTGGGCGCTAAAGCTCCAACTTCAAACTCCTTTAATTATATGATTTGGTGACATTAAGTTTTGATGACATTATATAAGATTGTGGGAGAAACAATTTTTTGGTGATAATGTTAAGGTGACAATTTTTGGTGTTAATAATGTGGTGGTGCAATTGTTTGGAGGATACGATATCGTGTTGACATTTTGTTGTTGAAATAGTATCATGGTGACAATTTTCAAGTAAAGTCGACAGTCAAATTTTGAGAATATTGGTTGTTGATAATATCTTGGTGATATTTAGTGTGGCAGTGACACTTGTGGTTACATGGTTGTGGTCACAAATATTTGTTCAAATAATATTTTGGCGACAATTTCATGTGAAAGAAACTAGTCAAACTTTTTAAAAAAAATTTAGTGACAATTTGCTTATGATATATAATAGGGGTGGGCGCGGGACGGGACGGGACGGGACGGAGGTCGTCCCGCGTCCCGTCCCGCGTAATTTTTGGGGGGACGGGACCGGGACGGGATTTACTCTTTTTTTCTTCGTCCCGCACGGGCCTTGTCCCTCACGGGACGGGACGGGACGGGCCTTATCCCTCGAATAAAAAAGAATATAAAAAGTTAAAATTTTCATGTATATTTTACGATTTTTAAAGACGTAACACATATAAATCTATATAAAAAAAATTATACTTTACAGGATTTTCTATATATATACATACGCATAATATGCGTGTGCATATCACACACAGTAGCATTAGTTTTTTTGGTGGAATGCGCAGTAGCATTAGTATGTAATCTGTATATAGCTAGATTACATAAGTGTATACACACTGTATATATAAGTGTATGTAATCTATATATAGCTAGCTAGATTATATATATTACAGTATGTATAACATAATGCATTATTATTATTATTGTTATTATTATTATTATTATTATATATGCGGGACGGGACGGGATTTGCGGGATTGAGAAGGGTCGTCCCGCGTCCCGTCCCGTATAATTTTTGCGGGACGGGACCGGGACGGGATTCACAATTTTTTTTTGAAATCCCACCGGGATCGGGACGGGACCGGGACGGGACCGGGATTTGCGGGATTTGTGCCCTCCCCTAATATATAATGTAGTTGTGACATTTCTTGTGGGGATAGTATCATGTTGATAAATTTTTTAATGACATAGTGTTATTATAACATATTCTTATGATCGTTAATGGTTTGAAATTTTAAAATATAGATTGATGAACAATGCCTTGGTGATGTATAACGTTATGGTGACAATTTTTTTAGGTTATAATATCGTTGTGACAATATATTGTCATCCACCTCGTCACTAACAACATTCACCAACAACTGTCCACGGGAAAATCATCTATTAGAATAAAAAAAATCATATCTTACTGGAAAAAAGTATTACTGGCAACTGTCACCAAAAGAAAATCAACCTTAACAAAAAAAATCTATGTCACCAATAATTGTCACTAGAAAAAAATAATCAAATGTAACTAGAAAAAATAAAACGTCATCAGAAAAGTCAATTGTCACCGAAATAATTGTTATAAACAACTGTCACCAGAAAAATATATTCAACTGTCATAAAAAAAATGTCACCAAATGTAGGTGTTGACCAAAATGGACAATGTGTCAAGTTCAATCCCTGAAGGAGGAGCGCACAACTCACTCTGAAAAAGTCAAGTGCTTATGTGTCATCCTTTCCTTCACCTGCTCCCTCTCATCCATCCAATTAGATTTTTTTTTCCATTTTTTTCTTTTTTTTCTTTTTCAAACTATTAAGCTTAATTATATATATATATCAGGAAGAGTTCTAGTGAAACGAATAATACGGTGTAACGGTGCAACGAATTAATATTACGTCATATTCATATGAATACTATTTTATATGAATATGATACTATTTATATTTAAATAACATAAAATGAATAAAACCATTATCATATTCACACACCATAATATTCACATATATTCATATCCACATAATGTCATGTATATTCATATGAATAGGACATTATATTCATTCGTTTCACCGTTACACTGTATTATTCGTTTAACTAGAACTCTCTCTCTCTCTCTCTCTCTCTCTCTCTCATTCCCGATTAGTGCAATCTCTGAAGGATGAGTGCACAATTCACCATGACTTAACCGTCAGTGATCCCATCTCTTCCGATGCCCATCTTCATCTTCGAGTTCCTCCCTTCTTCCCTTTATCCACCTCTCCTAATCCTAATTGACCTTCATCGGAGCCACCCATGTTGGATTTCGATCTTGAAGCAACAATTGTCCATGGTTGCCGCTCACTTACCACCACCCCTTCCGATGCCCATCTCCTTCTCCTAATTTGTGATCCCTTTGTAATTTTATCCACCTCTCCTAATCCTAATCAACCTTTACCTGAGGCCACAGTCGATGGATTTCGAGTTCTACGTGGGTGTCAATTTTGTTTTGTCTCAATTCAACATCGATTGGAGGAGTCTACTACTTAATGAGTGGTTCTAGAAACACATATATTCCCTTGCTTTCCATTTTTGTGAAACAACGTGTTTCTATAAGTTCTTATCTCAGGCCACCTATTAGTTGCTCACCATTTTTGTAAGTTTTATGCGTTCCAATATTCTTATCTTAGACTACTTATGAGTTGCTCGCCATTTCTGTGTTCAGTGTGTATGTTCTTATGAGTTGCAATGATGTGTTTCTGTAGATACGAACTGATTTTGTATATATAAGGGATTGATATAGATTTGTTATTTTTAAAAAATTCTTCCTATTTTCTGTCAAAATCTTAATATTGCATTGGATTTCAATATTTTTAACACAATTTTTTTTATTAGGAAAGAATTCGGGCGAGCGAGCTCTACCCGATGGCATCCTTACGGATGAGGTCTAGAAGACCAGAATCGTTGTTAATATCTCTATCAAAATCTTATCATCTAATAGAATTTCATTTTTTTTAAAGAGCTTTCAATCACTGCAACGGTCTAGGCGATGAAGTTAGTATATGATCGTCACTTAAAATGACTCAGACAATGAACATAGAGAGCTCTATTTGCTTGAGCACATGCCTAATTGTCCCCTATTGAAATAACAACATTTAGCGACTGACTTATATCTTTATGGTGGCTTGAAATGAAAATTTGAATTTCCCTCTTAATTTTCCCTAAAAATTCAAAATTCCCCCAAAAAAATTACATCAGTCGACGGACTTCGATCTTTGTGGTTGCTGAAAATGAAACTTGAAATTTCCCCCTCATTTTCACTGAAAATCCAAAATTCCCTCGGAAATACACTTCAAGCGACGAACTTAGAGTGTGGTGCTACTGGTTCCATAGGTTCAGTCGAGTGACGTAATTCTTCAATTTTAAAATTACTTCGAGGGAGGAAGGTGTTATAAGTTTTTCGCTTGAGAGTGGGGTTAGATTAAAAGCTCGAAAGTGCTAACCCTAAGCCCTAAATCAATTCCTCGATTCTTCTCCCTTGGCCTCCCTCTCTCCCTCGTAAACCCAAAGCCCCAAATCGATCGATTCCCTCGACCTTCCTCTCCTCTATCCCCTCTCCGGTCACCATCCTTCTCATTCTTCCTCTCATATTCATATAAAACGTTTCACCAGTTTAAGTTTTATAAGTTTGATATGAATGATTATATAAAACTAAAAATTAAGTTTCTTCGATCATTTTGAGTTGCTGTCAAAGAACAGAGATCCATCCTCTTGGAATGCCTCAGCGAGTGATGGGGAAATGAAGTCCGATGTATATTCTTTATTGAACTAAGCTCATAATCTGGAAAAAAAAAACTTATACTTTTTTTTTCTGGTGGCCTAAAAATATCATAATATGAATGAGTATACTTAGATTATACTTGCATATATACTTAGATATTTCTCATAATCTGGAAAAAAAAAACTTATACTTTTTTTTATGGTGGCCTAAAAAAAATCATAATATGAATGAGTATACTTAGATTATACTTGCATATATACTTAGATATTTCTCATAATATGGAAAACAAATAAAACTTAAGACTTACATATATACATAATCTGAAATAAAACTTAAAACTTGCATATATAGTTATATGTGTATGATGATTATATATCTTTTTGTTGAAGTCATGGGCGGGGCTGATGAGCGGCCTGCTAAAAAAAGGGGGGACCGTGGACTGTCAGGGCTGACCAGAGGCAAAAAGAGGTAGAGGAAGCAAGGCTTGGAGCTCAATGTACTGAAGCATATGCAGCCCAAGGCAGCCCAAGCTCACAGAGCCCAACTCCAAAGCTCTCAACAACCCAATTACACAATCTTGAGCTAGTGGACAAAGGAACCTTCCTGAATAGCAATAGGCAGCTGTAAACTTTGTCTGTATTAGCTCTCTCTCTTGTAGTGCCGTTGCACACTGCCTTTATAAAGGCTCCACTGTACAATGATGAATCAAGAAAAACAAATGAATCAAAATACAATTCCTGCTATTCTAATGTACTAGAATGGTATCAGAGCGGAAAAGCCAAACGGCCCGACTCTCGATCCTGGGCTAGCTAAAAAAGAGAATGAGACGCTAGACCCGTTGTCCAAGTGTCAACTAGAGGCGAAAGACGACCCTAGTTGCACTTGTGGGGGCGTGTTGAGAATGTGAAGAGACAAAAAAGTCCCACATTGATTATACAAACAAAGAAGTCATAGTATATAAGCTAGTGGGTTACTCCTCCTATTGCCAATTGGTTTTAGGATGGAACCCCGCTCAGCTTATGTGCTAGGCTATTAGCGCAAGGGCGCACGTGTGCACACGACCCCCGGTCCCGAGTCCCAATCGTTATCCTTTTCCAAAATCAAAAGTTCCTCCTTTTTTTTTTCTACAAAAATGGCGATTGAACCCAATCCCCAAAATCAACAGCAAAACTTCCCCTTTCCCAACTCCTTCCCAAATTTCTCCTCTATCAGCACAATCAAACTCTCTACTACAAATTTTCCCACATGGAAAGGTCAGATTAAACCTTACTTGGAGGCTATTCGGCTCTATGAATATGTCACCGGCGAAGCTCAACCACCAGCAAATCAGGCAAGCCAGGAGTATCGGGACTGGTACTCCAAAGATAAATTGGTAGTCGCCATCCTCAACTCCTCTCTTACCGAGCCTGTTCTTGTCCAAGTTCTTGATTGCAACTCGTCGGCAGATATTTGGTCGCGTCTCCACGAGCTCTTTTCCGCCCAGTCCAACGCCACCATCGTTCAGAGTCGTCTTCAACTCGCGACCCTCAAAAAGGGGTCAGAAACGCCCACAGAGTACCTGAATAGGGCAAAGGCTCTCGTTGCTGCCATCCAAGCCGCTGGTCAGGCTGTCTCCGACCAGGAATTGGTTGTTTACCTTCTCGCCGGCCTTGGCCCTGAGTATGAGTCTCTTGTTACCTCTCTCTCTACTCAACCGAATCTCCCTTCTTCCAATCAATTTCATGTTTATCTCATGAATCACCAAGCTCGTACAAACCACACCACCCAATCCATTATGGGCGCGCCTCCCCTCTCTGTCAGTCAGACAACAACCACACCAGAGGCCAACTTCACCACCAACAGAGGCGGCGGCCGAGGAAACCCTAGAGGCGGCGGTCGTTCCGCTCCCACCAGAGACAACTACAACACCTTTTCTCCCGGAGGCGGTGGTCGTGGGTCTCCCTCCGGTAGAGCTCCCTTCAATGGAGGACGAGGACAGGGTGGCCGGGGACCAAACACCTTTACTGGCGCACCCGACACACGCCCTGTTTGCCAAGTTTGTGAGAAACCAGGGCATTCCGCCTTGCGATGCTGGCACAGATTCGATCAGGCCTACCAGGCCCCTCCGCCTCGTTCTCTCCAAGCCAACAATACCAACTCAAATTGGTACCTTGACACTGCTGCATCACACCATTTCACCCCGGATATTGCGAATCTCAGTTTGAATTCGCTCCCGTATGCTGGCACAGACACAGTTTCCCTAGGAGATGGGTCTACTCTTCCAATCCACAATTACGGTTCCACTTCTCTCCTTACTCCCTCTCATACTTTTCATTTGCATCAATTACTTCACACTCCTTCCTTGAACAAGAACTTGATATCTGTGAATCGATTCTGCTCTGAAAATGGGCTTTATTTTGAATTTCATCATCGTTTCTTTGTGGTAAAACATTCGCAGACCCAGGCTCCTCTTCTAATCGGACCCGTTAAGGATGGAATGTATATCATGCCGGCAATGACGTCATCATCACCGGCGGCCCACTCAACCACCGTCACCCCACCCTCCACCTCCGACCTCTGGCATCACCGTTTGGGACATCCGTCCTCTCGCATCACAAGTTCCGTTCTCAGCAAGCTTTTCCCACTTAACCCTAAAATAAGCCCTTTGGGCCAACCTTGTGAGTCCTGTAGTTGGGCTAAGGCCCATGCCTTGCCCCACCCACCTAGTGCGTCTAGATCAACCCGTTTATTTCAATTATTATTTCTTGATGTTTGGGGTCCAGCCCATGAATTATCTTTCAATGGAAGTAGATATTTCATTTCAATTGTGGATGATTACTCCAAATTCATTTGGCTTTTTTCATTTCAAGCAAAGTCTCAGGTTCCGCCTCTCATCAAAAATTTCATTTCCCTTGTTACAAATTATTTCTCAACAAATATAATTTCCGTCCAAACCGACAATGGAACGGAATTCAAACCTTTGCAACCCTTATTCTCCGAGCTCGGCATCGAACACCGCCTTACTTGTCCTTACTCCCACCAACAAAATGGGAGTGTCGAGAGTCGACATCGCCGAATTGTTGACATGGGTCTCACACTTCTTAAACATGCCTCTTTGCCTCTTACCTTTTGGGACTTTGCCTTTTGCACCTCGGTTTATCTTCAAAACCGATTACCCACTCCCACCTTACAAAACAAATCCCATTTTGAGATGATTTTCAACACCATCCCGGATTACAAGTTTTTCAAGACATTTGGTTGCCTTTGCTTCCCAAATCTCCGGCCTTACAATCGTTACAAACTTGCTTTCCGTTCTACTCCCACAATTTTCCTTGGCTATGCCCCAAATCATAAAGGATATATTTGTTATAATTGGGTTGATAAACGCACATACATTTCTCGTGATGTTATCTTTCACGAAAATGTTTTTCCCTTTGCCACCACTTTCAACAAAAATTATATTGCTCCTTCCAAGCCTACTGATCAGGCCAATTTGCCTATTTCAGTCTATTTCCCTCGCAGTCCGGCCCATTTACATGAGGATTCGGACTCGGATAGCCCACCATCATCACCGGCCATAAATCAAATTGATGATCCCCCATCTCCCCAAAACCCTCCCTCTCCAAATGAAGCTGTTGAGAACGTGGTTCCTGTGGTGCCGGCCGTCCCACCATCCCCACCTCCGTCCCATCCTATGCTCACTCGAGGTCGAGACCACATCACCAAACCCCTTGTTCGGACTGATGGGACCATTCCATGGCCATCAAAGCCCTCCTTCAATGCCTCCGCCGTCATCCCTGACGAACCCACCAGTTTCACTCAAGCCTCTCCTTTCCCTGAATGGCGATCCGCCATGGAGGCTGAATTCAACGCCCTTACCTCCACAAAAACCTGGTCTCTTGTTCCCCCATCCGACTCAACCAATGTTCTCGGAGTTAAATGGGTTTTTAAGACCAAACGTAACTCTGATGGTTCAATCAGTCGCCGGAAAGCCCGCCTTGTTGCCAAGGGTTTCAACCAACTAGAGGGAATCGATTTCCATGATACCTTTAGCCCTGTTGCAAAACCTTCGACCATACGTCTCCTTCTTTCCCTCGCTGCCACAAATAATTGGACCGTTCGCCAGCTTGATATACAGAACGCATTCCTTCACGGTGACATTGAAGAGGATGTCTACATTCAGCAACCTCCTGGGTTCCATGACCCTCGATTCCCAGGTTTCATCTGCAAACTCCACAAATCTCTATATGGTTTAAAACAGGCTCCTCGTGCCTGGTTTTCGAAACTCAGTGATCGCCTCGTTACAATGAGCTTCACCCCATCCGTTGCTGATTCCTCCCTCTTCATTCATAGACTTGGAAATCATTGTGTCTTTGTTCTCGTTTACGTTGATGACCTTCTTATTATCTCGTCTCTTCCTGATCTTTCTTCCAAATTCATCTCCTCCCTCTCAACACACTTTCCTGTCACAGATTTGGGCAATGTTCATTTCTTCCTTGGAATTGAAATATCCAGAACTTCCGATGGTTTCTTTCTCTGTCAACAAAAACACATCTCTGACCTTGCTCATCGAGCTGGTCTTGCCACTTCAAAGCCAACCCCGTCACCCTTAGCAACCACATATGATGCCTTAGCACCCTCTGCTCCCTTCCCTGATCCCCAACTTTATCGCAGCCTCGTTGGCAGTTTGGAATACCTTTCCTTCACCCGACCCGATGTCTCCTTTGCGGTTAACCTTGTGTGTCAGCATATGCACCCTCCAACTCAGATTCATTTTCAAGCTGTCAAGAGAATCATTCGTTATCTTCATGGTACTGCCCATTTGAAGTTCCATCTCTCCTCTGCATCTTCTCACCAATTGTCTGCCTTTTGTGATGCTGATTGGGGAAGTGATAGATATGATCGTCGCTCGATTGGCGCTTACTGCATCTTCCATGGTAGCAATCTTGTTTCATGGAGCTCGAAAAAGCAGCCTACTGTCTCCCGCTCCTCTACTGAAGCGGAATACCGGGCACTTGCCAACGCTACTTGTGAATCGTTATGGCTTCAATTGGTCTTAGCTGAATTACAGATTCCTCTCCAGTGTCCACCTACTGTTTGGTGCGACAATATCGGCGCCACCTATCTTGCAAGCAATCCTGTGCTTCATCACAAAATCAAACATCTCTCTCTTGATTATCACTTTGTTCGTGAACGAGTTCGCGCTCAGACACTTCGAGTGGTGTTCATCTCATCCGAGGATCAACTGGTTGATCTCCTCACAAAAGCGCTTCCGACTGCTCGATTTCTCAAACTATGATCCAACCTCTGCCTCCGCGAGCTTAGATCGAGGGGGGATACTGAAGCATATGCAGCCCAAGGCAGCCCAAGCTCACAGAGCCCAACTCCAAAGCTCTCAACAACCCAATTACACAATCTTGAGCTAGTGGACAAAGGAACCTTCCTGAATAGCAATAGGCAGCTGTAAACTTTGTCTGTATTAGCTCTCTCTCTTGTAGTGCCGTTGCACACTGCCTTTATAAAGGCTCCACTGTACAATGATGAATCAAGAAAAACAAATGAATCAAAATACAATTCCTGCTTTTCTAATTTACTAGAACAATGGGCAAAGGAGGAGGTTGCGGAAGCCCAGACACTAGCGAGAGAATTAAGCTAGAAGCGAGAATGAACAGCCGAGGATGTGCATGGAAGACTTAGAGAAGAAGATGCTTGACTTACTAGGTACAACGACGAGCTCACAACTGTCTATCACCTCAGTTGCGCAACCGTTAGGACCGTCTCATCCTAATGCCTCTCCCGCGTCCTCTCAACCCTCCTCCCAGAAGTAGGTATCTCTCAGCCATCTCTCGCACATATCATATCCACACTTGTTTTGTCGTACCTTTTGGACTTGATCTAGTAGTTTTGCATATATTGTTCGGATTGTTGTAGCTTTGTAGGTTGTATATCTTTGAGTTAGATTTGAAGAATGGAATTGCAGGTTGTGTTGTGTTTGTTTAGATTGAAGGAATGAACTGCATGTTGTATATGTATTTGTTTGGATTGTGCTTGTTTCGAATTTGATGGTTTTGTTTGGAATTGTGTATGTTTGAGTTGTGTTTGCTTGAGTGCACATGATGCATGCAAAAAAAAAAAAAAAATGCATGTGCACATTTTTATGCAAATTTTGGGTATAAAACAGGGGGCAAAAAGTTATTCCAAATATATATTTTTTAAATCAAAATGCACTTAGGCGACGAACATCTTCAATTAATTAAAAAAAAAATACTTGACCTCTATCAGGCAACATATATATTCACGTATTTAGAACAAAACTCGTCGCCCGAGAGGCATGCCTTTTCCTGACCTAATTCAAGCGACGAACATTTGCAATTGTGCGGTCACTTAAATTAACTTTTTTTTTATTTCTCTTCAATTTCCTGAACGGTTGGAGCGACTAAGGTATTAGTGTAGATACGTCGACTGAGTTTCTTTAAATATTGTTTTATAATTCTCATGACACAATAGAGAGGAACCGATTTCGTCACCTAAATATCAATGTCCATCGTTTGATTGTTAATGGACGAGCTTGATCGAGAACCCCTAAGGTTTGACAATGTATCTAAGCGGTGAACCTGATTTTGGTCGCCTAAGGTCATTTAGGTGAGGAGCATCATGACATCTGTCGCCTGATGTCTTTAGGGATCGCGTCGAGCGGACTGTATGTCAAGCGATAGATGTCCGTCGCCTGACATGTCAAGTGACGAAAACCCTTTTCAGGCGACGGATTTGTTCCGTCGCCTGAGCTATAAACTGGCATAGTGAAAATTCGCTTATAATGAAGTGTACTCAAACAACACACACCCGCTAATAAATGCATCTTCCACATAACTATTGCATAAACTATATTCATTTTGAAAATAGGAAAATCTGAATGTTGTAGAGTTTACAACATGTACAAGGAAGTATCAACCCAAAGATACATCCAAATCTCTCTCCCATTTTTCAAGTACATGAGTACAAAAAAAAAAAGACTTCTAACTTCTTATGAGAAAGTAAAAAACCCTTCTTTTTACTTGTCTCAATCTTCTTCTTCATTTGAATGTCTCAAACTTCTTCTATATGTATATAAATATTACCAATGAAGGTGAGGAAGAGGAGGATGAACACTTGTCTTTCAATGTGTCTCTTCGCTCCTTTCGCCTTCCGACCTTCATTCTTATTCTTTTCTGTCCTAGAAAAGCTCTATCCGAAACCCTAAAATCGACAAAGTGAAACACCCGCCAAAGAGCAACATAAACTCCAAGGCTAGCTACAACTATAGAATAATGAAACTGCACAAATTAAGCCACACCCTTCACCTGCTCTTTCACTTAGGCAAATGTGTAGCTTGCCACTGACACGTCGGCTGGAGAGGACGCGTGGATGTAGACAAACTCGAGGCTCTTTCCGGCTGCTAAGGAGTTCAGCCATGAAGGGAATGAGTAGGAATCAGCGAACTTTGTTAGTCCCCAGAGTGGACCGTAAAGCTTGTTTACCGAGATTTTGACATCCTTGAGAGTCTTGGTCGACTTGTTGGTGACTGTTGTTGAGTATCTGTAGTATGTCTTTCCGTTGTAGCTCCAAGAAGTCGTTTCTCTTTGCAGGACGATGATCGGATTAGTTGCTGTAGCTGCACAACAAATCCACCCTCATGTTAGATTTTGTATTCGTTTTAGCTTTCCAAAGAGCAAACATAGGCGAAAAAACAAAAAATCAGAACCTGGAGCTGAAGTAGCTTTGTGCCAGGGAACGCGATTTGTTCGGTGTTGTGGTGTTGATTTGGATTTCGAAGTAACCGGTGCAGCTCCAATGGGCAAATCTTCTGCAGGGAAATTTCATTGTAAATGGTGAATTCATTTTGAGCATATATGAATCAATGCATCATATCCAAGACGACGAAATCTTACCTAGAAGTTGGTTGTAGCCAGTGTGATCACCAGCACACAACCGGGCCAGAACACCAATAAGAGGAGCATTGTTGTACGTCGCGGGCTCTGTTTGCTCGTAATTATCCCTCTCGTCCGCAAAGTTATCGTTGCCATCGGGGCCCCCAACAAGAGCACCAACAAGAACATTAGGGTCACTCGCTTTCCTTCCATACCAGGTGGCATAGCCTCCCCTACAGGTCACAAAACTCGGGTTGACCTTAACCGAAACAATTGAGGATCCACGATGGTGCACTTGTTGTGGGTAGCTGCTGCCGTATCCCACCATGTAGCTGGTTCCTCTCGGGTTGTCTCCAAGGATGTAGTCAACCTACAAGGTGACATTGTCATCTGTCATCCTGGATATGAACCTAACAATTGAAAAAAGCGCGACAATTACAAGAAATGATAGTATTATACCTGAGACTTGGCCATGTCGAAGAGCTCAGACGACGAGCCACAGCTCATGCTCTTGCCAGCAGAGGCGAGGTAGTCAGAGTAGACTGTCATAAGGAACGACGCACCGGTGACAAACTGCATGTTGTTCCACCTCTGCCGGAAGATGAGTCCCCCAGGAGTCTTCTGGATGTTTCTAGAACCCTTGCCAAGGCACGAGCACATGAAGGATTCCGCCTTTTCTTGGTATCTCTCGAACACTTGAGCATGCTGATCCGCCTTTCCTTGCATCAGCAACTGCATAGCAAAGGAATCGTCGCGAATGAGTTACATGAAATGCCATATCTTGACAATGTAGTAGCAAATGGTTTTTAATTCGTGATTATACCTTGGAGACGAGAACTTGGACACCGGCGTACTTGACATCCCAGCCAAACTCGGTCATGGACCAACCGGTTCCACCCATGGAGTCACCATTGACGCCGAGGTAGTTCAAGTAGTATGGTTCATTGGTGGCCTTGTACAACCATGTAGCCGCCCACAACAACTCATCCTAAGATGGTCATTGAAACACAAAAATCAGATCAATGAAATGGTGAAATTGAGATTCGAATGAAGTTTGATGTTGTTGACTTACATAGTAGCCACTGACGGACTGATAGTATTTCTGAGCTACGGTGATGCTGCTATCGTACTTTCCTCTGTACTTGTCTGCGAATTCGAACAACTGGAAACATACCAAAATAACGTACCAAGGTGAATAATGAGATTAATAATGTATTTCGTAAGTAATTGACCCATAAATTGATGTGTATTGTGAAGAAAGTTCATTTCAGAATGAAAGACATAGAAAGGTGTGATTAATTAGTTAATTTACTACTTGGCTTAATAAAAGGGTATTGTTTGGATTCCTATGAATTATAATTATAGTCAATTATAACCTTAACAATTTTCAATTGTTTGGTTATACAATTTCTAATATTTGATTTTCTAATAAAATATCTTATAAATTATGTCAATTATTTATATTAAGTTTATATAATATAAAAAATTTATGCAATACTGACTATAAAGTATTTCAGTGACACAAATTATATGATTTTTTTAATTTAAATTCAATTTATTTTACATACGAATTAAAATGTAATTGTATCCAAAAAAAATTAAACTTTTTTAAATTTATAAATGAATTATAATTAATTATTAAGCCAAACACACTCTTTTATATATATATATATATATACATACTTACTTAACGGGGTGTTTTAGCTTTGAAGTTGGCTCAAGACACATGTTAGTTATGGGGTTTTAGATTAGTAGTATAAATACCCATTATTAATAGCAAACAGGATTATCAAAAGAAATAACTAAAATCCTACTTTCTCTTCCTTCTCTTTCCCTTAGAGCATCTCCCATGGTAAGCCAAAAAATGGGTTTTGGTCTAATTTTACTCCCACCCTAGGTCAAAACTCATTTTAGCCTTTTTGTTTTTGGCCTATTTCCAAAACAAAGGCTAAATTTGGCTTCCTCTTTTGGAAGGCCAAATGCAATTTATTTATTTATTGATTTATTTGAAGTGTTTAATATTTATGTAAATCTATAAATAATACAATTATAAATCTATATATTATATCGTTATGATTTTTAATTAAAAATAAAAGTTGTAGTATTGTAAAGATATTCATGAGTTCTTCGATATGAATATAATATTTGACATGTTTAAATTATCATTTCATAAATAATATTTTTAGAAGATGACATTAATCTTTTTTAATATAGATTCATAAAAATTATAATAAAAAATAAATATTATGTTGCTTAATGTATTAAAGATAGAATCAAGTGACGGAAATAAGATGTAAAAGTTCTAAATTATATTAGTATTTATAGGAAATTTAGCCTGCCAAAATTGGCCTACGATGGGAACAACAAAGCCGTATTATAGGCCAAAAAAAAATATTCCATAGAATATTCTCTTTTGATAGGCTATTTCCCCTACCCATTATGGCTTACGGGGCAAGATGCTCTTGCAATCCCTCTCAAATCCTCCATGGAAGAACACATTACAAGTTACAACACCCGACAACGAGAAATTAGGGCCCACTTACATATGTGTCCTATTTAATTAGAGGTTTCATTGTGTGGGGTCCTCCACCACGTTAGCTCTAAATTATGTGGGGGAATCGTGTCCTACATTAAGGGACTTAATGTGCTGCACACTAATAGCTTTCTCCATATCTATCGGCTATATAGCCACTCAAAAATTTGCGGTAGGTTGCAACTACTTATTGCACTATAACAATTCATTATACAAATTCTTGAGCTCATTGCTAATATACCTATAGTTTTTATATAGTTTTTATTATTTTAAAAAAGCGTGAATAAATAATAAACAATAAGTTTTAATTAATAGAAAGCGTATTTTGTAACTTTATATATATATAAACTATATAAAATATTAACATTTTTTTACATTTGTTTTTATAAATTCATAAATAATTGTAATAAGTATGATGTTATTAAAAAAATATTAAAAATGTTAATATTTTATATAGTTTTTAACATTTTAAAAAGTGTGCATGAATAGTAAAACGTCAATTTTAATTAACGGAGGGAGTATATAGTTTATTATTCATGTATTTTTTTATGTATAAAAATTATATAATATATATTAATTTTTTAAACTAATTGATTTTATATAATTCTCACCATTTTAAAAAAATATATAAATAATACTCCCTTCGTTCATATATATAAGATCACTTCACTTTTGCACGTGTTTTAAGAAGCCAAAAACTATATAAAATATTAATTTTTTAATTAATTTTTTCTACAATATAGTATGTATTATTAATAAATATTCTATTACGGAAAAAACTTTTGCAAAAAAATTAATATTTCATATAGTTTTTCCCTCATTAAAATACGTGCAAAAAGTCAACAATCTTATATTTGTGAACGGAGGGAGTAAATGATATATTTTGTCGAGCGAATGGAGCATTTATTATCTTATATCTACAATATTGATTTTACCTTCATATAATAAATCAAGTAGCCCTTCAACTATGAAAATAGATACTTTAATTTCCTCTTGTATTGAATATAATTAATACAAAGTGATGGGCTATTTTATCAACTAAAGGGCGAAATGGGCATGTAGTTTGTTGCTGCTCGCAATATTCATACACAATTTGCACTAAGACCCAAAAAGTTGAAGGACAATAATTTCATCATTTACCAATTGGTGTTATTGTTATGTGACATTGACAATACCCTTTTTTCATTTATTTAATTTGTAGTGTTGAAGTGACAATATTTGAAGGGCAATTATAAAATGTAGAATCCGTGAATCAGAAAAGTTGGGATTTGTAGGGTTATTGCTGTCTCAATAGTGGGATATTTCTTATTTTTCTCCAGTTTAAGAGACTGCTAATTAATTAAATTGATTAAAAATAAAATACTCCGGAGTAAAAGCTTACAAAGTAAAATGGCCGTTATAAAATGCGGAGAAGGGTGTGTTATACCTGGCCGGCATGGGAGAGAAGGGTGGCGGAGTAGGCGGGGTCGGAGTGGCGGAAGACGATGGAGGCGGCGGCCATTGCAGCAGCAGTCTCTCCGGCGAGATCGGAGCCGGGTCGACTCGGGTCGATCTTGTAGGCTGTACGGTCGGTGGTCATTTCCTCCGGCCGCTGCCAACAGTAGTGGTCTGTGTTTCCATCTCCCACCTTTAATTACAATTGAATTTAATTAGTCCCAACAAATTATGTATTAAAAATAATCTAATTATAAACATGTCTCAATTGATTTATGAGTCATCATAATTAAGCATAAAGTATTAACAGATAAAATGCGGCCACATCAACTTTTGAAACCAATCAATAACAGGAAGTTTAACCGAATGAGATGACCCAAACAAACTTCAAACATAAATTATATTATAACCACAATTGTTTAAGTTGGTGTAACGGAATACAATCTTGATTATAAGTTAACAAGTTCTTATTATTACTCACTTATGGAATAAATAAAAACATTTTCAACATAAATAGTTCCCTTGTAAATAGCATATATACTAACCCAAAAACATGTATGACATTATAAACTGTTAAAAATTAAGCACTTGTAGGTGTTTAAAAAATAAACCGTGTTTATGGCTGTTTGGAGGACAAAAATGAACTAAAACCAGTAAAAAAATTGTGTTAAAAAAACTATAAAATAGAGGTTATTTGGGTGTTTATTTTATAAAAGTATTATTTTACCCCTCCCCTTTTCTCTTATTTGATTTGAAAGTATCACAATATCCCTAATAACAATTAAATAAATTCAACTTTTTACAAATAAACCGTTTTCGCCCATACGCAGATTATATTATTGTTTTAAATTTTAACTAATTTTACCATCTGTTTATAAATTTTACCCTATTTATAATTTTAGTCGGTTCCCCGTCCAACAACAACCTATACAATTAACCCAAGAAATATATAGTATATAGTGTATGTGACCGTGACCAAAAGATCAATTTAGTGCATTGGCTATGGACACCGACACTGATGACACCTGTCAAATACGCTATAATAATAATAATAAAAATATGACCTCTCCATAGAGAACATAGGGATGAGGATGGGCTTTGATGAAGTAGTCAGTGCCCCATTTGATGGCTTCAAGTGCATTTGTAAGCTCTCCGTTGGAAGCCATTTGCCTGCCATACTCAATCACACTCCATGACATCATTGTTACTGTGAATCCCATTGGAAGCCCAAACTTCACATTGTCTCCTGCATCATAATACCCTCCCACCAAATCCACCTACACAAAAATCAATCCACAATTTTATCAAAACAAAATCTCTCCCAAAATTAAGACCGGTATTGTAAGAAAAGAAGAACAGAAGTAACGTACCCCACTGGCTTTGCCATCATCCAAGCCAGAATGAGACCTCCAAGTGACCCTCTGGTTGGAGGGCAGGTGCCCAGATCTCTGGGCCTCATAAAAGAGGATGCTCTTAGAGAGGGCTTGTGCATAGTCATGGCCTCCTATTGCAATTGGGGTCAAACAAGCACCAATAAGACCCAATAACAGGACAACTGCTGCTGCCATTGAATTGAAATGGGTCTCAACTGGCACAATTTACACTAATTGAAAAAAGATGGTTTTTGCTGTAATATGTTACAATTGCAGGTGGGGAATTGGCAATGTGGGTGTTTTGGTTTATCATCCAAAAAATTTCTGATAAACCCACCAAGGAGAAGGGAAGAATGGAGGCAAGTGTTGGGAAGGGGAGTGAGGGAGGGAGGGAGGAGATCAAAAGGTCTATATAAAAGGTAAGGAAAAGATATTTATTTATTTTTTTAAAAATGGAACAATTAGGATGAACTATGCTAGCTTTATTAGCGGTTGGGATATTTTATGAAATTTTAAATCGACCGACTTAAAACAAAAGCTTAAGATGTTGTATAAAGTTTTACCTTTCCTCATAACTCATTATTTTAAGTATTTTATTATCAATGTGGGAAACTCTTATACCAAACCTCTCAACATACTTTAATCCACCATTATAGTCCATTATATGATTCGTATCGGTTTATTGGATCAACTGAATTATTTTATTATTTCTCTTAATAATTGAGGTATAAAAGCGACCATGATTACAAAAGATGGACTATAAAAGCGACCATGATTACAAATTAGAAGATCCTCACCGCTTTACTAGTAGTTTAGATTAACGCATTTTTTGAGTGAGATCGAGTACAAATCTCTAAATTCTAAATTCATGGTAAATTTTTTTAAGAACAGTAGTTGGGTTAAACATAGACGGAGCTAGGCAGGGGCAAGCGGAGCGTTCGCCCCCTCCCCTCCCCTTCATTCGACAAATCAGCTATACTTGTTCTACTAGTTGATAACTTCATTTTGATATATTATAAGCCTCAATCCGATAACTAAGCAAAAAGTTATGAATGTTTCAAAGTTAAACACAAATTTTATTTATTTCAAATGTTTTTTAATAAAATCTCGGCGCCTTTATATTTTGGTAACGTAATTCAACCTAAGAGTTTCGAAACAAGAAATTATATTATTAAATTCTATAATTATATAAGAAACGGAAATTTCGCGAGGTGCCCTAAGGTATTGCAATTTTCACGGGGTATACAACTCATTTACATATTTCGCGTGGTGCCCCTAGAATTTTGAATCTTTTTGCCTCGCACCCTTCCTTGATAAATTTAACAGACTATATGATTCTCCTCCGTTAGTTTTCAATTAAAAGAAATAAAAATATAAAAAGAACAGAGACAGAAGTGTAGGGAAGAGGGAGCAAAGAGAAGACAGTCGAGCACGTACTGTTTCAAAAAGCTCGAGAGGAAGGGCAGTGATTGTGGCTCGAGAGAAAGGGCGGTGATCGGCGTCGCGATCTTCAAGCAGGCTAAGTGCACCGACAAGAGCTGCTCGTACAACAGATACGAGAGTATCTCCGCTTTGTAATTGACATTTTGCCAATTGATCACAACTCCATCTCCTCCTCCTCCGCCGCCTTGCCCATCTCAGTCTTTCTCCTACACCCGCCATCGTCGTCACCGTTGTGGTTGGGGATTGAGAGCACTAAGGAATCGTCAATCGCCAGTTCCGTCGACCGTGATAGGCACTGGTTGTTGGGCGAGGGTTGCGAGGGGGAATCCGAATTCGTTTGCAGGTTGAGAAAATTGGTCCCTCCACATGCGCTGGCGGAGTCCTAGGAGGCACCGTCGCCGAAGTAGGGGCCGCCCTGGGAGCGGAGGATGGCGTTGCTAAGCCAATTGGGGCCGTCGGCGCCAATGTGATGGTGGTGGTGGTCGTCGGGCTTGGGAGGGGGGGAATCCGGCAGCGGGGGCTGGTGGTGGTCTGGAAAGAGGGAGGTGAAGTGTTGCTGTAAACCCATTGAATCCTTGGGATTCAACAAATCAAAACCCTAGGGCATTCAACAAATCAAAGTCATTGAGTCTTCGTTCTTTCTTTCTTTTTATTTTTTATTATTTGAAAACTAACGGAGCATCAACTAGGTTGTTAAATTTAACGAGGAAAGGCACAGGGCGAAAAGATTCAAAATCCCATGAGCACCACTCGAAATATGCAAAAGAGTTGTATATATCGCGAAAATTGCAATATATATCTCAGGAGTACCTCGCGAAATTTCCGTATAAGAAATTGTGCAAGTTTAAAGTGTGTATATCTTGTTAGACGTTATTGCATCCTAAGAGAACAACAAGTTGCATATTAACTTTGTAGGTTTCAAACGGTATATTTTTAGACGAAAAGAATTTTGTTATACATTAAAATAACGTCGTTTTTTCGTTTAGTGAGAAAAAAAGTACTATATAACAACTAATGATAGTTTTAAACTAAAACACCACCCTGAACAAAAAAAACATTGTGTTTTGAACTAAAAAAACCTTGTCTTAAACTAAAATATCATATTTTTGGTTCGCTAAACTTATTATAGAAAAATCTGTCAAATACATGAGTCAATAATTTGTATAAAACTTTATCATTCCTTCAATAAATTTCTGGCTCCATCCAGAGTTAAAATGATTTAAGAAAAATATTATTTAAATATGATAATAATTTACCGTGTTCATTTATTTTAAGTGTATGTAGGTGTGTGTAATTGTTTTGAACTGAGGTGGTTTATTTAATTAATGGGGTCTAGTAATGGTTGAGAACATGGCAGAGAGACATGTGGATGGTTCCATGTACCCTTCTCGGTAGGGTCGGTATGAGTTCGACTTTTGCTTGTTTTTACATCACCCAATCCTTGCAAATATACAAATACAATACAGGATCATACACACGTTGAATATGATATTGCTCTAGTATGTTCAATTTAATTATTCATCTGTAACTAGACCTAATAATTGGGTGAATAATATATATTCAGATTTAAGTCAATTTGGGTGTAAATAGATGTTAAATATAATGACGGTTCGATTCATGGTTATTAGAATCCCGAACCTGTTAATTAGATTATGAGATTGATTGTAAAGTCCTCTTTGAGGGTTTCATTCATTGATTAAACATATATATAGGTTACAATGGATTGAGCTTTAGGCCCACTATACAATATAAAGTCCATATAATCTATCAAACCCCCGCAGTCGAAAGTGGAGAGTCCCGTACAGTGAGACTAGACCGAAAATCAAGGAACAACTGACGAGGTAAACCCTTGGTGAATATATCAGCGTACTGATAGGAGGACGGGACATGTAGAACACGAACATGTCCAAGAGCAACCTTGTCCCGGACGAAGTGGAGATCGAGCTCAATGTGCTTCGTGCGCTGATGCTGGGCTGGGTTGCTAGCCAGATAGACGGCGGAGACGTTGTCAGTGTAGACCAGGGTGGCCTTCTGAAGAGGGCAGCAGAGCTCAAGAAGGAGATTGCGCAGCCATGAGCACTCGGAGACAACGTTGGCGACGCCCCTGTACTCAGCATCGGCGCTAGAGCGAGAGACCACAGATTGTCGCTTCGCGGACCACAACACAAGGGTGTCGTTGAGGAAGACACAGTAGCTAGACGTGGAGCGACGCGTGTCAGGACAACTACCCCAATTTGCATCAGTGTAAGCAAAGAGGTCATGCCGAGAGGAAGGGGTGAACGTGGTGCCCAGCTGTAGGGTATCGCTGATGTATTGGATGATCCGCTTCAAGGTCTGAAAGTGCGGTTCCCTGGGCGCGTGCATGAATAGACAAATCTGCTGAACGACGTAACTGATATCTGGCCTAGTGAACGTAAGGTACTGCAGGGTACCGACGAGGCTCCGATACAACGTCGGATCATCAAACAGAGGACCAGAGTGAGCACTGAGCTTATTGGAAGTATCCATAGGGGTGACAACTGGCTTGCAGTTACTCATCTTGGCCCGAGCAATAATCTCGGCAGCATACTTACTCTGAGAGAGAAACAACCCAAACGCATGACGCTGCACGACGACTCCCAAGAAGTAAGACAATAGACCCAGATCGGACATGGCGAACTCGGCACTCAACTGGTAAATAATAGACGTCCGAAGAGCATCAGAAGAGGCGGTGAGGATGATGTCGTCGACATATAGTAACAGAAAGGCCATGTTTGTGCCTCTGAGATAGATGAATAGAGACGTATATGAGCGGCTACCAAAAAAGCCCAAGCGTAGCATATAAGAAGCAAAGTGCTGCAACCAAGCCCGCGGAGCATGTTTCAGACCATACAGGGAACGCTTCAGGAGACACACGTGCTTGGGGCGATAAGGATCAGCGAACGCCGGCAGCTGAAACTTGTAAATTGTCTCATTCAGATGGCCATGCATAAAAGCGTTCTTGACATCCAGCTGATGAATAGCCCAATGTCGCGACAATGCTAAGCTCAACACCACTCGGATAGTGGCAGGCTTGACCACGGGGCTCAATGTCTCCTCACAATCAATACCTGTCGGCTGAGAACGACCGTTGACCACCAGGCGAGCTTTGTAGCGCTCCAATGACCCATCGGAGCGGAACTTGTGACGGAAGAACCACATGCAGCGAATGACGTTCGCCTAAGGACGGCGAGGAACTAGAACCCAAGTGTCATTCCTTGTAAGGGCCCCGTATTCGTCGAGCATAGCCGCCTGCCAATTCGGGTCTAGGAGGGTTGTTTTGTGGGAGGTGGGGATAGGGGAAAGGGCGGTTGGGTTTGAGGTAGGAGGTATGTGGACATCGCGGGGACGACAGTGGAAGGGGCGGCGGGCGCCGCACAATGCCACGACCGTGGCAAGAAGCCCGCGGCAGATGGATGTGCTGCGGCCGCGACATCTGGGGTGACGGGATGGGCATCCGGGAGTGCATAAGGAATGGTTGGGCGGGGTTATGGGCGACGTTCATGGATACAATCTGATGAGGTTTGAAAACACCGGAGATGCTACGGGTGTGTGGTCTGGTGGTAGGAGGAGGGGGTGGCGGTGGTGGTGGTGTAGAGGGAGAGGCAGGAGCACCGGGAGAGCTCTGGGGGTGGAGAAAGTGAGGAAAGGAAGACTTTGACTCAGACTCTGACACAGAAGGTGTGGAAGGGGGGAGAGGAGAAGAAGAAAAGGGAAAGCGAGACTCATCAAAGGTGACATGACGGGACATAACGAGCTTATGGGTCTTTACATCGAGGCAAAGGTAACCGCGATGATCAGACGGATAGCCAAGGAAGACACAAGGAGTGGAGCGCGGGTGGAGCTTGTGAGGAGCGGTTGATGACTGATTTGGGAAGCACAAGCACCCAAAAGTACGAAGGTGATTATACCTAGGCAAGGTGCAATAAAGTGCATGAGTTGGCGAGCGATGGTGAAGGGTAGTAGATGGTAGAATGTTTAGGAGATAGCAAGTGGTGGATAAGGCATGAGGCCAATAGGAAAGAGGAATAGATGCGTGGAAGAGGAGAGATCGCATCATGTTGGTAATGGTTTTGATGATTCGTTTAGCCTTGCCATTCTGTTGGGAAGTATAGGGGCAAGACAAGTGATAGGAGATCCCATTTGTGTTGAAAAAAGTGTGAAAGTCTTTGTTATCAAATTCGCGGCCATTGTCACATTGGAAACATTTGATAGATGTGTGAAATTGTGTTTTGATGTAAGCATGGAATTTGGCAAAGATAGGAAACACTTGAGACTTAAAATGTAACGGGAAAACCCATAAGAAATGATTGTAATCATCAAGAAACAAGAGGTAGTACTTGTGACCCTTCTTGCTAGGCACAGGAGATGTCCAAATGTCACTATGAATTATATCAAATGGTGCAAAAGTAGTGTTAAAAGACCGCTGAAAGGGTAGTCTGGCATGCTTGCCTAACTGACAGGAAGAAGATAAACTAGAGCGAGGCTCTTTATTACATTTGACTAGACACTTAGAATGAAGTAAATCTAAAACGACAACACTGGGAGGGCCAAGGCGTGCATGCCACAGACTGGACGACGATGCCGAGAAGGTGAATGGACACGACGGGCAGGAAGGTGAGGGCAACGACACATGATAGAGCTCCCCAGTGTTGTTACATCTCAGGCGAGTAACCCCCGTATTAAGATCCTTCACAGAGAAACCAAACGGATGAAACACAAGAGAAACGTTATTGTCAGTGGTGAACCGGCGAACAGAGATAAGGTTTTTGACAAGTTTGAGGGCAATGAGGACATTGTTGAGGTGTAACGGGTTGGTTGGAGTTCGTAATGTGGCATGTGCAAGACCCTTAAAAGAAAGAGAAGAGAGAGTACCTGAGGAGTTCGTCAAATGAGAGGTCGCGCCTGTGTCCATGTACCAAGCGGAGTCAAGAGGTGTGAGCTGCATAGAGAAGAAGGCGTGATGCACATCAGTCAGAGCGTAGGCCTGATCAGACGAAGACGGGTAGGCCTGGTGACCGGCGGATCGAGGAGCTAGACCCAACAAGCCCGCTCCTTGCCGATGGTAGGGATATATACAGGCTCGGTGGGCGATATGACGAAGGTGGGTATCCATAGGGCATCCAGGGAGGGGTGAAGCTGGGAACGGGAGACCAGGGGACGCGAGGAGCCTCCGACCACGGCTGCGGCCGCCACCCATTGCTACGGCAGCGGCCGCCTCTCTACGCAGGTTGCTCGTTGTTGCCGCTCCGCTGTGGGGCATAGGTCTCGTCAATATCGCTTGACGAGAACCGTGCGATTTTGTCCTTGGCGGCGTCGGTGGTCTGACGGTGAAGGCGAGTCTCCTCCAAGATCAACTGAAACCGGGTCTTCTCGAAGGTGGGGAGAGGTTCCGTCTGCTAGATATGAGTAGCAACAACATTGTATTCAGAGGGAAGGCCTGAGAGTACCTGGAGGACAAGGCGAGTAGCGCTAGGTTTGGAGCCGACGACGCCCAATTGATCAGACAGGGTTTTGATATGCTGACAGTAGGCGGATATCGACGGGAAAGACGCAAGCTTACAACTTGAGAATTCGTGCTCAAGGTAGTCGGCACGGGTGGACTTGTTGTCCTGAAAGAGATTCTGAAGTTTGGTACAAGCATCCAAGGCATTGTCTTTGGGGTCGAGGATGGTTGTTGATAGATTTTTGGAGATTGTGTTGAAGATCTATTGAAGAACGATGGTGTCGAGTTGAGCGAAGAGATCGTCGTCCTTAGTGGTAGGATGAACGATAGAGGAATCGATGTTGTGGAGGACCTTATGATTCTTAGCATGAGTCGTGAAGAGGTGAGACCACATGGTGTAGGAACTGGATTCATGATCAAAGATTATGGGGATGCAGTTTTTGATGTTGGAGACTGTGAGAGTGGAGTGGAAGGGTGGCTTGATGGGGTTGGTAGGGGGGTCGGCCATTGGGACAAGAGGGAGAGAGAGAAGTCGATAGGGGGGTGGGGGGGTCGACGACCAAGGGAGGTGGCCAAGAGGGGGGGGGGGGGGTAGTCGGCGGCAAAGGGGTGGCCGAGAGGGTGGGGGAGGTCGGCGGCAAAAAGGGTGGCCGAGAGAGACTAGGTGGCAGACGGCTAGGGTTTGGAAAAAAAAAATTAGGGTTCCAAGGTCTTAGGCTGTGATAGCATGTTAGATCATGAGATTGATTGTAAAGTCCTCCTTGAGGGTTTCATTCATTGATTAAACATATATATAGGTTACAATGAATTGTGCTTTAGGCCCACTATACAATATAAAGTCCATGTAATCTATCCCTTACGATCCTAAGATCCTACGATTCTAGGTAAGGTTTTGATCCTACTTAATTAGGTCTTCAAATTATATGATCGAGTAACATCCAGGTTGAAGTCAATTTGGTTTTACCTTGATTAGTTCTTCAAATTACATTATTACTCGTGAGTAGACCTATCAATCGAGTCATTAGGGCCGAGTTCGGGTTTCAGGTAAAACGGGTTCTGGGTAGATCCGGGTTAAGTTGAACTCGGGTTTGATCTGATTTCGGGTGAAATTGTGTCAATTTCGTATTTGTCCATTTTTTCCTTTTTAAATTAAAAAAAATCATGATTTGATAATTTTGCGATAATTTTAAAATACTAAAATTAAAGACGTGGTTCACAAGTTCTATTGCTTATAATTATATAATATATATGATCCAAAATATTTGATTTTTATTACTTCTCGTAATTTTTAATAAAATTTAAAATATATAAAATACCAAAATTTTAAATAATTTTTTAAAAATAATTTTCCGCAATTAGTAATAATTTCCTGCAATTAATATTTTAATATTTTTAGAGTTTTTTTATCTTCTTAAAAAATGTGATGAAAGATAAAAACTCAAATAATATCGATCGGAGGGAGTATTACACAATACAAATAAATATAAAAGTTGATCTGAAAATGAAAGATGAATTTGGTCAATCGGGCCACCAAGTCAATCGGGTTAAAATTACTAGATCAATCGGGTCACTTTGTTCAAACCCAGATGACTAGGAAAATTACCGGATTTTCGTGTTCTTGTCGGAAAAAATTTCCGAGTCAAAATTTACGGGTCTTGACCCATAATTTTTTCAGAGGCACGAGTTGGGTTAACCGGGTTGGGTCAGGTTTTGACAAGTCTACTCTTAAGCCATTATCAATTATAGAGACACTATTTTCCTCATTAAACTATGACGAGTTATTTTGAGCATAATAGTTGATTTCAATGTCTCTTCGGCTTATCAAACTGATGGTTAGATAAAATTGGCCATGTAAACCTTGGGAAACCTACCTAAGTTGCATGTGCTTCGATGCCCCTCCATGTAAGTGATTAGCTTTCACTCAATGGTGTGCACTCACATATTGTTAGGGCCTATGCCCTATGATAAGTAGTGTGCACTAACATATAGGTGATCACACTTGTAATATAAATAAGGCAAAATCCTACTTGAACTTTTCAGGTCTTTCGGATCTGGTCCTTTCTCTTTCATCAATAAACATTTATGCTGAAATCAATGGGACAATGACCTTGATCATTCTCTTGCTCCTTCTTCATCTACTTCAGCTCTTTCTCTCTGTTGCATCTGTCATTCATAAATCTCCATGGTACGAGAGCCAGATTGATTCGAATCACCAACAAATATCAACTGAAGACTTCAGGTGACGAGATTGCTTTAAGGATTTCCAGGCTTCTCTACAATATGCTTCTGAAAGGGGTTGATTGTGTCATTTCATCATGTCGGAACTCGGAAGAAGAAACTGGTGACTGATCTATAACTCATGAGAGACGTAGAGGTAAATACATCACCACAACTGATTTGAACAATCCATTGTTCATACATCCTTCCGAAAACTCAAGTATGATCCTTACCACCATCTAAGTAACCGGTGAAAATTTTCGAAGATGGAAGAAAGTTATGAGCAAGGCTTTGTCTGTGAAAAAAAAGGGTGGGTTTTGTAGATGGATCTTTGGTTGAATCT
Organism: Persicaria tinctoria; assembly: GCA_037127255.1. Classification (NCBI taxonomy): domain Eukaryota; kingdom Viridiplantae; phylum Streptophyta; class Magnoliopsida; order Caryophyllales; family Polygonaceae; genus Persicaria; species Persicaria tinctoria. Next base: position 20,338,462 of record JBANSL010000005.1, read on the forward strand.
GTTGAAAATTCTGCTGTGGAATAGATGCAATGATATGGTGTGTTCATGGATTCTTAATATTGTGTCAAAGGAGATTTACTCTACTCTGAATGAATTTGAAACGGTCAGGGAGATGTGGTTGGACTTGGAGGAAAGTTATGGGTAGAGAAATGGCCCCTTGATTTTTCAAGTAAAGAAGAAGATTCATGAGTGTGAACAGGGCACCATCATATCACCATGACTGAGTACTTCACAAAATTGAAAGGGTTGTGGCAACAATTGTCCGGTCTTGTTCCTCCCATTCAATGTAAAAGTGAAAAATGTGAATGCAATCTAAATGCACAAATTGAAGCTCATGATCAGGAAAGTAAACTGATGAAATTCCTAATGGGATTAAATGAGGGGTATGTAGTAGCAAGAAGACATATATTACTTAATGTACCGCTTCCAACAACTAGTGCATCCCATGCTCTTCTCCTACAAGATGATGTAGGTGCTAAGGCAGGGAAGGAAAAGGGAAGAAAAGAAAAATGTGATCATTGCAGTGGAAATTACAAAACTAATAGGTGCTGGGAAGTGTTCGGATATCCCATTTGGCACCCCAAGAGTAAATTCAAGCCTCAACTGTCAAAGTTTGGAAGTGGAAATGATGCTTGATCCAAGAAGAAGGAAGTGGTGGACAGAAAATACAAGGCAAATAATGTTAATGTCATTGTTATGACTCATGCTGCTCAAAACCTATCAACTAAAAATCAACAATTGCTCAGCTCTATTCTCAAATTGTTGGATAAGAGAGATAAGGTGACTGAAATGTCATTGATAGGTATCACTCATTGTCTTAACTCTGCAATGTTTTCAAAGTTATGGATTCTAGATAGTGAGGCCACTGATCACATGACCTGTAATCAAACCTTCTTATTAAACACAAAGCCTCGAACCAAACATATATATGTTTTTCTTTCATATTACACAAACAGAAATGTGACTCTTAGAAGTGAGGTTTCTATCTCCAATAAAATTACCCTGAATAATGTTTTATATGTTGCACAATTTCAATTCAACCTACTATCCATCAGTAAACTAATCCACGATCTCCACTGCTTCGTTTTCTTCTTCTTTGATAAATGTGTCATCCGGGACCATGCAAGGAGGACAATGATTGCAACTTGTAAAGAGCTTGCAGGACTATACTGCATGGTACTTGATGCTGACCTGGATGCCACATTTCTTGATGAATCTTTAAATTTTGTCCCACACAAAACTTTGAAAATGCCCATCATAATCTAGACCTGGCATACCATCTTTTCTACATACACCTGCAAATTCTGTTTTTAGTGCTATTTGGCACTAGAGACTAGGACATGCACCCTTTGACAAATAATTGCATGTTCCTTAAATTTCATCTTCTATGCATAAATTCAAAACATAATTTACTTACTCTATTTGTCCACTTGCTAGACGGAAAAGGAATGTTTTTCATTCAAGTGAATCTTATGCTGATTTCGCATTCTCTTTGTTGTAGTGTGATATATGGGGTCCTCTTGCTAGACAGACAAGGAACATTTTTCAATTGTTGTGAATGATTATAGTAGAAGTGTTTGGGCTTTTCTAATGAAACACAAAATCTGAAAAACTATCCATCATTTAAAACTTCATTGCCTTGATTGAAAATCAGTTCTCCACTTTTGTTAAAACCATTAGAAGTGATCAGGGAAAAAAATTCTTTAACTCTGAGCTTCTGCAGGTTGCAGTTCCTTCATTTCAAGAGAATTATTCATGAAATCTCTTACAAGGGCAAACCCTAGTAGAATGGTCGCGTGGAAAGGAAACTCATACATCTTAGAAATGGCTTGTGCTTTGAGGTATAATTCTTGTGTTCCTATGAATTTTTAGGGTGACTGCATTCTCATAGCTACGTACATTATAAATAGGTTTCCCCCTCATCTTCTTAAACACAAAACTTCCTATGAACTTCTTTTCCGTACTCCTTCTAATTATGAAAAATTGAAAGTGTTTGGATCATTGTGCTTTGTATCCACTCACTCCACATCTAGAGGGAAGTTTGACCCAAGGTCAGCTCCTTGTGTCTTCCTTGGATATTCTTTTGGGTTAGGATATAAGGTATTCAACCTTCTGGAAAAGAAATGTGAAATCAACGGAGATGTATCCTTAATTTGTAGAGTCTGTTTTTTCATTAGCTACTAGCATGGACATTAATCCCTCTGTAGTCCCAGCTCCTCAAACATCCACCTTTTTTGATGACATTTCCAACTTCATCCATATTGATATTCTGTATGACCAATCCCCTTCTTCTTTGAACCCTTCAAGCCCACATTCTCATGCAGAATACTCACCATCACATGTACCTCCAAGCTTTGATGATATACGGATACTACAAATGCCTGAACCTCACACTCAACTTAACCCACCTATGCCTCGAAGATCATCAAGGATTGTGCAACCTCCAGTTTGGCAAAAGGATTGTTTGTGTAAAGCTTCCACTGCTCACTCCAATGAAATTGCTACTTCTAGTAAGTCTCCTTACCCTATTACGTATGCCCTCTCCTATAGCCTTTGCTCCTCCTCATATCAAACCTTTATTCATAATGTGGCCTCATTTTCTTAACCAGACTGAGTGGATTAATGCCATGTTAACTGAACTTAATGCTCTTGAAGCAAATGAAACTTGGTCTCTTATGCCAAGAGACTCTATTGCATTTGTTGTCAACTACAACCTTCAGGTGGCGATTTAGGCTTAAGTTCAATGTTGATGGTCCCTAGACAAGCACAAGGCCAGCTTGGTTACTCGAGGATTCTCCCAACTAAAAGGGATTGATTATAGTGAGACATTTGCACATGTGAAAAAGATGATTACAATTCGAACTCTCCTAGTTGTTGCTGTTGTGTAGAAATGGGAAATCACTCAAATGGATGTAGTAAATGCATTTCTCGATGGAGATGTAGACGATGAGGTCTTTATGGAGCTACTACCAACATATTAATTCCTCATATAACACTCTTGCCCTCAAGGGGGAGGGGCTGGGGGTATGAATGAGGTCAAGAATCATGAAATGGTATGAAAATTGAACAAGTCGCTTTATGAACTTAAATAAGCACCTAGGCAGTGGTTCTCAAGGTTCACCCAAGTTATGAAGGAAGTAGGTTTTGAGCAATCAAAGGCATATTACTGCGTCTTCTTCAAAGCTCAGTCTCACTCATACCCTGAATTGCTTGTATATATGGATGACATGGTCATCACGGGAAATGACACTGTAGAAATTGAGAAAATGAAGCTATACCATCACAAGCACTTCAAAATGAAGGATTTGGAAAATTGAGGTACTTTCTAGGGATTGAAGCTGAAAGCACACCCAGGAATTGTCGATAAATAAGAGAAAATACACACTTGAGCTGCTGTAGGAAACAAGGATAAGTGACTCAAAACCTGTTGCTACACCACTGGATCCAAAAGTGAAGATGTCACTAGAAGGAGAAAGAAGTCTAGTGGATGATATAGTTTAAAGAAGGCTGGTGAGGAAGCTGATATACCTCACTATCACTCGTACTTACATATGTTATGTTGTTCAGGTACTTAGTCAATTTATGCACAAGCCAAATGATGTGCATTGGAAGGGTGCCAAACATGTCCTAAGATATCTAAAAGGTGCTCCAGAACAATGTCTTCTACTCTCAAACAAGTCACACTTACAGTCGAATGTCTTTTGTGATATTGACTAGCAAAGTTGTTCTATGACCACAAAATCTCTAACTGGATTTTGTGTGATTCTTGTAAACTCTCCCATCTCTTGGAGGACAAAGAAAAAATCTTATGTTGCTAGTCCTCAACTAAATCAGAATACAGAGCCAAGGCCACTATATGATGTGAGATAACTTGGTTGGTGATGTTTCTTGTAGATCTTGCTATCAAACAAGTTAATCTTGTGAGGCTACTATGTCAAAATAATTATGTTATGCACATAGCTCGAAATCCCGTATTCCACGAGCATATATACTAAACACATAAAAGGTGGTTGTCACCTGGTCAAAAACAAGGTGCTCAACAAAGAAGTGGTGATTGGATACATTTCAACAAAGGAGCAACCAACTAACATCTTTACAAATATTGTCTCTGCCGATCAATATCAGAAAATTCTCTCCAAGTTAGGAGTTGTGAATATGTTCCAATCTTGATGAACTCCTCACTTGAGGGAGAGTGTTAAATATGAATTAGTATGTTATATTGCTAAGGCCTATGGTAAGTAGTGCGCACTCACATAGGGATGATCATACTTGTAATATAAATAAAGCAAAACCCTAACTGCACTTTTCAAATTTTTGGGATATGTTCCTCTCTCTTCCATCACTCAACATTTATGCTGAAATAAGTGGGACAATGACCTATATCATTCTCTTGCTCGCTCTTCATCTTATTCAGCTCTCTCTCTACTGCATCTATGATTCATAAATCTTCATGTACCAAATTCTCCATCAAAACTACATCGTTTGAGGTGCTTTTTGGCTACCCTCCTCATATCCATGTTCCCTGCATGCTAGGAGAAAGTAACTCCTAGTTGATTGGTAGAACTTTTTAAAAGCAAGAAGATCTTGTTTACATGCTGAAATTTCATATTCTACAAGCCAAAACCATATGAAATATTTGGCAGATAGCCACAAGTCTCACAAGGACATCTCTATTGGCCAAAAGGTTTATGTGAAGTTGCAGCCTTATAAACAAAGCACAATTAAGGCCAAGCAACCCATAAGCTTTACCAAAAATCTATGGCTTGTTCCTCATCATTGACAAGATAGACGTAATGGCTTATGATGTAAGACACGATGTCTTAAGAGGCGCCAATCCATGCCACCTAGCCCTCTCAGGTCCATTATCCTCACTTGGAGCCTGAAAATGAAGAACTCTCGTGACATGAGTAGGGCTTTGATAAGACATATTTTCTATGGGCATTGACAGGTGGTCTTAGGTGCATTATTGTGTCCATATTTCATGTTTAATAAGCTAATTTTCAAGGAAGTTATAAAAGCTATAAAAGAGCATGGAAAAATCCAAGGAAGTAATAGAAGTCGAATTGGAAAGCTAGGGAGCACGAGATCAAGAGCGGAAATGACGGAAGTAAAGAAACCTCATCTTTAAGCTTCTGAGAACTTTGAATCAACTTCTGAAGTCTTCATGAGAGTTATAGTCCTTGAAAAGAGCTTTCCAATGCATATTCATATGCATCAATCGGGCAAATGACGATTCCAGAAAGGGCATTACAAGTTTAGTTGGTCGAAGCTGTCAAAGTTGTAAGAACGACACCTGCCGGTTTTCTAGCGGCGCCCGCTGGTTTCGCTGTTTTCGGATATGCATGATGCGGTCCAATTCTATCTTTGTGCAAACTCTATCTATCTTATTCTAGGTTTTGTTCTGCCGATTTACATCCCTATAATAGACATATTTTCAGTATTTATTCAATCAACTAACAATTGAATAATTCAATTAATCCTAAGAGATGTTTAGAGGATTGAAGATTAGAGATTCAAGGTATTTAATGAGTACTTAGAATCCTTGTGGTTTTGTTGCAATTCAAGATTTGGTTGGTTTGATTGTGAGACTTGATTTCTATTGTTATTCCTATTGTTATTTCATTATCATTGTGCTCATATTGTTAATTGATTGCATATATTCCCTCTTGACTGTACACCTTGACGGAATCTGCATCTTTGCTAGTGATTCCTTTCGTAGATTGGTTTCTTGGTATCAAGGAAGGGAAATCGATATTGTGATAGCATCAATTGTCTCTGAAGGATGATGACTATTGGTTTGTATTGAATTTTTGAGATTAGGGTTAGAAGCTCTACGGCTGGTATTCTTTTCATTCGTAATTGCATTGAGATTGGTATTGCTAATTGGCCAAATCACTTGGTTCTTTATGTTTTTCTTTGTTGTGCTACATTGAATTTAAGTGATTGCCTTTTATTGATGAATTTATCTAAGACAAGTCGACATAACTTTGAGAATAACAATGAATTGAGTCAAGGATCAAGTAAACCAACCAATGTTGCGAATTGTTTGCGAAACCACACACTTCACTTCTATCTTTTATTCGATTTTGCTAAACTTTCTCCTAGTTTACTTACATTCCTCATTGCCTATTTACATTCATATATTCTCTTTATTTGCATAGTTAGTAAATACACATTGCATTGAAGTACTCGATTCTCTATGGGTTCGACCCCTTACTTACTCATTATACTCTATTTTGTTTTTTTGGGTTATTATTATCTTTGGTGAGGTGAAAACTAACGACATTTCATCTCATCAGGCTTGAATCACTTATAAATCACTTCCAACATTCTTATGATATCCGATGTGGGACGGGGGTGTTACAAGAGTCCATCTTTATGTATTATTGCCAATAGCTCAGTTTCCCTTTAACTTTCCCTAGTAAAAGGTGACCTTATCATTTTTTCTCATTAGACATGACTCACATGTGTCAATTGATTCACAGTCAGTTGATATCAAAAGTCCATCTTTATAGAATTTTTCATGCAATTTAAGCCTAAGTGACACAATTGACAATGTCATAGATAGGTATTTTCACATGCATCTGATTTTCACTTTTTGGTACTTATGTTGTAAACGCCGAATGTTTTATCCAAAATGTAGAGTCGGTTACTCATCAAAACATCATCATTTGTACCAAAAGAAGAACTCACTGTTCCATGCCTTTTATCTTTCAAATACTTTAGGCACTTTCTCTTCCAATGACCCTTGGTATGGTAGTAGAAACAATCATTGTCAGAAGTTACTTTAGCTTTCCTAGAAGTGTTATTGGGTTAGGTAACTGGTTTATCCTTCCTTTTTGTGTTTTTCTGTTGTCCAGATGCCCTTTTATTGAACCTTTTTTCTCACTGGACCATCAAGATCTCGTTTTTTTTTTGCCCATAGTTAGATTTCACTCAGCGGTCTTAAGCATCCCATGTAACTCTTCAAGCGTTTTTACAGCTTTGTTCATGTTGAAGTTTAGCTTTAACTGAGTAAATCCATCATGCAGAGAATGAAGTATGATGTTTGTAGCCAACAATTGGCTATAGGGGTGACCAAGTCTCTCCATGTTTTCAAAATGACAAATCATTTCAAAGACATAAGGACCAAATAGCTTACCTTTTCCAAGCTTGCAATGAAGTATTGCCTTATGAGTCTCATACCTTTTCGTCCTCGCTTGTTCCTGAAACATGACTTTTAATGTGCGAATGATGGTGCAGGCATCCATCTTTTTGAACCTCTTTTGAAGGCTCGACTCCATGGCAGCCATCATAAGACATGTGACAATCACTGATTTTTCTCTGATTTATTTTTCTTGATCCTTCTCGGCTTGATTAGAGGCATCAATCAATTTTGGGATATGGGTGTCAAGTACACTCCCTTTTCATTCGGACCTGAGAACGATTCTCATATTTCTTTCCCAATCGAGGAAATTTTTGTCATTCAACTTATTCTTCTCAAGAATTGAACACAAATTGATGATGGTTAGGTTATCGTTTCTATTCATGATATCTAGAACATAGAATATGCAAAATATGAATCAGGTCTGTCATGCAAAAGCTTAAAATTTTAACATGCTTTAAACTTAAACAAGTTCATGCCATTTTATCCATAAAACGAATTTCCCTTTGAATAAAATGATTTCAAGATCCTATTACAGATAAGACGTTAACGTGCTTTAGCACTACCTTAACTTTTATGTGACAAAGTAACTTTTACTGGTTATAACATTTATAACTCTCGGTTGATAGATCACATCTTATGTATGTATATATATCTCATGCCTCAAAATCCAAAACTTTATCGTTTGACATTTATTTGAGTAGAACCAATTCAATGCTATAAATCCCTTATATAGATTTACCCGTACTATCCCAACGTCAAAGCATGGACACCTTGCTTTGGCAAAACCTATCCCTCAAATTCCAAGGGCCTCATAGGTTATGAATTGGAAAGACATACTCTCAATTTTCTTCTAATGGAACTAGGCTTGTCATGCAAGTCTCATTATCAAGTAAACAAACAACATAATCGAACATGCAAACATAAACCGTTGCACGAAAATAAATTGTGAACCTAGTATGGCTCTAATGAAAACAAATCCGAAAAGACAAATCTTCAAAGTTCTTCTTCCTTCTTGGATCCTCATCCTTGATCCTCCTTTTGTATCTCCATCCTAGAATCTTTTTTGGATCTTGATATAGGAGGAAATCGAGTCTAATAAATATAAAATATAAATCAAACCGAATTATAGACCACGTAAATAAATACAACAATTATTCCCGTTGTAGTGGAAGGGACCAGGTTCGATCCTCGAGGAAGCGTGTCAGCGGATCCTAACCAGGTCATAATCACGTTATATTTCGACTCGGAAACTTCACTCGATATCGACCTAGTATAATCGATATCAACTTAACTCAGTCGATTCCTGGTGTATAACCTGCAACAATCAATGTAGAGTGGGAGACTCAATATCAAGTGGTTAGTAGCAGATATTGACTAGCTCAAAAGACTGCCAGTCGATCCAAGTGACTCGGGTTCAACTCAAAACAGTCGATATTGAGTGATTATGCAGTGACATTTGAACTTCGAAGTAAACAAATATATAAAAGATCTTCGAAAGCCAGAGCATACCACAACGACAACAATGCAAGTAAATCAATAAATCGCAAAAGACAAGAACTTTACCAATAAAGGACAATGCTTTCCCCAAATCCGGCAAATAGGAATATAAACCTTTCGATAAATAACCCTAATTGCGTCTATTCTTTTCTTAAATAGAGTATATAAATTTCCGAATAGAAACCCTCATTACTACCCAAGTTTTAAAACATGAGTTCCTTAACATTTCAATTAAAGATGAAGTACAAGGAACATAGCGGGACAAAGTACATTTCTTTCGCGACTCAACAATCCACCGGCATGACTATCGTTGGGCTCACCCCGACCCTAAAACAAGGGCGAATACTCGCTCATCGTAACAAGAGACATGATTGATGAAAATAAACGTTGCATAAACTAACTTCAAAGTCTTTACAATCCCGACACTCCAACTTTCGTAAGAACGCCAAAAACCCTAAAACCTTTGAATACCTAAACTCTCTACTTTGCTTGGAATTGAATCTCTGAACTTGAATGCTTGAAAAACCAGCCCCTAGGGCTTTATTTATAGCCTTCAACCCTTGCTAGCCAAGGACAAGGAATTCTATCTAAAACTAGAAGATATAAATTTAGATAAAGAAAGATATAAATCTAATTAGGTAAATAAGATAAATTCTTAGGGTAAAAATAATGTTCAACCCATAAGGATAGAAATTAGATAAAATGATAGAAAATCTCTTTCTTCACGTCCAAGTATTCCTCCTCCGCATTGGATTCGTCAAACGCGCCTCGGATACTCTGCAGGTTCACTCGATATCGAGTAATCTCTTCTGGTCTCGAGTGTATTGCACCCGACATCAAGTCTTCATGTGGGTCTCGAGTGATGCTCCACTCGATATCGGTTCTTTGGGTTGATGTCGAGTCATTCTCTTCAACTCTACGTGTTGTGCTCAGTGTTCACTCGAGATCGGGTCCTCTTCAGTAGACATTGAGTCAAAGTAGTCGTTGTCGAGTCTTCTTCAGTAGATATCGAGTGATATTCTAGTGCTTCTTGGTTTTGCTCTGAATTTGCTCCAAACTCTACAATATTAAACAGAGCCTTGTGCAGACCTCTATTTCTTGCAAATAAGTATAAAATACACAAATTCACTATATTCCCAACCCAGAATATATAAAATAATATAATAAGGAGCGAAATCAAGCACAAAAACATGGTGTAAAACATGAACATCAAATCACCCATACTTAAGCTTACTTGTCCCCAAGTAATAACTTGGATGGTCATTTAGGGAAAACCTACAAAACTCTCAATATAGTGAATCCATTGTCATATTACAAAAAGACTCAATTGCCATCCTCGAAAAGGTACTAGTTTTTTCAAATCCATGCTTGTGAATGAAAAGCAACTTCTCACACAAAAGGATGTTATGTAAAAACAACTTTTTCCTGCGACAAAGCATCAATAATCAAGACTTTATTTAAGTTCAAAAAGAAGTAGATTGGTAAAGGCTAAAGGTGGGATATATTTGGCCATGTGGTGCTAATAATCCGGCGAAATGGAGTAATTTTTAAACTTTCATACCACATTCCTTCTTCATTTGATTTCTCACTTTTCTCTCATCCCTCAATGCTTCTTTTGACTATGATATTTTTACCTCTCTAACCTCATCACTGCTTTCTCGCAAGTTGCAAACATGATTGTCATGAATGGCCCTAGATACTTAGTTCTTCGGACTCCTCACCTATGTGTCCCATCCCGCCGAACTAAAATCTCAGCAAGCAGGGTCTATCATCTTTAACTTCTAGGAGATCCGATTTTTTTCTCACTCATTAAATTTTTCATAAATAATTTTCATCCAACCATCAAACTCCAAAATAATAATACAACACAAATAACCATATGATTTCTCCAAAAATAACTTCCATTCTCAACATAATCCCCGGATAGGAAATAAGGTAAAGAATGGTCAATATGTAGCATATGTGGAGCAAAAAATGAAGAAAAGATATGTAAGGCTCATGATAATGCATATTTTAGATAGACATTATAGGCATTTTTAGTTTAGTTAGGTTGCATTTCTTTCATACTTTGTTGCTAAATTGCATCTTGTGATTATTTTGGAAGAGTTCGGATTCTGCGCAAATTTGTGTTTATCTTGCAGATTGAATCGGAACAAATTTGGGAGATGCAATATCTCGAAGAGGAACACAAGAACCATTGGGAAGAAGAAGCAAAGAAGAGGAACAAGACCAGTGGAGATACCCGCAAAGCTGGACGAAAGACACGGCAAACAGCATGCAGCGGCCGCAGGAGAGGCCGCTGCAGCGGGGTACGAAGAAACAGAATGTTGCGCCCACAGCATTGGTCGTCAGCACTTATGCGCGTCGTTTTGATTAATAAAAAACCTAGAGTCTATTGATTTCTTTCATGGCCGACATTGGATGTTTTATAAGGCCATATTTAGTTATTTTTCCAGCACTTCTATTCTATTCATTTATCAGACGCTTTAGATATTTTGAGCGATGTCTTCCATGAGGAACTAAACTCATCTATTCTGCCTGCAATTTGAAGCTTTATTCGGATTGATTGTGAGTTTCTAATTCTCGTTCCTTGTTTCCGATATTTGAATGCTTCAACTTCTTTGTGCTTGATTGTTTATTGTTTTGTTCTATCTTGTCGGGCTAACTTGTTAGATCAATTCAATCGCTAACGTTTTGTAGATTCCTGGTTGTGAACCTTAACCTAAGTGGCAAACTTGTTCCTTTAGGGCTGGTTGAACTAGTTGAATGAGTAGGAAGTTGAATGTGTTGTTAAATCCCTCTTTCGGGACTGCAAATACCTTGGCTAATCTCTGAGCTTAAAGCTATCAATTGGGTTAAATCCTTCTTTAGGGACTATTCGATTGATAAGGGTTTCTAAGACTGGTTGGACTAGTAACTATATTAGGTCGGGACAAGGGCATTCATAGAAAACTTAATAGGATGAGAAGAAGTTAAAAGGATCGCTTCAATCCAATATAGTGGAAAATTGTAGGTAGAATTGCCTCTCCAAATTGTCTAAAACAAATTCATTTACTTTGATTTCTTTACTTCGCTTTGATAAAAGGCGAAACTTTCACACACAAAACCCCCCCAAATTGGTTACTTTGATTAACACTTGAATCAAACTAGAATTATAACTTTCCCTGTGGATCGACCTCTTGCTTATTTCTATACTTGCTATAGGTTTGAGTTTTCTTTGGCGGATCAACGACGGGTTTTCCCTCCGTCAAATTTGGCGCCGTTGCCGGGGAATTTTATTTAATTCTTGTGTCTTTTTAATGTTGATCTTGGTGTGGACCGTCTTATATGGTCCATACCCATGCTACTAATTCTTCTTTGTTGCCGTTTGATTCAGATATTGAAAGGACCCTTGCCGCTCTAAGGCGAGAAACTCGTGATCGCTTTCGCGAACTCCCTTTTGATCAAGAAGAATCTACAACAGAGATGGCTAACGATGCGAACCGCACTCTTAAGGAGCTTTCTGCTCCTGATCTGGCACAGCAACCCCTGGCAATCCAATTCCCTGCGCTAGCAGAAGGAGTCAAATTTGAGCTGAAGTTTGGGGTCGTTCATATTCTACACAAATTCCATGGGTTGAGTGGGTAGGACCCCCACAAGCATCTGTCTGAATTCCATACGGTGGTTGTTGGGATGAAACCAGAGAATGTAACTGAAGATCAAATCAAGCTGAGAGTTTTTCCCTTCTCTTTGAAGGATGAGGCTAATGAATGGTTCTTCTATCTGCCACTTGGATCTATTTCTACTTGGGTTGAGATGAAGAGAGTCTTCCTAGAGATGTACTTCCCTGCAACAAAGCTCAATGCTTTGAAAAGGTCAATCAGCAGCATTGAGCAGTACGCGACGGAGTCTATACATAAGTACTTTGAGTGCTTCAAGAAGGTCTGTGCCAGCTGCCCCTGCCATGGGTACTCTCAAAAGGATCTAGTGCTCTTTCTCTTTAATGGGTTGACTGATATGGAGCGCAAAATAGTGAATTCTGCTTGTGGAGGAAACATGCTGAACAAGATGCCTGCCGCATCTAGGGATGTGTTTAAGGAGCTATCTGAGGGCTCCAAACAGTTCAACAAGAGCCCTCGTGCTAGGGGTGTACTCCCTGTTGATGCTTCTATGGCTGCACTTGAGACTGATATGGCAGAGGTAAAGGAGATGATGAAACAATTGGTCATTGATAGAACTCCTCAACAACTGAAGACATGTGGTCTTTGCAATGAATACACTCATCCTATGGATATGTGCCCGCTTCTACAAGATCCTAATTTTGAATTGAATGACATTGGGAATTTCGCTCAACAAAGGCCTAGGCAAGGCAATTATGGAAATCATGGGTATTTCAACAACAACAATTACAATAGAGGCTATCAACAAGGCTAGGGGAACTACCAAGCCTCTTTCAATCACCAAGGGGGGCAACATGCAAGGCCCCAACAACAATATGAACCTCGACAGGGAGGTCAGCAGCAATCAAATGAGGATAATGAGGATACACTACAGAAACTGTCACGATTGGTCTTGAAGAATGATAAACAACAGTCAGAGCAGATGGCAAATCTAGAGAAGCAGCAATCCGATTGGATGACAAATATTGAGAATCAAATGAGTTAGCTCATTCAAATCTTAAGTGCTAAGGACACAAACAATTCAGGAAAGCTTCCATCACAAACCATCGAGAACCCAACGAAGGAGAATTTCAATACTGTAACGCTTAGGAGTGGCAAAGAACTGGTTGTCACACCTCAAAAGGACGACGAGGAAATAATGGACGAGGAGATATAGGTGATAGAAGGAGAAGACGGAAGTGTTACGGTGCGGCGACCGCAGCAACCTTGCGGCACCCGCGGCCAATAAAAAATGTTGCGCCTGCCGCCAGTACGCCCGCCGAGTCTTCAGCGTCAGGTACGCATATCCCACCTTTCTCCTCTCTTTCCTCTTCCTCCCCTCTTTCTCTTTCTTCTCCTTCTCCTCCTTCTTCCTCTTTGCCCATTGAGACTCAAAAGCCAATTCCGCCCTTCCCGAAAGCCTTGAAGGACACACGAAGGTATGAGAATGACAAGGAAATCTTTGAGACATTTAGTAAGTGTGAGTTAAATATCCCTTTAATTAATTTGATCAAAAGCTTTCCTAGATATGCTAAATTCTTGAAGGAACTTTTCACTATCAAGCGGAACCGGAAGCTAAAAGATAAGCAAAAGGTGAAGGTAAGGGAACATGTCACTGCTGTATTTCAAAAGCGTATGACTGAGAAGTGTAGTGATCCTGGTATGTTTGCCATTCCATGTGTGATAGGTGATACTAAATTTGACAAAGCCATGTTAGATCTAGGAGCATCTATTAATGTTTTACCTTCTAATGTTTATCATGCTTTGGGGTTGGGACCTCTGAATGATACTAGGGTAGTAATTCAACTTGCTGATCGATCTACTATCTACCCGAAAGGGATTGTTGAAGATGTCTTGGTTATGGTTGACAACTTGATATTCCCTGCGGATTTCTTTGTGATTGACATGGGTCCTGGTAACAATGAAGGCCCTATTCTGTTGGGCAGACCTTTTCTGAAAACTGCTAGGACTAAGATAGATGTCTAGTCAGGATCTCTTACTATGGAATTTAATGGTCAAAGAGTTGAATATAATATTTATGATTCCATGAAATTTTCATCTGATGATCCTTCTCTGTGCATTGTGGATATTATTGATACTATGGCACACGATTGCTTTGATTTGGAGTGTGTTGATGAGATGGAAGTTGCTTTACAGGCTCCTATAGATTAAATTGCTAGAGATAATGTATTGTCATCTGATTTGCAGGAGGCTATAGTAGCTTTAGACCATCGATCTCCCACCTATGTGCCACCAAGGGGAGACCGCATCGAGCTGACCATTCCTACTGAAAAGCTTCTTCCATCTATTATCCAAGCGTCTGATGTTGAATTGAAACAACTTCCTAATCACCTTAAATATGATTTTGTTGATGAAAATGATACTCTGCCTGTCATTATTTCTAACAAATTGACCTTTGGACGGGAGGAGCGATTGGTGACTGTTCTAAAGAAGAACAAGAAGGCGTTATGATCGACGATAATAGACATTAAGGGCATCAGTCCTATCCTCTGCATGCATAGGATACTATTGGAGGATGATGCCAAGCCATCCAGACAGCCTCAGTGGAGACTCAACCCGCTAATGATGGAAGTGGTAAAGAAGGAGGTGCTAAAGCTCCTTCAGGCAGGTATGATCTTTCCCATATCTGACAACAAATGGGTAAGTCCTACTCAGGTTGTCCCGGAAGGGAGGTATTACTGTTGTTGAGAATCAGGATGGTGAATTGGTCCCTAGCAGGGTACAATTTGGATGGAGCGTCTGTATTGATTATCGAAAATTGAATGCAGTTACTCGCAAAGACCATTTCCCCCTTCCCTTTATTGATCAAATGGTTGAGCGCCTTGCCGGCCGTTCCTTTTATTGCTTTTAGATGGCTACTCAGGATATTTTCAGGTACCAATAGCACTGGAGGATCAAGAAAAAATGACATTTACATGCCCCTTTGGTACTTTTGCATATCGCATAATGCCTTTTGGGCTATGTAACGCACCTGTGACTTTTCAACGGTGTATGGTAAGCATATTTTCTGAGTATGTAGAGCGCTTTATAGAAGTATTTATGGATGACTTCACTGTGCATGGAGATGATTTTGATACTTGCTTGCATCATTTGTCACTTGTGCTTAGGCGGTGTGTAGACACTAACTTAGTCCTTAATTCTGAATAGTGTCATTTTATGGTTGAGCAAGGCATTGTTTTGGGTCATATTGTGTCTAGCAAGGGTCTTGAGGTGGATAAGTCTAAGATTTATGTCATTCAGTCTCTACCTTACCCCACCAATGTGCGCGAAATTCGCTCCTTTTTAGGCCATGCAGGGTTCTATCGCAGGTTTATTAAGGATTTTTCTAAGATTTCTGCACCCCTTTGTTAATTGTACAGGCTCCCATAGCAATAACATATTTTGGTTCAGACATTTGCTCATATAATCTCACTAAAGATGGGGCCATTTTCATTGTTACTGTACCAGCTGTTAAAATGAGGTCTGCTTGTCTAGGGCTCGATCTTGGGACCAGTCCATAACGATCAAAGTCGAATCGCGAGCCTATTAATGAAGCAAATTCAATGAAGCAACAACTGGTACCATAGAGAAGCGGCCATAAACTCGAGAGTCTTGACCAATTTGAAAGATCATTTGATGTAGTTGAAATAACTGAATTTGGTGTTATTCGATCAAGTAGGGGAAACTCAAGGGAATTCATAACTCTTTCAATCTTTTTGTTTTTTTTATTGTTAGAAGATTCAGAAACTAAGACCATTCCAATGCTCCTTTTCGCCATGCATAAACTAAACCAACAATTAGGATAAGCACGAAAATGAAAGCTTCGATAAAAACGGATACACCCAATACATCGAAACTCATTGCCCATGGATAAAGAAAAACCGTTTCAACATCAAAAACAACAAAAACTAAAGCAAACATATAATAACGGATTTGAAATTGTAACCAAGCATCACCAATTGGTTCTATACCCGATTCATAACTAGAAAGTTTCTCCGGTTCTTTTCGAACTGGAGCTAAAATGCCGGTAGTAGAAATGCCAAAATCGGAATAACACTTGATATTATTAGAAATGCCCAGAAAAAATCATATTCATAAAGCAGAAACATAGATGCACTCCTATGAATGTGGAAAATAGAACGAATTAGGCCAATTTTACTTGGAATTGTCAAGCCATGCATAACTGTTTAGTAAAAAAAACAATTCATTTTGATCGAACCACGCAGTTTCGTTTGTTTACCGCGAGACATGTATCCTGATTCATTGACTAGAATTTTATTTCCGTTTTTCATTACACCTAGTTAGATATTTATCTAAATAAAACGGAAATATAAGTAAAAAAACAATAGATATTGCTCTTCTATTATATCTATACACAAAATACATATACAAATTAAACGTTCTCACTTTCAATTGATATGTTCGCTGTACAAGAATTCTTGTTTAGGCCATTCATACCATCCATACATAGTGTTTTGATCTAAGATTTCCATTATTCCATGTTTCAGCAGTAGCAATATTGTTCCGTGGAGCTAAGGTACGAAATATGGAAAAACAAGTATTTCCACGACTCTACCGCCCAGTCAATTCTGTTCCACTTAATCCCTCTTTCATGGCCACATTTCTTTACGGCTAAGGAATGGGAAATCTTTCTCTTGTTACATGAATCCAATTTTCAGTTCATCCGGGAAAATCCATCTTTTTCTAAACAACGTCTTTGTCATTTGATCCAATAGCCTTCCGTTAGATAGGAACAGATTTGATAAGTACTGATAACTCGCGGATTGAATATTCGAACGGAAAGATCGATTATATAATGAACTAATGGTTCTAAGCCGTCTCCGTCTCTGGCGATTAATAAAAAATTCGAAGTACTTTTCTTTCGGTTTCTTGCTAAACCCGCGTTTATATAGAGTCTATCTTTGGGAAGTCAGAAGAAGCCCCTTTGACATCTCTTCATCTGCAAAGAATTCTCGATGCGAAAACAGAAAGACAGAGAGCTCATCGTTGAATATGTAAAAGAGTGGATCTCTAGGGTCCCAAATGAATTGGCCTTTTCGAAAAAAGACTTGTTCTTTGGAAGATCTATCTCGTCCAGGGTACTCCATGGTTTCACTCTGGAAGAACTCCCAATCATTCTCTTGAAGCTCATCCTCTTCATCATATCCACCATCCCCTTCACCAAAAAATGCATAATCAAAATATTCATCATTCACTTCATCAGAAATGATCGGCTTGCCCCGAAATGACCTGGCCCAATAGGGAAATTCCAATTCATTGGGCCTTTCGATCCAATCAAATAGAAAGCCCCAAGGTTGCCATATTCTAGGATCCCAAACTATGTGATCGACTACATCCTCCGCTAACTGTTGCGGGTCGGATTTAATGAAAAAGGAAGAAGTAGCTTTTGAGTTTGATGACAGGTGTAGAGCATCCTTTGATGAGCTTAAAGGTCGCTTGACTAGCGCTCCTATAATTCAAGCACCCATATGGTCTCAACCTTTTGAGATTATGTGTGACGCTAGCGACTATGCTGTGGGGGCTGTTTTGGGATAAAAGGAAGGAAGGAGCTCTCATGTCATATACTATGCCTCCATGACTCTGAATAGAGCGCAAAGAAACTACTCAACCACTGAGAAAGAGCTCCTGGCTGTGGTCTTTGCACTGGAGAAGTTTCGCTCCTATCTCCTAGGAGCTAAGGTAATTGTCTTCATTGATCACGTTGCTCTTCGATATTTATTGACTAAGAAAGAAGAGAAACCAAGATTGATTCGTTGGATTTTACTTTCGAGTGAATTTGACATTGAAATCAAAGATAAGAAAGTTGTAGAAAACTTAGCAGCGGACCACCTCAGCAGACTTGTCCAAGGAGAGGAAGAGCCGGAAGATCAAAGACCCATTCACGGTGAGTTTCCTGACGATACATTGTTTTACCTAACTCACACTTCTTCTTCGCAGCTGCAGGAAATAACGAAGACGGACGGTGCTGCGGCCGCAACAACCTTGCGGCGCCCGCGACCAAACAATTGTGTTGCGCCCGCCGCAAGCTGTTCAGGCCCCCGTTCAGTCTTTTTCCTTCCTATCCGACAAGGTAAGTCCTGAAATTCCTGAATTGTTGATGGGTGTCCATACTCTTCGACCTTGGTTTGCCAATATGGTGAATTTCTTGGTCACGGGAGAATTTCCACCGAAATTCACAAAATCCCAGAAGGACAAAATTTGACATGACTCTCGCTTCTATGTTTGGGATGACCCCTACCTTTGGAAACATTGTGCTGATCAGGTAATCAGGAGGTGTCTGCCGGACAATAAGGTACAATCTGTCCTTACCTTTTGTCATGCTCATGAATGTGGAGGCCACTTTGGTCCTCAAAATACTAGGAAAGTTTTAGAAGCAGGTTTCTTTTGGCCTCACTTATTTAGGGATGTTAATCCCTTCTGTAAATCATGCGATAGATGCCAAAGGGTGGGGAACATATATGCTAGGAATGAAATGCCACAAACAACTGTCATATTTTGTGAAATTTTTGATGTTTGGGGTATCGATTTTATGGGTCCCTTCCCTAGTTCTTTTGGGAATATATATATATATATTGCTTACGGTGGACTATGTCTCCAAGTGGGTGGAGGCAAAGGCCACCAGAACTGATGATTCTAAAGTCGTTGCAGAATTCCTCAAAGACACCATTTTCGCAAGATTTGGGGTGCCTAAGGCTATAATTAGTGACAGAGGGACACATTTCTGCAATAGGACGATCACTGCCTTATTAAAGAAGTACCATGTCACACAGAGAGGGTCAACTGCTTATCATCCTCAGACCAATGGTCAAGCGGAGATATCAAATAGAGAGATAAAGACCATTTTGGAGAAAATAGTGGCACCTAACAGGAAGGATTGGAGTCTACAGCTGAATGACACTCTTTGGGCCTATCGGACGACCTATAAGACTCCTATTGGTATGTCCCCTTATCGAATTGTCTTTGGAAAGGCATGTCATCTCCCTGTAGAGCTTCAACATAAGGCGTATTGGGCTGTAAAGAATTGCAATATGAGGTTAGATGAGGTGGGTGAATTCAGAAAGCTTCAATTGCAAGAGCTGGAGGAATTGCGTCTGGATGCTTATGATAATGCAGGGATCTACAAGGAAAAGACCAAGGCTTGGCATGAAAAACACATCATGCGGAAAGAGCTAACAATAGAAAACAAGGTTCTTCTATACAAATCATGCCTGAAACGTTTCCCTAGAAAGCTTAGATCAAGGTAGGAGGGACCATACACCATCTCAAGGATTTTCTCTCACGGAGCAATTGAACTCTATGATCCTAAGCCTAATGAGCTCTTTAAGGTTAACGGTCATAGAGTTAAGCCATACATTGAGAACATTCCACATAACGAAGAGGAGGAGTTGGTGCTTGCTGAACCAATCCATTAGGCCACTCAAGGACCATCACGTCGAGCCAACGACTTGAAACAAAGGCGCTGCTCGGGAGGCAACCCGAGGTAAGTTCTCCTTTCTTTCTCATCTTTATTATTTTCTTAGGTAGTTTTCATTAGTTAATTTTTTTAGGCTTAGTTAACATAGGAAGTGGTAATAATAAAAAAGAATAAAAAAAATTAATAATAAATAAATAAATAAATAAATAAAAGACGGAAACATGAACCCGCAACCACTTCACTGCGGTGGCCGCAACACATCGCCTCCCACCGAGCACCCAACACCGGAGCTTTGCCCTGCACCACCCTTTCTGCTAGATCTGTGCCGCCACCATTGTTGTTGCGCCCGCAGCCGCCCTGCTGCGCCCACCGCTCCACCCGCTGCCGCCAGGTTCGAATCTGTTAGATTGGTGTTGTTGGTGTTGAATTCTCTAGATATATTAAGCTATTGTGTGGTTGGTTGAGGATGGTTATATTTGTGCTTGTTTTGATTTGAACATTGTGAATTTGGGATTTGTTGATTGAAGAATAGGGATTTGGTGGTTTGCTTGAGAATTATTTGTGTTAGTAGGCTGATTTGGTGTGGATTTGGTTCATTAGCTTGAGGTGTGTGGAATTTGATTTAGATTCTGTTGATTTAGCTTGGGTTG
Source organism: Persicaria tinctoria (assembly GCA_037127255.1). Lineage (NCBI taxonomy): Eukaryota > Viridiplantae > Streptophyta > Magnoliopsida > Caryophyllales > Polygonaceae > Persicaria > Persicaria tinctoria. The sequence continues at coordinate 20,358,829 of JBANSL010000005.1, forward strand.
TGTTTGTTGAGTTTGAGGTGGACTTTTAGATCTTTTTGGGTTGATATCACAGCTGAGATTTGATAATAATGGTGCGCCAATTGAGCAATGCGTCTGACGAACAGAGGAAGATATTTAAGAGCTTCGATGCGAAGCGATTCGTTCAGACAAAGTTTTTCTATATCCCAGCCCTGCAGACATTGGACATGTTAGATGTTACACGACAGATGCTTGGCAATGGTGGTGTGGGGGGATTTATAGACTGTAGTGCCCCTACATATCCCGAGCTGGCATGGAAGTTTCTGGCCACATTTCAGCAGGTGGATAACTCGAGGATTCGGTTCAACTTGTTGGATCAGCCTCACGTTTGCACACATGATGAGCTGAGACAGATTTTTGGGATCTCTCGGGCACCTACCCCAGACTGTAATTTCATGGCGACAGAACAGCAACGCCATGATGTTTGGTTCGCGGCGACTAGAACCACATTTGACGGCCACAAGGTCTTGGCCATGTCTCCGTCTAGTTTACAAAGTGTTGGCCATGTCTTTCAGCGGCCAAGGCGACGTGAACAAAGTGACTGCTGAAGATCTATCCTTGTTGTGGAGCTTTGCTCCCCAGTCCCGTGGTACGCCGGACTAGGTTGAGATCTTTGTGGAGAGCTGCGTGAAGATTCAGGGGAAGAAGTCAGGGAGGTTTGGCTTGGGAGGCATGATTAGCCTCATAGCCTACCGTTATCTGGAGCCTGCACAATGCGGTGCACCCATGACTGGTGGGTACACCTATACGATAGAGCAGCTCCGGAGGGCTTTCGTGCTAGAGGGCTCTAATGACTCGAGCTGGATTTGGAAGTCAGGGAAGCGTGGAGAGCACCGATTGAGACTTCCTCGGCCCTTACCTTATGGCCCTTCCAACAACACCCTTTACATTGCAGCTGATCCGGTCCAGATTGAGGATGATGATGATGAGGATGATGATGACGAGGCAGAGGAGGACGCCCCTGCACAGACAGACTATCATATGGGGGATGCACAACACGCTGTTGGATCTTCTGCTGGACCTCGCTTCTCTTCAGCTGAGGATGACCCCTGGCGGGACTACATGCTTACCGAGTTCCACCGTATGTCCTTGCGCCAGGAATCCTTCGAGTTCACTCTCCACGACATCGGTCACGATGTGCGTGAAACAAACTATCACTTGGAGGAGTTGCGGAGAGAGCAGGTTTACTACTTATGCCAGCAGTACCCTCATATCCCGCCATACCAGTCGCCACCATACCAGCCGCCGCCTCAGTGAGTGGTTAGTTCTACCTCCTTCACCCTGAATTTTTATGTTTTATTTTGGTTGTTTGTACTGTTTCAGTGAGGACACTGAAAACTTTAAGTGTGGGGGAGGAGAATTATATGTATATTATGTCAATTCTGTCATTTCTAGGACCATGTTTAAATTTCTGCACAACATGTTTAAATTCTGTAATAGTTAGTTTATTTAATTTCTGGTAAGTTTAGTTTATTTAATATTGTCTAATTTAGTTTAATTATTTTTCTGCATTTTCGGATTTAATTTTTCTGCAATTTCGGATTTTTTTTTAAAAAAAAACAAAAGATTCGAAAATCCAAAAATAGAGCATGCATTGCATACACATGTGTTATTCAAATACCCATCTAGCTTAGTTGTCCTCTATTTTAAATTTCATGCATGATTCATAAAAATCTCATGGAGTTCTGGATGTTTTGATTATTGTCTTTATTTGATTTTTGTGGAACATGAGCTACCAAATATAATTGAGCATGTATGATTGAAATCCTAAAAACATGACCTTGTGAGAATGTTTGGCCTTATTTGAATTCTTTTGCTCGGTTGTGTGAATTACTCTCCTAGTGTTGCTACCTCTTGGCATTGACTGCAATATCTATTTTTAAAGACCGATGCACATGTTTGTTTGCTTGCGGAGTTTATGTTTATATTTTGTGTCTTTTGTTTGAATTTGTGAATATTTAGTGAATAAGGTTGCAATGTTTAATGCACTTAGTAACCGGATCTATGCATGACACACATGGGTATGATTCGCGCAAAAAGGTGTTGAAAACTATCCACTAGGAAAGAAAGCTTGATCATTGAGTAACCAGGTTCATTCATGACACCCATGTTTGCAACTTGCATCAAAAGATGTTCAATTGTACTTGATTTTAGTAGGTTGAGGTGTTGATAGACCGGGGCCATTCATGACACCCATGTTTGCGCTTCGCATAAGGAAAGCACCAAGACAAGAAAAAAAAAAGAAAAAAAAAGAAAAAAGAAAACAAAAGAAAAAGAAAAAGAAAAAAAAAGTGTTGCATTTTATTTTCTTTATTGTGTCCCGCAAGTAATGACATTTCGGTAGAGAATTGGTGATATGGTGGTCAATGTCTATTAGCTTAGTGCATGATTGGTTTGAGTTGAGAGTTATATCTTAAAGCCTAAACACATGAGTGACACACATATTTCTGGTGAGGTTGGATAATGTCTACTTATAAGCTTTGATCATTATAATACATGCTATGACGTTTGTTTGCTTAGTTTATGTTTTCACCTGCTATGATGTTGTTTTTTGATAAAGTTCAAACTTGAAGGAATTTCTTGTGGGATACATTGATTCATGTTCATTCTATCATTGCTTGAGGACAAGCAAAGGTTACGTGTGGGGGAATTTGATAATGCATATTTTAGATAGGCATTATAGACATTTTTAGTTTAGTTAGGTTGCATTTCTTTCATACTTTGTTGCTAAATTGCATCTTGTGATTATTTTGGAAGAGTTCGGATTCTGCGCAAATTTGTGTTTATCTTGCAGATTGAATCGGAACACATTTGGGAAATGCAATGTCTCGATGAGGAACACAAGAACCATTGGGAAGAAGAAGCAAAGAAGAGGAACAAGACAAGTGGAGATACCTGCAAAGCTCGACGAAAGACATGGCAAACAGCATGCCGCGGTCGCAGCCGTAGCAGAGGCCGCTGCAGCGGGGTACGAAGAAACAGAACGCTGGGCCCGCATCATATATGCTGCGCCCGTAGCATTGGTCGTCAGCACTTATGCGCGTCGTTTTGGTTAATAAAAAACCTTGAGTCTATTGATTTCTTTCATGGTCGACTTTTGATGTTTTGTACGACAATATTTAGTTCTTTTTCCAGCAATTCTATTTTATTCATTCATCAGACGCTTTAGAGATTTTGAGCGATGTCTTCCATGAGGAACTAAACTCATCTATTCTGCCTGCAATTTGAAGCTTTATTCGGATTGATTGTGAGTTTCTCATTCTCGTTCCTTGTTTCCTATATTTGAATGCTTCAACTTCTTTGTGCTTGATTGTTTATTGTTTTGTTCTATCTTTTCTGGCCAACTTGTTAGATCAATTCAATCGCTAAAGTTTTGTAGATTCCTAGTTATGAACCTTAACCTAAGTGGCAAACTTGTTCCTTTAGGGCTGTTGAACTAATTGAATGAGTAGGAAGTTGAATGTGTTGTTAAATCCCTTTTTAGGGACTGCAAATACCTTGGCTAATCTCTGAACTTAAAGCTATCAATTGGGTTAAATCCTTCTTTAGGGACTGTTCGATTGATAAGGGTTGCTAGGACTGGTTGGACTAGTAACTATATTAGGTCGGGACAAGGGCATTCATAGGAAACTTAATAGGACGAGAAGAAGTTAAAAGGATCGCTTCAATCCAATAAAGTAGAAAATTGTAGGTAGAATTGCCTCTCCAAATTGTCTAAAACAAATTCATTTACTTTGATTTCTTTACTTCGCTTTGATAAAAGGCGAAACTTTCAAACACAAAACCCCCCCAAATTGGTTACTTTGATTAACACTTGAATCAAACTAGAATTATAACTTTCCCTGTGGATCGACCTATTGCTTATTGCTATACTTGCTATAGGTTTGAGTTTTCTTTGGCGAATCAACGACAGGTTTTCCCTCCGTCAGCTCACTATGGCTTTTGTGATGTAAATAGGTATATGTATGGGTAGGAATATAAAATGAGCATTATATGGAAAATATAAAGTCCTTCATCCTCTTATTTTGCAACATGTCGAAAGCAACATCAAATTTACCTCGCTTTTGTGGTGTTCTCAAGAAAAATCGCACTTCATTGAGACTTTCTTTTACTAGGCAATTTTGTGCAATATCCCTGATGAATCCACTCTTGCATCGTCGAGTCTTGTCTTAGTTTCCATGACACTATTTCTTTGAACATCTTGCAAGCTTGGGTGATGTCTGTTGTGAGCCTAATTTGCCATGTTTTATACTTACTTTTATATCAATTTCTGCATTCATTTCATACATTCGGGCTAGATTAATACAAAATCTATGTAGTTTATGCTTATTTGCCAAATTATGGAGTCTACACTAGTTTCTGTTTAATCTCGCAAAAATCGAGGCAATTTACAGCAGTTCAGAGGAAGGAGGAAAAGCTCGAAGTCAACTACAGAAAGTCCAAGGTCAAGGAGTAGTGGAACCAGGACAAATCGAAATGGAATCGAGAAAAGATCGACTCAACACAAACTGGTCAATATCGACCACACTTGGTCGATATCGAGTGAAAATAGTCGATTTGCACCCAGAAACCCAGGATCGACCCAGATCGAGTGAAATTTGGTTGAAAATCCTCTTGGAGCCCGAGATCGAGTGTCAGAAGACAGAGCTGAGAAGATAGGTCAATATCGACCATGTTGGGTCGATATCGACCGGCATACAGAGGCCAAAATCGAGCTGAATTCGAGACCGAGTGCTGAGCTGGCTTTCTTCCATATGAAGCAAGAGATATTCTATCAACTCAAGAGGAGATTTATTAAGTTTTATCAAGATGGAAGGGATCTATCCACTTTAGATATAGTTTCCTTGCTGCTTTATTTCTTTTATTTCCATAATTTATTCTTTAGGTATTAGATAGATAGATTTAGATAGAGATATAGTTGTTCTTTCCTAATTTCCTAGGGAATGAACACTATAAATAAGGCTTTAGGGGCTGAGTTTTAGGTATTCTATTCCAATTCAATTTTACACACAATATCGAGTAAGTAGGAGAGAGAGAGAGAGAGAGAGAGAGCTTGTGGCGAGGAGGAGCAAGAAAGTTGGGAGATGATTTGGCTTCGGTTGGTTGTAAGCTTTCTTTTATTTAATTAATGGAATTTAGTTCCCTTTTATTATTAATGTCTTTATTGATGATGAAGAGCGAGTAGTCACCCAACTTCTAGGGTCGGGGTGAGCCTGACGGTAGCTATGTGAGGTGATGTGGTAAAGGTACAATCTTTTGATGCGATTTCGTCTTCTATCCTTATGAGCATGATTCTTTTGCAAAAGTTGAAGGTGATCCTTGTTTGTGTTATTAAAGCGAAAATGATCTTAATGAAACTTGGATTAATTATGTGAAAAAGGGTTAGTAAAAATTAGGGTTTATGCAAAAACCTCTATATTCCTATTTGTTAATAACGAGAGTTATTTGATGAAAAGCATGATCTTTTATGCCGTTATGAAAAGCATGATCTTTTATGCCTTTAAGTCTTTAGTTTATTTGATCTATTTCATAAGTATCGAGTTTCTATTTTTGGTCGAAATTGAGTCACTGTTGGTCGATTTTTAGTGGTCGATATCGAGGCATATAGGTCAAAATCGACCAAATTGCAGTTTTTGTTATGTTTTCCTTTTCTCTGTGCTTTCCATTTTCTATCAACGTAGTGGTCGATATCGACTTGACAGGTCGATATCGAGCGCTCTTCTGGTCAAAATCGTGCTGAGGTTTGGAACTGAGAAGGCGGGCGCTGACACGCTTCCTCGTGGATACGATCCTGACTACCTTCTACTACAACGGGAGGAAGTCTTGTATTTATTTGCTGAGACAAGGAGTCGGTTTTCTTTTATATTTATTTATATTTCATACTTGACATATCCTCCTACAACAACGAATTGGCGCCGTTGCCGGGGAAGCAATCAATCGCGCCCTTTTTAGTTCCTTTTACTCTTCTTTTTACTTTTTAGTTTCTTTTTACTTGTTTCTTCTTGCTTTTATTTTTCAGGTGTATGCGAAGAACTGATCGCACGCCTATCGACCTTATTCTCGAACCAGAACGTTTCTTCCATCTTCAGCAAAGGCTTAGGAGGAGCCTTATGGCGACTCCACCCAACGAGAATTTGAGCCAGCTCACACCAGCATAGGAGCTTGAGCAACTCCGCCTGCGGATAGAGGAGTTCACCACCAGAGAGGCAGAACACGCCCGACGAGAGGCGGAATATGCTCAGAATCAGCAACGGTGGGAAGCTAGTGTAGATCGCAAGGTCAACACGAGAAGGGATCTTGAGGAGCAGATTGGGCATATCCCAGCCAACGCAAAGGAGTATCTGGATCCTACTCTGAAATTCGTCATTCTTTTATTACTGAAATTAGGAGGAGTCAATTTAGGGGAAGAATCAATGAATGTCCTTTATAGCATATCACCACTTTTCTAGATTTATGTGAAGCAATAGCTGATGGTGCTAATCTAGAATATCTAAAACTAAAGGCTTTTCGTTGGTTTCTTTTAGGAATAGCACAACAGTGGCTGGAAGGATTGCATGCATGGTCAATTCGCACTTGGAATGAACTACATGACATGTTCCTCAACAAGTTATTTCCGCCTGTAAAGACAACTGCCCTTGGACAACAAATCACGACTTTCAGATAAAAGCCAGGAGAACCATTAGCACAAGTCTGGGAGCGCTACAAGAGGCTTCTGAAATATTGTCCTAGGCATGGACAACCACCCTACGTCATCCAGGAGATCATCTTCAACTGCCTGGATGCACCTACTAAGGACCAGATCAAAAACTACACAGACTATGGGTATCTCGGATACACTCCACGCTGAGCATGGGAGGTATTTGAGACACTAGCGAACTACGACAACACATATGGGACTTCTGCGGCCGCTTCTGACGAAAGGTATGAAAGGCCTGCCCCATCTATGCCATTGTATGTGCGACCCAAGGAAGTTGAGCCATACGTCAATGACCAGTTCCACAACGATCAGGTATGCCGTCTCACCAAACAGGTAAAATTCCTCTCTAAAGATAAATCTTGTTTGGAATGTGGGTCTGTGAGGCACAACACTACTGCGTGCCCACACGTCGATCAAGTACAGTAAGGAGAGACCCACGAGGAGGTAATGTATGCGGGGGGACACTACTCAGGGCCACATCAGAACCAGAACTGGAGCTACTCTCGCCAGCCCCAGCATCAGAATCCCCCTCCCTACAGAGCCCTTGGTCACCCTGACAGAGAAGGTAAGAAGGATGACCTACAGACCATTCTTGAGGAGATGCGGAGGAATCATTCAGACACCAAGCAATCTATCAATTTCATCTACACTCAGATGCATGGTGTCAACTCTAGGCTTGAGGAAATCGATATCTGGCGGAATTCGATTGACACACAAATTGGCCAGCTGGCAGCATCCGTCCCCAAACAATCAGGTACACTCCCTAGAACCTCTAAACCTAACCCTAAGGGTAAATCTACTGGACAGGTAGAAGCCATTAACCTAAGGAGTGGGCGACAGATGCAAACACCCGAGCAAAAGACGGAGGAGGAAGACACTGGAGACGACTCGATTTCGACCAAACCGGTCGATATCGACCAGACCCAGATCGAAATCGACCAAGGTGCACGGCCAACCCAGAATTCGACCAATCAAGTCGATATCGACCAGACACCACTCGATATCAATCGGACGCATGTCGATATCGACCCCCTCCGCTCGACATCAGCACCTCCGGCGAAGACAAAGCTGCCTTTCCCGACGAAATCTCCAAAGGACCCTGCAGAGAAGAAGTTTTAGCGTTTCATAAAGATGCTTCAAAGGCTCAACGTCACAATACTCTTCACATAAGCTCTTAATGAGATACCATCCTATGTCAAGTTCCTAAAGGAGATTCTGAGCAAAAAACGGTCAATGGCTGAGATCGCAGAGGAGTGCAGCCAATTGGACGTACTTGAGAAAAGGCCAGATCCAGGTAAGTTTGATATAACCATTGGATTTGGTCAATAAAAATTTAATGATTTGTGTGACTTGGGAGCCAGTGTGAGTATAATGCCTTTATCAATCTGGTCCAAGATTAAGATAGGTGCCTTAGAGCCTCTGGATGCAAAACTTTACATGGCGAACAACACGGTGGTCATCCCAATAGGAATGGTGGACTGTTGTTGCAGGAGTAAATCGAGTATTGAAATAGATATGAAATATAGTTCAGACTGACTTCCCTGTCTCAGCAAATAATACAAGACTTCCTCCCGTTGTAGTAAGAGAAAAGTGAGGATCGAATCCACGAGGAAGCATGTCAGCAGTTCTCAGGTAGCAACAGATCTCACAGCAGCAGCAGAAAAGCACAAAAACACAGAAGCAGAAAAGACAAATAAACCCGGCAAGGGCAACTAAAACAAAAGCAAAGACAGAAAGTAAAGCAAAGCAAAACAGAAGCAAGCAGAAACGAAAAGCAAAGGCAAAGACTGGTCGATCTCGACAAAGAAAGTAAAGACATAAACTTTAAATTGCACAATTCGAACCAAAACTCAGATTTTGACAGAAATTAACTTCAATATATTAAAAGACTTCCAAGGCCAGGGTTTCAACACCGCAACGATAACCATGCAAAACAATACATAAAGGCATAAAAGATCATGCTTTCCATCAAATAACTTTCGTCATTAACAAATAGGCAAATAGAGGCTCTCGCATAAACCCTAATTGTTACTAGCCCTTTTTCACATAATTAATCCAAGTTGCATTAAGATCACTTTCGCTTCAATAATACAAACAAGGATCACCTTCAACTCTCGCAAAAGAATCATGCTCATAGGGATAGAAGATGAATCGCACAAAAAGATCTGACCTTTATCGCATCGCCTCACATGGCCACCGTCGGGCTCACCCCAGCCCCAGAAGTGGGTGGACTACTCACGCCTCATCGCAATCGCAGACATTGATTGATGAATAACTTGCATTAAAACTATATTCAAAAGCCTTTACAATCCCGGCAATCAACTTTCGCAGAAAGCCAAAACCCTAAAAACCTTAGAACTCCTAAACTTCTCTGAATGGAACTAACTAATTGTGTCTTGAATGATGAATAAAACTGAGCCCCCTAGGGCCTTATTTATAGCCTTCATTCCCTAGCTAATCTAGGAAAGAAGATATCTATCTATATCTAAATTGCTTAAAAGATAAATAGATGACATAATGGAATTAAATCAACTAGGAAAAAGATAATTCTAAATAGGGTAGTATGTCTTCATGTTGATAGATCGCCTTCCATAGATAGAACTTGATGTAATAGGATAAAATCTTCCGCCTTCGCGCCCAAGGAACTCCAATTCTACTCGGACAAGGCTCGTCGAGAAGATTCTAGAACGCGGTCTAGTCGACCTCGAGTTGGCCTCTTCGACCTCGAGTAAGATGGCTCGGCTTGGCTTGACTCTACTCGATGTGGCTCGGAGTTGGCTCACTGGTGCTCGTCGATCTCGAGTTGGCCTCGTCGACCTCGACAAGGGTGGCTCTGTCGACTAGCCTCCTCGGGTGGGTGTGCTCGACTGGCTCGGACATGCTCGGACATGTCTCAAGGTCTTCGTCGATCTCGACAAGAGTTCGTCGAGATCGAGTTGGGTCTTCTTCCGCTTCCGCGAGCTGGCTCTTCCGCTGGCAGCGAGTGGCTTGGTCCGCGGCAGCGAGTGGTCACTTCCGCTGCAGCGAGTCTCCTGGTCGTCCTCGGCTTCGTCCTCGGACAGCTTCTCCTCTTCGACTCCGGACGTGGGCGCCTGGGCTTCGTCGACCTCGACAAGTGCTCCTCGAGGTCGAGTAGGGTCCGGAGCTCGGGTTGTCTGGTTCTCGATCAGGCCTGGTCGATCAAGCTGGTGCTCGGACATGGTGGTCTATGTCGAGTAGGGCCTACTCGAGATCGAGTAGCCTCGTCTCTTAGACTTGTTCCGCTGCTTTGACCTTGGATTTCTGTAGTGTTTTTCCGGGCTTTTCCGACCTTCTGTAAAATTGCTATAAACGCCTCGATTTCTGCGATTTAAACAGAAACTGGTGTAGATTCCATAATTTGACAAATAAGCATAAACTACATAGATTATGTACTATTTAAACCCAAATGAATGCAATGTATACAGAAATCGATATAAAAGTTACTGTAAAACATGGCAGATTCCGCTCACAACAAACACCCCATAATTAAGCTTGCTTGTCCTCAACCAATACTTTTATTTGTCATTCAGGGGAAGAATTCAAACCCTCAACATCTTAGATTCATTCTTATATAACCCTGCAATCAATTACCATCCTCGAAAAGGTACCAGTGTCACAGATTCATGCATGTGCAAATATGTAAAAGCAACATTTACTCACAAAAGGAGGGTTATGTATAAAACAATATAAGTGACAAAGCATTGATAATCAAGAAGACTTTAATTTAAGCTCATGAAGGAGTAGATTGGTAAAAGGCTAAAAGGTGGGCAATTTTTGGCAATGTGGTGTTTTTGATCCGGGGAAATAGATCACTTTCAAACTTTGAGTTTCATTCCACATTCTTTCTCCATACAATTCATCACCTTTCATATTGCTTTTCTCAATAATATTGCTTTTACCTCTCTAACCTCAGCACTGCCTTCTCGCGAGTCGCAAACATGGGTGTCATGAATGGCCCCGGTTACTTAGTGCATCGGACTCCTCACAATGTGTCCCATCTCTCCAAACTATTATCTCAGAGAGCAGGGTCAATCTACCTTTATCTCCTGAGGTGATTGGATTTTCTTTCACTCATTAAATTTTTCATATATTTCAAACAATTTCCTTCCAAACTTCAATAATGATAATAACAACACAAACACCATATAACAATCTCCATAATGTAACATCATTCTCAACATAATCCCCGGATAAGGTAAAGAATGACAAATATTTAGATCATGTGGAGCAATATATGAAATAAGGCATATTATGGCTTTTGTGATGCATAAGCATAGGTATGGCTAGGATATAAACATATGAGCATTATATGGAAAATATAAAGTCATCCATCATTTTATCATGCAACATGTCAATAGCAACATCAAATTTTACCTCCTTTTATGGTTTTTATGAAAATATGCACTTCATTGTGACTTCCCTTTACTAGGCAATTTCATGCTATATCTCTAATGAATCCGATTTTGCATCGTCGAGTTCAATAAAGCTTCCATGACATTTTTCAAAAATTTCAAATGGGGGTCATTTTTTCAAATTTTGGAAAACATGCATATAAGCACATAAATCAAATAATGCATTCCAAAATAGCCATGTAGCAATTCCAAGTAATAAATTCTAAATATGCACAAATAATGTCAAATATGGCAATTATGCGTAATGTAAGCCCTTCCCCCACCCCATACTTAAACATTACAGTGTCCTCACTGTATAAAAAACAAAAAGGTAAAGGGTAAAGAAAGAAACTCACAAGACATGAGTGCAGAGCCGCAAAATTTCGAATGGAGCACCTCCTAGTCCGAGTATTAATGTAGCTTGGTTCTATCCATTGACCTGAAAAGTAGAAGACATATACCAACAAAAGAAAAACCAAAAACCAAAAAAAAACAATGTTCAAAACCAAAATAATGTCTCAAATGTCCTAAAAAGTCTATGTACATGCTCTAGATTTTATAGTCGCTAGGTCGACTTTCCATTTAGCTCAAGGTGGCATCTGCAGGGCCCATGTAGCTTGGGCCTCAAATAAGACTTCATTCTTGTCCATCAGCTGTAGTCCTCCAGAATGGATCTTGTTCACCACGAACGGTCCCATCCGCTTCTTGTTGAATTTGTTGGGAAACCAATGATCCTTTGATTTGGAGACATAGAGCTTGTCTCCAACTTCATACTCCTTAGGCTCATCATTGGAAATCCTGCACAATCGCACGTACCAAGGCAGACCTCTCCCATGTATAGATAAATCTTTAATGGAAATAGGAGAAGAAAGATCCATACCTTGACTTACCTTCGCAGAGACGGAATCGGGGACCACGGTGTTTGGTCGATCTCGACTAGGGCTCCTCGAGATCAACGAGGCTGCTGGCTCTCGTGCTGGTCTGGTCGAAGAGGCAGAAGTCGATGAAGAAAGCGGCTCGTCGACCTCGAGTAGACTACTCGACATCGACAAGGACTCTGCTCCTGGTGGCCTGCTCATCGACGAAGGCGGATCTGGTGGTGCCGAGTGGTGGTCGACCTCGACGAGGCTGGTCGAGATCGACGAGGGTGCTGGCTCCGGCATTGGTGTATTCGAGGAAGCCGAGTCTGGGGATGCCTGGTTGTAGTCGAGATCGAGTAGCGTACTCGATCTCGAGTGAGGCTCTGGTCTTGGACTTGCCAGCGTCGAGGAAGCAGGGGTTGTGCTCTCCGAGTGCTGGTCAACCTCGAGTAGGGTGGTCGAGATCGACGAGCCTGGCTCCTTTGGTTCGCTGCTCGATGATGCTGGCTCTGGTGGAGTCTCCTTGGTCTGGTCGAGACCGACTATGGTCTGGTCGATCTTGACCCCATACTTAGTCCCTTTGTTCTCCTTGAGGATTGCCATGATCTCCTCCACCTGGGCCTCCATATCCCTTTTTTCCAGCTCCTCAGGGGTCATATTCCTGACCTTGGGTTCCCCGCAGGTGATGTAGCCAGCTGAGATAGATTTGACCTCTTCCATTGGACCCGTATGCCTTTCAGTTTTGTTGAAGGAATACTCAATGACCTCATCGCTGATGTTGAAGGTGAGCACTCCTTTCCTTACGCTTATGTTGGCATCCACCGTCGCCAAGAATGGTCTCCCTAAAATAATGGGACAAGCAGGATCTTCTTGCATATCAACAATTAAGAAATCAGCAGGGACGAAGAATTTACCCACTTGTACCGGGACATTTTCCACCATGCCTGTTGGAATGACCACCGTGTTGTTGGCCATATAAAGTCTAGCATCCATAGGCTCCAGGGCACCTATCTTAATCTTGGACCAAATTGTTAAAGGCATAATACTAACACTAGCTCCAAGATCACATAGGGCATTAATTTTGTATGGACCAAATCCAATAGTTATAGCAAACTTACCTGGATCCGGCCTCTTCTCCAATATGTCCAGATGGCTGCACTCCTCTGTGATTTCCGCCATCGATCGCTTTTTGCTCAGAATCTCCTTTAGGAACTTGACATAGGATGGCATTTCATTGAGAGCTTCTGTGAAGGGTATGGTGACGTTGAGCTTCTGAAGCATCTTGATGAAGCGCTGAAACTTTTTCTCCGCTGGATCCTTTACAGATTTTGTGGGGAAAGGCAGCTTCTTTTTCTGATTCGGAGCCAGAACAGACGTCGGAGTTACTGCAGATTTCTCGACCAGGGGTTCCTCGACATCGACAAGACCTTTGTCGAGGTCGACCAGATTGGGCCCAGTCGAGTTGCTTTTCGGCGCAGACGAAGGTTTCTGAAGATTCTTGTCGAGGTCGAGTAAGCTTTCCTCGAGATCGACTGGGATCTGGTCGAGATCGACTAGAGATTTGTCGACCTCGACTTGCTGTTCCTTGCTGTCTTGCTGCTTTCCGACCTCTGGCTCTTGCAGTTGATGGCCGCTTTTGAGTTTCACAGCGGCGATGTGTCCAGTTTTTCCCTTAGGATTTGGTTATGAAGATCCAGGGAGTGCGCCTGACTGTTTGGGGATTCCTGCGGCTAGCTGACCAATCTGTGTATCAACTGTTTTCCGCCATATATCCATTTCCCCAAGCCTACAGTTGACACCTTGCATCTGAGTATAGACGGAGTTGAAGGACTGCCTAGTTTCGGTGTGGTTTTTCCGTATTTCCTCCAAGACCAGCTGTATATCATCCTTTTTCTGGTCCCTTTCTGGATGTCCTGGAGCTCTGTAGGGCGGTGGATTCCTAGGGACACTTTGGTTCCATTGTGGTTGCTGAAACCTTTGATCCCCTATGTAGCGATTTGGACCCCCTGCGTAAGCTGCATCCTCATGGTGCTCTGCCAGCCTGACTTGCTCTGTGTGTGGGCACTCAGGAGTGGTGTGCCTTTGCGATCCGCATTCAATACAAGGCTGGTTGACAGAGAGATACTTGACTTGCTTGATGAGCATCCTATTATGATCTCTGTAGTATTGCTCCCTGACATCTGGATCAATCTCCTTTGATGGCTCATAGAGGGGCATGGATGGTGCTGGCCTGGCGTATGGGTTCTCTTCATAAGTTGCAGTAGACCCATACTGGTTGTCGTAAGTAGTGAGCTTCTCCAGCACTCCCCATGCGTCACTTGGTGGCATTGTCAGATACTCGTAGCGAGTATAATTGTTGATTCTGTCCTTAGTGACTTGATCAAGAGAGTTGAAGAAGATCTCTTGAATGATGTAGGGTGGCTGTCCATGAGTAGGGCAAGATCGCAGCAGTTCCTTGTAGCGTTCTCATGCCTTTGCCAGCGGTTCCCCTTTTTGCTGTTTAAAGGCGGTGATTTTCTGGCGGAGATGTGCTGTTTTGGCAGGTGGGAAGAATTTGTTCAGAAACTCTTGCTCTACTTGGGCCCAGGTTGTGAGTGATTTTGCTTTCAGCCTTTCCAGCCATTTCAGTGCAGGTCCAGCGAGAGACCAGCGAAAAGATTTCATCTTGACATATTCCAAGGTTGTACCTTCTACAAGAGTACGACACATATCATGAAAATTAGTAATATGTTCAAGAGGACACTCATTAAATCTACCATAAAAGGCATTATTTTTAAGCTCTATGAGAAATTGAGTGCGAATTTCAAAAGAGTTTTCAGGGATTAGAATCGCCGATTCAGGCACGACGAGAGTTGGGTGCATGTAGTCCTCTGCCGTGGTTGGATACTGGGCAAGCTCAGCATGTGCTTGTTCCCTGGCTGCTCTCTCAGCGGCGATAGCAGCATCCTTAGCGTTGATAGCAGCATCCCTTGCGGCTAGTTCCCTGGTAAGCCTAGCGATCAGATGTTCCTGTGTTTCAGCGGCCGCCATGATCCTTTTGAGTTTGGAGTGGATGTGTAGGTAGCGCTCCGGTTCGTCTAAGCTGTCAAACTCAGGTGTTTGACCAGAACGACGCATACACCTGCAATCTAACTCAAAGAGACAGTGAGAACTGACTACCTAAGGCGCGATTGATTGCTTCCCCGGCAACGGCGCCAATTTGTTGTTGCAGGAGTAAATCGAGTATTGAAATAGATATGAAATATAGTTCAGACTGACTTCCCTGTCTCAGCAAATAATACAAGACTTCCTCCCGTTGTAGTAAGAGAAAAGTCAGGATCGAATCCACGAGGAAGCACGTCAGCAGTTCTCAGGTAGCAACAGATCTCACAGCAACAGCAGAAAAGCACAAAAACACAGAAGCAGAAAAGACAAATAAACCCGGCAAGGGCAACTAAAACAAAAGCAAAGACAGAAAGTAAAGCAAAGCAAAACAGAAGCAAGCAGAAATGAAAAGCAAAGGCAAAGACTGGTCGATCTCGACAAAGAAAGTAAAGACAGAAACTTTAAATTGCAGAATTCGAACCAAAACTCAGATTTTGACAGAAATTAACTTCAATATATTAAAAGACTTCCAAGGCCAGGGTTTCAACACCGCAACGATAACCATGCAAAACAATACATAAAGGCATAAAAGATCATGCTTTCCATCAAATAACTTTCGTCATTAACAAATAGGCAAATAGAGGCTCTCGCATAAACCCTAATTGTTACTAGCCCTTTTTCACATAATTAATCCAAGTTGCATTAAGATCACTTTCGCTTCAATAATACAAACAAGGATCACCTTCAACTCTCGCAAAAGAATCATGCTCACAGGGATAGAAGATGAATCGCACAAAAAGATCTGACCTTTATCGCATCGCCTCACATGGCCACTGTCGGGCTCACCCCAGCCCCAGAAGTGGGTGGACTACTCACGCCTCATCGCAATCGCAGACATTGATTGATGAATAACTTGCATTAAAACTATATTCAAAAGCCTTTACAATCCCGGCAATCAACTTTCGCAGAAAGCCAAAACCCTAAAAACCTTAGAACTCCTAAACTTCTCTGAATGGAACTAACTAATTGTGTCTTGAATGATGAATAAAACTGAGCCCCCTAGGGCCTTATTTATAGCCTTCATTCCCTAGCTAATCTAGGAAAGAAGATATCTATCTATATCTAAATTGCTTAAAAGATAAATAGATGACATAATGGAATTAAATCAACTAGGAAAAAGATAATTCTAAATAGGGTAGTATGTCTTCATGTTGATAGATCGCCTTCCATAGATAGAACTTGATGTAATAGGATAAAATCTTCCGCCTTCGCGCCCAAGGAACTCCAATTCTACTCGGACAAGGCTCGTCGAGAAGATTCTAGAACGCGGTCTAGTCGACCTCGAGTTGGCCTCGTCGACCTCGAGTAAGATGGCTCGGATTGGCTTGACTCTACTCGATGTGGCTCGGAGTTGGCTCACTGGTGCTCGTCGATCTCGAGTTGGCCTCGTCGACCTCGACAAGGGTGGCTCTGTCGACTAGCCTCCTCGGGTGGGTGTGCTCGACTGGCTCGGACATGCTCGGACATGTCTCAAGGTCTTCGTCGATCTCGACAAGAGTTCGTCGAGATCGAGTTGGGTCTTCTTCCGCTTCCGCGAGCTGGCTCTTCCGCTGGCAGCGAGTGGCTTGGTCCGCGGCAGCGAGTGGTCACTTCCGCTGCAGCGAGTCTCCTGGTCGTCCTCGGCTTCGTCCACGGACAGCTTCTCCTCGTCGACTCCGGACGTGGGCGTCTGGGCTTCGTCGACCTCGACAAGTGCTCCTCGAGGTCGAGTAGGGTCCGGAGCTCGGGTTGTCTGGTTCTCGATCAGGCCTGGTCGATCAAGCTGGTGCTCGGACATGGTGGTCTATGTCGAGTAGGGCCTACTCGAGATCGAGTAGCCTCGTCTCTTAGACTTGTTCCGCTGCTTTGACCTTGGATTTCTGTAGTGTTTTTCCGGGCTTTTCCGACCTTCTGTAAAATTGTTGTAAACGCCTCGATTTCTGCGATTGAAACAGAAACTGGTGTAGATTCCATAATTTGACAAATAAGCATAAACTACATAGATTCTGTACTATTTAAACCCAAATGAATGCAATGTATACAGAAATCGATATAAAAGTTATTGTAAAACATGGCAGATTCCGCTCACAACATGGACAATGTGCCAGTACAAGTAGTAAGTTCTTTGTCCCTGCTGATTTCTTAGTTATTGATAAGGCGGAGGACCCTGTTTGTCCAATAATTTTAGGAAGGCCCTTCTTGCCGACGGTGGATGCCAACATAAGCGTAATGAAGGGAGTGCTCACTTTCAACATCATTGATGAGGTAATAGAGTACTCTTTTAACAAAACTAAAAGGCACACGGGTCCCATGGAAGAGGTCAAGTCCATATCAGCCGGGTACATTACTTATGGGGAGCCTAAGGTAACAAACATGACCCCTGAGGAGTTGGAAAAGAGAGATATGGAAGCCCAGGTGGAGGATATCATGTCCATCCTAAACGAAGAAGAAGAGAATCCACTCGACATAAGTCGATATGGACTAAATACTTTTCGGATGCTTTGCCAGGTCTTAAGTATGGGGTCAAAATCGACCAAGGGAAATTGACTGAGCCACAGAACCGATCGATATCGACCCATACTGGTCGAAATCGACCTCCACATCTCGAGTCATCTCCACCGGAAGTCGAGCTAGCAAAAATCGAGCAAGACAACTCGATATCGACCAAGTTTGGTCGATATCGGCCTGAGCATATCGACTCGATTTTTCCACCAGAGGGGAAGCCAACCGATTTCGAGCAAGATGGCTCGATATCGACCAACCCTGGTCAATATCGACCAACCCATATCGACCCTTCTTCCTCTGCATCGATTGTGTCTCCACCAAAACAGCAATAGTCGATATCGACCAACATAGGTCGAAATCGACCAGATCCTCAAGAGGTTCCGATATCCGAATCTGCAAAGGTAAGCCAAGGTATGAATCTTTCTTCTCCTATTTCAATTAAAGATCTATCTATACATGGGAGAGGTTTGCCTTGGTATGTGCGCTTATGCACGGTTTCCAATGATGAGCCCAAGGAATATGAAGTTGGAGACAAGGTCTATGTCTCCAAATCAAATGACCATTGGTTACCTAACAAATTCAAGAAGAAGAAGAAGATGGGCCCATTCACGGTGAACAAGATCCATTCAAGAGGACTGCTGCTGATGGACAAGAATGGAGTCATGTTTGGAGCCCAAGCTACATGGGCCCTGCAAATGCCACCTTGAGCTTAACGGAGAAAGTCGGCCTAGCGACTATAATGTTTAGAGCTTGTACGTAGACATTTAGTTTTTGGGATTTTTGGACATTGTTGCTTTTGTTTTTGGTTTTGGACTTTATTTTTAAGTTTTTATATTGTGGGTATTTCTCTTCTAACATTTGTTTTTGCAGGGAATAAAGAAGAAAGCAGCAAGTTGAAATCGATTCATCAAGGTTGATATCGACGAAGGCTACTCAAAATCGATCGGTCCCACAGAAGCAAAGCACTCGAATTCTGACAATTAGCACACCTGACTAGTGAGTTCTCTTTCTTTACCCTTATTTTTTATACAGTGAAGACACTTTAATGTTCAAGTATGGCGTGGGGGAAGGGCTTACTTTGCGCATATTTGAATTTATCTGACATTTTGTGTGCATATTTTAAGTTTAGTTCTTGAATTGTGTATACATGGCTACTTTAGAATTATATTTGATTTATGTTCTTATATGTTTGTTTTCCAAAGTTTATAAAAATCACCCCCATCAAATTTTTTGATTAGTTTCATGGAAGCTTTAATTGAACTCGATGATGCAAAATTAGATTAATTAGAGATGTAGCATGAAATTGCCTAGTAAAGGGAAGTCACAATGAAGTGCATTATTTTCTTGAAAACCATAAAAGGAGGTAAAATTGGAAATTGCTTTTGACATGTTGCATGATAAGAGGATGGAAGACTTTAAACCATTCCGGAATGACTCACTGGAAAGGACTTGCGGGTAGTACCCAAAGGTCCCCAGTTCGAACCCCGGATATGGTTGCTCTTTATTTACAAATTCAAGGATGGAGGACTTTATATTTCCATATAATGCTCATAGTTATATTCCTAGCCTTACCTATGATTATGCATCACAAAAGCCATATTATGCCTTATTTCATATTTTGCTCCACATGATGTAAATATTGCCCATTCTTTACCTTATTTCCTATCCGGGGATTATGTTAAGAATGATGTCACATTATGGAGATTATTATATGGTTGTTGTGTTGTTATTATTATTGTTGAAGTTTGGCGGGAAATTGAAAAAATATATGGAAAATTTAACGAGTGAAAGAAAATCCGGTCACCTCAAGAGATAAAGATAGATCGACCCTGCTTGTAGGGATAATAGTTCGGCGAGATGGGACACACATGTGAGGAGTCCAAAGTACTAAGTATCTGGGGCCATTCATGACACCCATGTTTGCGACTCGCGAGAAGGCAGTGCTGAGGTTAGAGAGGTAAAAGCATAATATTAAAAAAAAGCATTGAGCGACGAGAGAAAGGTGAGAAATCAAAGGAAGAATGAATGTGGTATGAAAAGTTTGGAAAGTATTCCATTTCCCCGGATCATTAGGACCACATTGCCAAAAATTGCCCACCTTTAGCCTTTTACCAATCTACTTTTATTGAGCTTAAATTAAAGTCCTCTTGATCATTAATGATTTGTCACTTATGAATGTTTTGCATAACCCTCCTTTTGTGAGTAGATGTTTCTTTTTATTGCACATGCATGGATTTGTGACATTAGTACCTTTTCGATAATGGAAATTGATTGCAGGGATATATAAGAATGAATCTAATATGTTGAGAGTTTTGATTTTTTCCCATGTATGACCATTTAAAGTATTGCTTGAGGACAAGCAAGCTTAAGTGTGGGGTGTTTGTTGTGAGCCTAATTTGCCATGTTTTATACTTACTTTTATATCATTTTCTGCATGCATTTCATACATTCGGGCTAGATTAATACAGAATCTATGTAGTTTATGCTTATTTGCCAAATTATGGAGTCTACACTAGTTTTTGTTTAATCTCGCAGAAATCGAGGCAATTTACAACAGTTCAGAGGAAGGAGGAAAAGCTCGAAGTCAACTATAGAAAGTCCAAGGTCAAGGAGTAGCGGAACAGGACAAATCGAGCTGGAAACGAGAAAAGATCGACTCAACACAAACTGGTCGATATCGACAACACTTGGTCGATATCGAGTGAAACCGGTCGATTTGCACCCAGAAACCCAGGATCGACCCAAGATCGAGTGAAGAACAAAGGACAGGTCGATATCGACCACTCTATTCGATATTGAGTGAAAGTTGGTTGAAAATCCTCTTGAGCCCGAGATCGAGTGTCAGAAGACGGAGCTGAGAAGATAGGTCAATATCGACCATGTTGGTTCGGTATCGACCGGTACATAGAGGTCGAAATCGAGCTGAATTCGAGTCCGAGTGCTGAGTTGGCTTTCTTCCACATGAAGCAAGAGATATTCTATCAACTCAAGAGGAGATTTATCAACTTTTATCAAGATGGAAGGGATCTAACCAGTTTAGATATAGTTTCCTTGTTAATTTATTTCTTTTATTTCCATAATTTAATCTTTAGGTATTAGATAGATAGATTTAGATAGAGATATAGTTGTTCTTTCCTAATTTCCTAGGGAATGAACACTATAAATAAGGCTTTAGGGGTTGAGTTTTAGGTATTCTATTCCAATTCAAATTTACACACAACATCGAGTAAGTAGGAGAGAGAGAGAGAGAGAGAGAGAGAGAGAGAGAGAGAGAGCTTGTGGCGAGGAGGAGAAAGAAAGTTGAGAGATGATTTGGCTTCGATTGGTTGTAAACTTTCTTTTATTTAATTTAATGCAATTTAGTTCCCTTTTATTATTAATGTCTTTCTTGATGATGAAGAGCGAGTAGTCACCCAACTTCTAGGGTCGGGGTGAGCCCGACAGTAGCCATGTGAGGTGATGCGGTAAAGGTACAATCTTTTGATGCAATTTCGTCTTCTATCCCTATGAGCATGATTCTTTTGCGAAAGTTAAAGGTGATCCTTGTTTGGATTATTGAAGCGAAAGTAATCTTAATGCAACTTGGATTAATTATGTGAAAAAGAGTTAGTAAAAATTAGGGTTTATGCGAAAGTCTCTATATATTTATATATATTTCATTCTTGACATATCCTCCTGTAACAACAATGTCTCATAAAACAAGCTTTGAATTAAGCAATTAAGCGAAAAAAAACTAATAATTTAACCAAAATTTACCATGTATAAGCAAAATCAAGACTATTGCATATAATATAGATTATAAACGAGCTTTTCCCCCACCCCATACTTAGAATATACAGTGTCCCCACTGTATAAATAAAAAAAATAAGGGAAAAGGAAAGAACTCACAGAATAATGCGCGGAAAAATTGAATTCCAGGCGTCGTCGAGCCAGTTGCTAGCAGTCGACATGGAGTGGGTTCACTCGACGTCGACATCAACTCTGTTCTTCCAAAGATTAGTCGAAGTCGAGGTGGCTCTCATGTGGTCGATATCGAGTGGAATTTTGTCCATGTCGAGTGCCTTGGCTCGGGTGAAAACCCCTCATGAGTCGAGGCGGCTCTCATCTGGCCGACTTTGGGTTGGAATTTTAATTTTGATCGTCAACCAGTTTCACATATCAAATTAATTTTATACTTCCAATCAATTAAAATCACAATTTTAATCCTACAAAATATTCCATATATTGCTAAATTGAATCAAAACTAGTAAGAAAATCAATTGATCATATCAATTTATACAAGAGGCTCTAATACCAATGTAGAAAAATTAGATGTGCAGCAGAATTGTAGAAAACTATTATCTAATATCTAATTTAGAATCTAAATATAGAAGGGGAAAGTCATACATTTCTTGTGCGGAACCTTGATTCGAAATCACCTTTGGAGAAGATAGCCTCAGACATGAATCCTTTACTCGGTCCACATGAGTACGGGATTGGATCTCCTTGTCTCTATTTGCTAGAATGAACGATCGAAGGATTGCAACTCACACCCTACACGTGTTATGGAGGCTAGCGGTTTTGGTGGGAGAATATGAGAGACGCAATGCCCAAAATTTAGGTTAAGACATATTCCTAAAATCTTTTTTATATAGTGCATAAACTAGGTTAAACTTATTTATTATGAGTTACCTTTTAACTTTTATCTTCTATCTACAATATCTTTCCATAATGATATTATATCAACAATAATTACTTATTATTATCATTAATCAATTATCCAATTCCTAATATTCTTCTGTGTGTGACCTTATAGGACCCGAATAAAATAGTAATAGATTAAATCCAATTTACTCCATAAAAAGACTTATTCCTAATGAGTTTGTAATTACTAAAAAAAATTAATAAAAAATTAATATTTTATATAGTTTTTAGTTCTTAAAAAAACGTGCTAAAAAGTAAAAAGACATGTATTTTTAGACGGAGGGAGTATATCATTAGTAAACGACACATCTATTGAAGAACACATATTCCTTCACATGTGGCATCAAGCATACGGCATCAAGCAGCCGCAACTCATCAAGAGATTTTGTCATAATATCTGCCAATTGAAGAGGTGTAAGCATGTACATGATGAGTTTAAAAGAAACCTTATTCCTTCTCTTTCAAAAAGTGACAATTTATATGAAGATGCTTTATTCTCTTATGAAATATGAGATTGGTTGCAATGTGTTGTGTAGTTTTGTTATCACGGTGAAGAGGAATGGGTCGAGGAAAATTAATCGGAAGATCATGAAACAAACCTTCAAGCCAAACAATCTCAATGGTTGTCATTGCCGTAAACTTGGACATTGATGAGATATATTGATGCAGTGCAATTGTCGATGACTCCTAGTGACATTAAGGACAATATGAAGGTTTCGTTCGATGGTCCTATCGCTCGTGCAAGGGCCAAGAGAATTCAAGATGCAACCAAAGCATTTCTTGTCCGTTACCAAGGAACGATGGAGCAAGGGTTCAGGCCTCCCTGGATCACTTTGCTCAAAGCTACTCCACCGACACAAGAGATGAGCTTCCATCCTCAAACAAAGCTCATGCAAACTCGACAACATCCTCCATGAAGACAACAATGCTCGACATCCAAATGGGCCACTCGAGACCACTATGTCGAGTGGGCCAAGCAATGTCGAGTACCCCTAAGGCCCATGTCGATTACATCATGTGTTGGGCCGGTTTTATCTAGTGAATTAAGTTGTTATCTAATTAATCTAGAAGAGATATAATTCTTGAACACCAAGTTATTCAATTTCTATCTTTATTAGGAATTACTTATCTTAGGATTATTTTAATTATCTTTAGATAAATTAGATCTATCCAAACCCCTTTCCTTTGCAATGAAGGATTGGTTAGATCTTCTATAGCTTTTCTATTTAATCAAACTCATGTACTTTGAAATTCTTAGATTGAATAGAATTGAGGAACCCCTTTAGGGATTAAAGGGTTCTTCGATTTCAATCTCAAAAGCCTTATTGCTCTTGTGTTCTTATGTTCTTCGACACTCAATCATCACCATCACCATTGTTCTTGATCGACCAAAACCCTAAGCCAAACACGACCTAGTCGACGCATCAAGAACACCGGCACCAGCGCTTGTGGACACCGACACCAGGCTCCGCAGGCCTCGGCGCTAGGTGCTCGGGCTCCTCGGCACTCCCAGGCGCCATAGCTCTCACTTCCCGGCTTCCTGGTCTCGCTCTCGCGCTCGCGCTCGCCTTCGCGACCCCGCTCGCTCCCAGCGATCTCACCCGAGGAACTCCAGGCTCTCGCTCCCTCTCTCGCGCGCGCTCAGCTTCGCAGGCTCCCGGTTGCCTCCAGCGACACACCCGACATCTTCGGCAATCTTCGGTCTCGCCTCTAGCGTCTGATCCTCGCTCCCAGCGAGCGAGATCTCTGAGACGTGTCCTTGCCTCTGCGCCTCCGGTTCCCATTCCTCGCGAGCGCTTTCGGCCTTCTTCCCTCGCTTTCCCTTTTCGTTGCTATTAGTTTATTTAAATTACCTAGTTTAAGTTTTGTCGCTTTAATTAGTTTGTTAATTAGTTTACTTAATTGTTCAATCAAGAGATATCGAAAGAGCATTGCAAGATCGGTCAAATATACGGCGTGATTCTTGATCTTGAGCCCACACGTGAAGGATCGGGTATCCCAAACGTATCATATATTATTTGTTTCTTTGTTTTCCAAAAAAAATAAGTGAATCCCCTAGCAACATATGATACATAGAACAAACCAGGATTAGTAAATGATGAGAGATGAAGTGAAGAATCAAATGAGTAGAACAAACGAACTCCAATAGTACCCTTAAGGTATTTCAACATTTAACACAACATTGAATTGTGGAACCTTAGGAGCACTTTTAAACTGATAAAAGTGTTCTACAACATGTGAGATATCTAGCCTTTTAACATTAAGAAATTCATCATAACTTTCAAAGTTAGAATATCGCTCACCATCATGTAAAGAAAGCTTAAAGCCCATTGGTAAGGGAAATGTTGCAAGGTTGCAATCTAATGAATTAGTATCCCTTAGCAAATTCATATACTTCCTTTAATGCATCATTGTACTAGTTCATAATCTAGCAATCTCCAATCCCAGGAAATACCTTATCTATCTCAAATCTTTGATATCGAAGTCCTAGAAGCTATTTTGTCTCAATGATCACAACTTCATAATTACCAATGACGAGTAAATCAACAACATAAACTAGAGCAGTTATAATTCCTTTAGGAATACGTTTGACAAATAATAAATAATCTAGTTTGAACCGGAAAAAAGAAACAAATATAAAAGCTAGGAATCTAGTGAGCTCAACATTCAATTAAGGGCATAAAGTGACCTTTTCAAATGATAAACTTACACAGGTAAGGCCTTATCATAACTTTCTGGAGGTATCATATAAATGTCCTTACCGTATGGTTCAAATATTAACAAGCCTTATTGTGTTTTGTATTAACAAATATTGACCGTTGATTTAGTGTAATTAAATAGTTGAGATTAATTGATAAATTTGATTAATTAAAAAAAAAGCAGAAAACTCCAAATCCACCCCTTAATACAACACGTGTATATAATCCTCATTCCCAAACCTAGAGATAGTTGTAGGAGGCGGCGAAGGCAATCGACTGAACCTAACCCACCCCTTAATAGAGAGAATGAAGCGATCGGTGAAGGACAAAGTAGATGGTGGAGCGTGCGACGGTGATGGTAGAGCGGACGGAGGACAACTTCTTCAATGGAGGGTCAATGGATAGCGGAGAGGTCGGGAGCTTCTTCAATGGAGGAGGGAATATGGCAGCATATCTTATCGCACCTGACGATGGAGGAGAGGCTGGGAGGGAAGGACGATGGAGGCGAGGTTGGGGCAGTGCTGGGAGTGCAAACAAGAAGGATAGGGCAATCGACGGAGAATCAGGAGGGGCAAGGGAGACGATGGCTCTGACCAGTGAGTGTCGTGGGTGGAGTTCCAAGGGACGGATGAGTGGAGGACGATGGCGCAAGAGATGCTATGGCGATGGCAACAATTCGTGTGTGTGTGTGTGAATTGTTGATATCTTTATGTATAAAAAGCCTAAGTTCTCGTATGAACAGTACCATTTTTCCACAAGAGAAAATATGGGATTGCTTTAACACACTACTGACGATGCCATAGAAGATAAACCTATTAATTAACAGAGTACTTGGTCAGACCCTAACCAGACTCCCTACCTTAAGTATCTTCAGTCTAAATCACCTCGCGATCAAACCTTTAACGTAAGCGTGTGTGTAAGTCATAGCAGGTCCCACCTATACCTCAAGGCCCATACAAGCAGCTCGCTGGTTAAGCACCTCTCCTATAACAGCGACACATATAAGTATATAACTCATGATACCCTAAACACGAAGGCATGCGTTACACGTGTCCTCTGTTTACCCACGAGGTTGCCAGCAAGCTACTCGCTTGGCCTCCCTATAAATACCCCCCTCCAGCCTCAAAGACAAGGACCCGATTCAAGAGAGAATAAGAAGAGCTCTGAATATATCCCTCACCTAAAACCCCCGGAGTTGAGTTCTTAAGGTCTTTGATCGGAGAAGAACGTTCTTGGGATAAGAACATCACCTGACTTTCTCTAAAAGACGACGATACAGTGAATTAATTCCTCACAAGCCGAACACACCACCCCCATCGCTTGGACTAATAAATATATAATCTGATCACCACCCTTCTCGACTAAGGCTTGCAGGTATTTAAAGACATTTTGTCGTCAAAATGAGGTAATAAGTATAGGTGAAATTCCATGATCGCGTTATTAGCACCGTCTTTGGGAACCTTTCGCGACGAGATGTTCCACGTATCACTACGCTTCTTTACATTATATGCTTTTATCGCTTTTTTTACACTATCTCTCTTTTTCACGTTTTTTGCTTACTTATAAACCTTGCCTAAAATATCAAATAGCATCGCTTATTACTCTTTTAACACAAACTTTTGCAGGAATCATGAATTATACGCTGTTCGGGGAAGAATTTGGAAACCAGCATCATGATATCGAAGAAACTGATGGTCTCAACCTCAACAATCCCCCCAACGAGGAAGCTCAACATCACGACAATGAGAACGTCACTCAACAACCTCCCTGGGACGCAGCACATCCTCCCCCATTTGCTCCCTACGGAATGTGGGGAGGCTAACCCCCCGTATCCATTCTTCACAGAGAATTACCTGCAAAATCCATACCTTAACCAACAAGCAAATGGGATGCCATTCCAGCACGATCCCCATGTCTACTATCAACAGCAAGGTCCTGTACCTACAACGACCAATCACTTCCCCAACCCTGATGGCGGTCCTTCTAATCCAGGTCTGGAACGCAACGAGAATGTCAAAAAGATCGCCCGTGGTTTCAACACCAGGGATGTGTCATCGCGCTCAAATTCTCTTGAGGCACCTGGTCAAACTCGCATAGTTGAACCAACTTTCCCATCCGCTTTCTGCAGAGAAATACGCGAGGCGCCCATTCCCAAGAGATGAAGGGATGTTTCCATCGCCAAGTACAAAGGAGATACCGATCCTAATGTTCATCTCAACCAATTTACAACGTCAATGGGAATGAACGAAGACAACGATGATATGTTCTATTGTTCGTTTCCATCTACGCTAAGCGGGATAGCCTTGACATGGTTCATTAATCTAGCCTGATCCTCCATCAACAACTTTGCGCAACTATCAGGCACGTTCGTCTCTCATTTCAGCAGCACCCCTACAAGGAAGATGACCATGCTGGACCTCAACTCCATCAAGCAAGGAACATCTAAATCTTTGGGAAGCTTCTTCAGTAGATTCACCAACACAGTATTACAGATCCCAAGGTTTAATCAAGAGTCCGCGAGCACAATATTAATGGGAAACCTGGCCGAAGGAGACTTCAAAATCTGATTATTCCGAAAAGAGCCAGAAAAGTACGATGCTTTGCGGGAGCTCGTAACCAAACAAATTCACGCCATGGAGGCTGCAAGCTCTAGCTCGCGGCCCATTGAAGCCAGACCGCCATCCTACCACAGGGTCCCTAACAAGCGCCAAGAGAGAGAAGGTTTTGGAAATCAGCAACACCGTAATCCTCCCTGGTAATACCCGATCGCCCCACCGCGACCTCATATTCAAGAAGTACAATACAATTAGCGGATGGGACCAGGTCCTTATGATGCCCCAACAAATATGATGATGGCCCATCCCGACCACATTTCACCTCCTATTTATGGGATTTCACCAACTCTCGCTCAAAAGGAAGTACCTCTTCACATTTATGCCTCACCGACTATTCCCGGTCAGCCGGTCACGATGCCACAACAACAACGTCCCCCTGTGGTCCCTCCTCGGCAATATAGACCACCTAATGTTCCACCTCAGCCCTACAATCCCCAATATGCAACTAGAGGAAGAGGGATGGGGGTTTACCCCCAAAACTGGGGAAGAAGAAATGGGATTAGAGGAGGAGGGTATCGACACCCACCAAGGGATGTGAGGAATGCCCCTGAACCTCCCTTCACACGGACTTAGTGTCGGGGGGGGGGGGGGGGGGGTGGCTTAGAAAAAAAAGAATGCCCCTGAAGCAAGGTCTTCATCGAACCAACTAGAGCGTTCCAACAGGGATCACCGGAAACCTCCCTCCCCAGACGAATGCATCAACACCATAGCGGGAGGACCCATATCCTCGGGCACCAACAAAAAGGAAAGGAAAAACTATGAAAGAGAGGCCAGACATCCCCCTTTCGAAGCCAGCGTCAGACTAACATCCATTGTGCATGCGGTACCTAGTTTTTCTGTTTTTGACGCTCACGACCTCAGGATGCTAAATTCGGATCCTATGGTCATTCATGTGCAGCTAGAGACTAAAACGTTCAAGCGAGTAATGATAGACATCGTTTCATCCGTAGACGTCGTATACTGGGACGCCTTTAAGCAACTTGGGATTGTAGGAAGCGCACCGCGCCACTACTCGAGAAAGCTGGTCTCTTTCTCAGGAGAAGAGGTTGAGGTGGCTGAAACAATCGAATTGGCTCTAACACTCGGGATGGCCCCAGATAGAAGAACTCACATGTTTGAGTTCACAGTGGTCCGACTACCATCCATTTACAACGCTATCATGGGTCGGGTGAGTCTATTCAAATTCCAGGTGGCTTTCTCCATCTATCATTTTAGTGTCAAGTTCCCCTGCGCTGATGGAAAAGTGGGCGCAGCTTGAGGGGAACAGGTAAAAAACAGGTAAAAATCAGAATTTGCTAAAAAAAAGGCCACAACCGAGTATTCGCGATTGATAAACACGACCAAGGGTCTTTGAAAGTAGAAACCCCTGACAATGATGAGAAAGAAGCCACCTCCAAACAACAAGTGTCAACAACAAGCGGAACTGGAGGTTTGACCTGAAAAAATGACTGACAAAATCGTCCAGGAGAGGGTCGCTTTCTTTCCTTTCCATAACAAGACCGAAACCCTGTATCACGGTCACAGTCTAGCCGGTCCTGCTTTGGATCGCCTCAAGGATATATTAAAAGAGTCACGTGATGTGGTTGCGTGGTCGCCACAACATTTGAAAGGCCTTCCTCGAGAAATCGCGTAGTACTCCTTAAAGCTAAATCGTGATACGAAGCATGTATGCCAAAGGAAGAAAAAGATGGTTGTCGAAAAGTCAGAAGCGGCAAAACAAGAGGTACATAAACTTCTACAAGCCGGATTCATCTGCGAGATCAACGACTCAACCTGGTTATCAAATGTGGTGCTGGTAAGAAAGAGCAGCAGCAAATGAAGGATGTGTGTAGATTTTAAAATATCTAAACAAAGCCTGTCCGAAGGACAGTTACCCTTTGTCGTCTATTGACGAGCTGGTCGACACCACAGCAGGGCACACCAAGCTAAGTTTTCTTGACGCATACTCAGGCTACAATCAGATCAAAATGAGTCCTCGCGACGAGAAAAATACTGCCTTCATCACCAACCAGGGAACATTTTGCTACAAATTGATGCCTTTCGGACTCAAGAACGCCGATGCTACTTTCCAGCGACTGATTGAGAAAGTTTTTATGTCTCAAATTGGAAGAAATTTTGCGGTCTATGTCGATGACATCGTGATCAAAAGCCTCACGAAGAAGAACCACTACAATGACCTCCAAGAAACCATTGACACTCTGAGGAGGAAACGCGTTTGCTTAAACCCGGAAAAATGTGTTTTTGGAGTGAATTCTGGAAAATTCCTGGGTTTCATGATAAGTAATCGCGGTATAGATGTGAACCCTTCAAAAGTGCAAACCATCCTCGACATGGCTGAATGGGTCTGTCAACTATTTGAGCAGATTCTGCTCGCGATTAACTGACTATTCCCTGCCTTTCTTTGAGCAGCTGAAAAAGAAAGGTCCGGTTGAATGGACTGCCACCCTGGACAAAGATTTTAAAAGTATGAAGGAATACCTAGCAACTCTACCCACTCTTCATTATCCGCGCGAACATGAAGCTCTACAGTTATACCTCGCCGTCGAATCAACCACTATTAGCACGATGGTCACTAGGGAGTCCAAGTTTCCTCTCTATTTCGCCAACCAGAGTCTTGCAACCAGCCAAATCTAGATACACCCCAATAGGAAAGATGGCCCTTTCAGTGATTTTGCAGCGCGAAGATTGAGGCCTTATTTCCAGGCTCACACCGTCGAGGGACTCTCCGATCTGCCCCTCCATCATATCCTGCACTCACCATCCCTTGCAGAAAGAATGGTTAAGTGGGCAGTAGAACTTTCCGAATTTAACATTCATTTCAAACCTAGAAAATATCATTTGGCCCAAGCCTTGGCCGATTTTGTTGTCGAAGCTGTTTTTATAGATTCTCAGGATCGCGATGGAGAAGCTTGGGTTATTAATGTCGACGGATCGGTATTAGCAGGAGGATGTGGAGTTGAAGTTACTATCACAAGCCTAGTGGAGAGATTACTTATTTATCTTTCCAGTTATTATTTGAAGCTACTAACAATGAAGAAGAGTATGAAGCTTTGATTGCTGGTATTGAAAAGGCACTCATCAACGGGGCTCGACAAGTCCAAATTTTCAAAGACTCAGAAGTAGTCGCTCTGCAAGTCAAAGGAGAGTATGAAGCAAAAACAGGAAAGATGCCTGAGTATTTAACTCGCGTACAAACGCTCACATCCGCCTTCGAAAAATGTTCCATTTCATCTATCCCTCACGAGCAGAATGAACGTGCCGATACACTGGCCAGAATGGGAGTCACACTACCCCTAGGTTTGAGAGATCCTGTGGTAATTGAACAAAAGCATGCTCGAGGAATCCACAAATGAGTTTTCAGAATATCCAACCTCGGAGACTGGCGAATACCTCTCAAAGAATACATAATTGAAGGTATCTTGGCAAGCGAGCTACAGGATAGCGAAAGCATCAAAAGAAGAGCAGCCCGCTTTTGAGTCAACGACGGTCAATTATACAAAAGAAGTTTTAACCTCCCAGACCTCCTCTGTGTCTCAAACCAAGAAGGTCTTAATCTTGTCCAAGAACTGCATGCGGGTCTACGTGGAAACCACCAAGGATGGAGAGTTGTGGCATATAAAATCACACGTCTACATTACTACTAGCCCTCTCTCTGAGCGGAGGCTAAAATGAATATCCACATATGTGACCCTTGCCAGCGACATGCATCACTCAATCATTGCCCTCCTCATCCATTGAAGAGCATATATGCGCCCTGTCCCTTCGCGATGTGGGCAATGGATATTTTGGGCCCTTTCCCAACAACACCTGCTGTTGCGTTTCATCATCATAATAGTCGATTACTTTATAAAATGGGTAGAAGTCGAGGCCATGGTCACCATCACAGCGGAAAAAGTGCGCAAATTCCTTTGGAAATATATGATTAGCGACTTCTGTGCCGGGCTCCACGTCGATTTCCGATTTTCATCAGTAGCTTACCCACAATCCAACAGATAGGCCAAAACCACGAATCGCTAGATTTGGAATGCCATAAAGAAAATATTAGGGATGGTTAAAGGAGAGTGGGATGAGATCTTGCCACTAGTACTATGGTCATATAGAACCTCAGCCAAGAGTCCGATTGGAGAAACTCCATTCGCGATGGCATTTGGAGACGATGCAATTATCCCAGTGGAATTATTAATTTCATCATCTAGGATTGTTTACTTCAGGAAAGACACAAACGACGAAGCCCTTGAGTTGAAACTCCACTTACGGGAAAAAAGAAGGGACACAACTTGTCTTAAAGCAAGCGAATATCAACTTCGACTAGCCGAAGGATACAACAAGCGTGTTTTCGTATGCCCTATACAGAAAAAAGATATGGTCGTTCGACAAGCAACGTCAGGGGGGAAAGCTTGAACCTAAATGGGAAGGCCCGTACGTCATCCACAAAGAAGTAGGTTGAGGTTCTTTCAAGCTTCAAAATTCAGAGGGCACAATCCTCGCGAAGTCGTGGAACACCAAGAATCTCAAGACCTATTTTGCGTAGAGGTTATGCATGTTAGAAGTCTGGTGACTTAGATTTTGTGTGTATAGGGGTCACCAGGGTTTCCGATTGGGTATACCACTTCATATATATAAATGAAAGTTTCAAACCCAATAACAGTTTGCTACGAATAAATTTACCAATCGCGTGTCTTTCGAACACGGATGTGCAAGTAAACCTCCAAGGAGAATAAATTTAGCGATCGCATGTCTTTCGAACACGGATGTGCAAGCAAGCCTCCAAGGAGAATAAATTTAGCAATTGCATGTCTTTCCGACACAGATATGCAAGCAAGCCTCTAAGAAGAATAAATTTAGCAATCGCGTGTCTTTTGAACACGGATATGCAAGTAAGCCTCCAAGGAGAATAAATTTAGCAATTTCGTGTCTTTTGAACATGGATGTGCAAGCAAGCCTCCAAGGAGAATAAATTTAGCAATCGCGTGTCTTTCGAACACGGATGTGCAAGCAAGCCTCCAAGGAGAATAAATTTATCAATCGTGTGTCTTTCGAACACGGATGTGCAAGCGAGCCTCCAAGGAGAATAAATTTAGCAATCGCGTGTCTTTTGAACACGTATATGCAAGTAAGCCACCAAGGAGAATAAATTTAGCACTCGCGTGTCTTTCAAATACGGATGTGCAAGTAAGCCTCCAAGGAGAATACATTTAGCAATCTCGTGTCTTTTGAACACGGATGTGCAAACAAACCTCCAAGAAGAATAAATTTAGCAATCGCATACATCCTTGTTTGTTAAAAATTTGGAGATTTAATAAAGACAATATGTTCTATTTCCTATTTTTTCTTATGTGCAATATGGATTTGTTTTTATCATAATACTATAAATATAGACCTATTAATTAACAAAGATATGACGTCGTAAATAGGCCACCCAACGCAAATGACATCTGGTCCCTCTATAAGATTTCATCGCAAGAAGAGTACTTGCTCAAACCCTGACTAGACTCCATACCATAAGTATATTCGGTCTAAATCACCTCGCAATCAAACCTTTAACGTAAGCGTGCATGTAAGCCATGGCAAGTCCCACCTATACCTCATGGCCCATACAAGCAGCTCGTTGGTTAAGCACCTCTCCTATAACAACGACACATATAACCCATGGTACCCTAAACACGAAGGCATGCGTTACACGTGTCATCTGTTTACCCACGAGGTTGCCAGCAAGCTGCTCGGTTGGCCTCCCTATAAATACCCCCCTCCAGCCTCAAAGACACGGACCCGATTCAAGAGAGAAGAATAAGAGTTCTGAATATCTCCCTCAACTAAAACTCCCGGAGTTGAGTTGTTAAGGTCTTTGATCGGAGAAGAACGTTCTTGGGATAAGAACATCACCTGACTTTCTCTAAAAGACGACGATACAGTGAATTAATTCCTCGCGAACCGAACGCTCCACCCCCATCGCTTGGACTAATAAATATATTATCTGATCACCACCCTTTTCGACTAAGGCTTGCAGGTATTTTAAGACATTTGGTCGTCATGATGAGGTAATAAGTATAGGTGAAATTTCATGATCGCGTCAACTACAGTTTCTCAACTCTCTCTCTTTTCTTTTCTTTTTAATTAGGAAAAAATTCGGTGGAGAAAGACTCTACCCGAAGGCATCCTTTCGGATGAGGTCGAGAAGACCAGGATCATTCAAAATATTAGTACCCCATGCATAGTAGCAAAGTTGTGCAACCTAATCAAGCACTCTATTGCCTAAACCGGGAACATGGAGGAAAGAAACACTTTCCATATTTGTTAACATAGATGTAATATCCGACAAAATAAATTCTATTTCCTATGGACATTTTGATTTTCCTTTGAGATGGTCTAAAATTATTCTCGAGTCCCCCTCTATTTGAAGTTTGGTAATTCGAAGTGTTATTGTGTTATGTAGGCCGAGTTTTAAGGCAAGAGCTTCTAATTTTAATGGACTTTGTTTACCCAGATTTTTGTATCCTATATTGATAGACCGACCTTCCCAGTCGCGAATAATAGTACCTACTGTGTTGATCATGTTAGAGAGGGAGGAACCGTCGAAGTTTAATTTTAGAGTTCCTCTGGGTGGCTTACGTCATCTAGTGTTTTTGCGTTTCGTTTTCCGTCGGCTTTCATGCTCGGGTCGTGGATGCGAGTTAGAATCAACCCCAAGACCATCCCTAAATTTAGAGGCTTTACTCAAGGTTAGCTCATGTGTTTTGATTATGTTGAGTGTGGTGTCCCGGCTGGGAATAGAAATCGACCTAAAGATGAGTTGATTACGGAAAAACCAGACAGTCCGGTCAAGCTTAGCCTTAGAGTTGCAGTTTATCAACTCAATTTAAGTGGCTAAGTAATATGAGGGGAAATTTACGAGTTTCCATTTTTCTTTTTCCCTTTTCTTGAAGAAAATCCCCATTAAAATATATGAATGGGAGATGGTAAAATACAAAATACGGAGCAATAAAACCGTCAAGGCGTCAACACATTAACATAAATGAGAACCTCCATTATTATCCACATTGAGACCCACTAATATTGTACCCGCAAAAATATCTTGAGCAATCCCCACCTTTAGGCAACCACTTTATCAAAGGATATGAAAAAATATCAATAAGTGGTAGAACTAGTATAATTTTATATTGTTCGATCATTCTTACTTTGTATAATTTTCTATATTTATTTTAACAAATCAAAATGGGATATGACGTTTAATTTAAGTTCGAAATGATAGTATTTTAATTCAAAATAACAATGTTTATTCAAAATAATAGAGTAGTATTTTAGTTTAAAATGATGTATATTTTTTTCTTTTTAAACGAATAAAACGATATCATTTTAGTATATAGGTAAGGCATTATTTTGGTTAAAAATACCATTTAAAATCTAATGATTCAACATGTAGTTAACTTGTTATTCTTTTAGCATGTAATAATGTGTAATTAGATATAAAAAAATTTAAAGATGCATAATTTCAAAGTGAGTAATGTAATATACCATCTCATTTCGAAGCTGTTGAACTAAATTATATTATCAAATTATCAAGTTAAGTATATTAACTTATTATATTAATTTATTTTATTTGTTATGATTGATTTATTATAATGATATATATTAATTTATGATATTAAATTATTAAAGCATTCTAAATTATTTTATTGAAATGTCGAATTACTTAGTATACAATAAAGCAATTTAAGACTTTGACCATCAGAGATAATTATGGAGTTGATGACACTTACCAACCTGGAAACATGACTGATTGTATTAATCGACAAAAGAGTTGTTTAAATGTTTTAGCAAATCATGTTTTGAAAAAATGTTGAGGAGTTTTAGAAATTCTAGAACGAGCGATAAAGTAAATGGTTGGGGGATCTATTGAGGTTGTGATATGATGATGAATTTCTTTTGACTTATATACTTTTGCTAAGCGGTATAATGTGACATGTATGTATGCATTAGAATTTAGCTTTATATTGGTATTATTTATATGCTAGGAGGTTTGTGATCTGCTTTTGGACTTGCGTGTTGGATTGCTTTTGGAGTGCTACTGCCTGGTAAGTTCTCTGAAACATATTCTGGACTGACAGATGGTTGGACGACGACACGCTTGAAAATATATACCTTATGTTGAACAAAATCAACAAATGTGATAAATTATACAAATACATAAATGAAAACAAAAGATGGAACACTATCGAACTCAAACACATGTAGGGTTTCTCAAAATGTGGCCCGGCCCGAAAACCGACCCATAATCGAACCGAAAAAAACGGTTTCGGGCGGGCCCGAAATGTCTCGCTTCGGTCTTCGGGCCAAGAAATTCCGAAATTCGGTTTCGGACCGATAACCGTAACCGAACCGAAATTTTCGATTTTGGCCCGAAAAAACCGTTTTTTTTTTAAACCCTAGTTTGCTTCTTTAGTTGGAGACTGGAGACTTGGAGAGTGAAGTGACCCGTGACCCTTTCGTTCAAACTTCAGAAGCTCTGGCTCTCTTCGGCAGTCGCTCCCAGAGTCTTGCCCAGCGTTGCCTCCCTCTCCTGCAGCCGGCAACCGCCTCTCTCTTCCGCAACCCCTACCCCGGCGTTGCATCCCTCTCCCGCAGCCGCCTCACAGGCCATAGCGCACAAGCAACAGCGGTCAATAGTGAGAGTTTGTGGTTCGATTTATTTTTTTTTCCTTCAAAATTTCACATTTTCTTTGGATTAATCTACTTCTATTTTCAATAATTTATTATATTATAGTTGTAATTTAAG
Source organism: Persicaria tinctoria (assembly GCA_037127255.1). Classification (NCBI taxonomy): domain Eukaryota; kingdom Viridiplantae; phylum Streptophyta; class Magnoliopsida; order Caryophyllales; family Polygonaceae; genus Persicaria; species Persicaria tinctoria. The sequence goes on from JBANSL010000005.1 coordinate 20,395,214, forward strand.
ATTTGTAAACCAACTTGGGATTCTTGGGAGGCTTTTAGAAATTTAGGGTTTATGAGAAATTTTAGAAATCTATTTCAATTTGTGAGTTATGAGAAATTTAGTCTTTTAGAGAAACATCAAACAAGAGTAAATTGAGATTTTTGAAATTGAAGAGATTTATGTGTTTTGTGTTGTACTTGAGAAACTGTGGTTGAAGGATTTTTTTTTAAGCTTACAGGTTTTTTTAGGGACAAAAAAAGACCATAGGGAATTCGGTTTTTTCGGGCCGAAAACCGAAAAAACCGTAACCGAAGGTTCGGTCCTCGGTTCGGGCTTCGAGCCACTCCTCCCAAAAAACCGAGCCGTCGGTTTCGGCCCGACCCATTTAGTTCGGTTCGATTCGATTCAGGCCCGTTGCACCACCCTAAACACATGCTAGCGACTCGGATCATCGAAAAGATCGAAGCGACTTTCATCCCAGAAAACCAAATAGAGGACAGATTATATGGGAGAATCTGAATGGTTCGGCACAACTAGTGCGCTCCGTCATATTACATAAAACAATAGACTCACACCACCCAAAATGGCATGGATTTGGGAAATGGATATAGCCCCAAAAATAAAGAATGTATTGTGGAAATTGTTTAACAATGGGATCAAAACAAAGACTAGACTATTCGCTAAATGAGTTCCTCTCCCTTTCACATGCGAACTATGTGATATGTGCGATGAATCTACTCCTCACTTATTCACTCAGTCCTACATTAGTAGAAACCTAATGCAGAAAATCGATCATGCAATGGAAAAACGACTAGAAGAATTAGACAAAAATGAACAAGACATAAAGGAAGTCATGTCAATAATATTTGAGAAAAAACTCTATTGGAACACAATCCCCAGAACAAAGCAAAAAAGAAACTCTTTGACAATGAAAACACCTTGAAAATCCAAAACATGGACAATATGACTAGACAAACAATCATGAACTGGAGAAAAAAAACGAGACACTTGGATACACTAAGCATTAATGCCACCAAAAAAAGAACAGAAATCTGAAAGAAATGACACTTACGATAGGATAAACCACTTGAAGGAACATTCAAAATAAACTTCGACGGTAGTAACAATTATTCCGGTACTCATTGTGCAGGTTTCATTCTTTGCGACCACATGGGCTCATTGATTGGTTGCGGAGGTAAACAGCTTAAACACCGGTCGCCGCTCATGACTGAAGCAATGAGACTTCTTTTGGGCATCCAGATGGGGAAGGAGATGAGATTGTCTAATATTCACATTGAAGGTGATAGCCTTACTGTGATCAACGCAATAAAAGGATGTTGGTCCTACCTATGAGAAATCAAGATGCTCACAACGGATATTGCTCCGATCTTTTAAGCATGTTAGCCTCTCGCATTTCTTCCGGGAGATTAACAGATCCCCGACCAAATCTCTCGCTTCTTCTAGTCCGATGCCGCCCACGAAGGCCGGTTAGATAGACACCTTTGTATCCTCATCCGTAAAAATATTCTTTGGTGATGGTCTAGTAGGGACTAGCTCTACCCAAATCTTTACATGTATAAAAAAATATGCGGAAGATTCAACTTTTTTATATAAAAAAATCAAAACATGTAACATAAAAATCGAACTATTAATATAAAACTTTTAATCTTCGTGGGGCACATGATACGATTTGAGAAGTTTGATGCTAGTTTTGGGTGTATTTATCTTTAAGAAATAACAAAAAAGATAAGAGGTTTTAATTTTTAGTTTTACGGATTTGTACCCGAAGATTGGTTGTCATGAATTATTTGGTTTAACAAAAAGGGAGGAAGTTGAAGGCCGACACCCGAATCTCAGCGATCAGACGATCCACATTAATTGTAGGATTCTCGGGGGCCCATTTTTATGATCTCTTGTAATACCCGAGCCCGTCCATTACTTTATGGGCCCCCATATTGTTTCATTTCACTCAATTTGCTGCCTTGAAAATTTTAATTTTACAAATTTAGTGTGATGTGCTTATATTTTATTCCCATCCTATACTCTTATCATATAGGCGAATAATTTGAATTAGAAAAGATTCCTTAATATAAAAAATAGTGAACTCTAAAAATCTAATTAAAAGAAAAAAAACTAGACTAATTAAAATTTGAAAAATATTTCAAAGCTACGGCTTTTCTCTTAGGACATATGATAAAAAAAACATTTAAATAATATAATTTTTGTCATTCGAAATGTGAAACCAAAAAAAAAAAAATCAAATTTAAGAGATGTTGTGTTATGGTCCAAGGCTACAAGATTGGAGATCGTGCTACCAGGCTCACAGACAAATAGACGAGAATGAGGTGAGATGAGAAAAGAGGTGAGAGATAGAGAGAAGAGATAGAGATAGAGAGAAGAGATAGAGAAAGTGTAGAGGGTTGAATTGAGAGGGAAATGAGATGTAAACTTTAACAAGAAACCTATATTCCTCGTTAAAAGTGGTATTTAACGACAAATTTTTTAACTCGTCGTTAATTGTTATTATAATGTGGTCGCATAAACCATAAGTAAAAGAGCGACGAAATTCAAGTTTTTATTGACTAATCTTTTCATCGCTAAAAATACATTCATCGAGGGATTTATAATTTTTGTCGTTATTTCTTTGGTGGGATTTATGTAAAACCCGTCAAATTTATTAGCGACAAATATTGTAGTTACTCGCTAAAAGTATGTGTTTCTCAAGAAAACAATTTGTTACTAAACTTATTAATCAACGAGGAAACTCCATTTTCGACGTTATTGGCTTCGATGAAATATGGAAAATTGCTCAAATTTATTAATGAGAAAAGTTTTAATTACTTGCCATATGTTGATGTTTTAGAAGAAATATTTTTGTTTCAAAGCCGTAGGTTGATGTTTTACAAGAAATATTTTTTCGTTGAAATAACTATTTACTGAGCAAATATCATTTTCGTCGCTACTTATATGGGTAAAATATTTTTACTTCTATTTAATAAGTTTGGAAAAATTTTAAATTATTTTTATAAATGTAAAATTATTCATTCTAAAAAAAAAAAAACGTGATTTTGAATTTCTAAGTTAAAACGCGCGACACTTACAAAAAATTAGAGGTCGGGCTGTCAAATTGAAGGCCAGGCTGTCTAAATTTGAAAACCCACTCAAACTATAGTGAAATACTGAAATACTTGGAAAAAGAAAAGCCAAATCTACTCACCCTCCCCCCTCTCTCCCTCAAACCCCTCGCCGTCATCCCAGAGCACCAACTCTTCACCTTTCTCCATCGTCGGAGTCTTCGCCACCACCAGATCTACCCACTCTCCCCCCAAATCCCCCGCCTCTCCCTCCCCTCCCACTCTCCAGATCTGACTGAAAGCCCGCTGGAGACAAAAGCAATCCCCAAGAAGCCCCTCCTCCTCTATCTACTCTCCCAGTCTCCCTCTCCCCCACCTTCATCACCGCCAGTGCCTCTCCTTCCATTATTTTCATCGCTGGATTGGAGCTCACCCTTATGCCGCTGGTGTTCTCCTCCTCATCTACTTCCTTCGGTGTCTCCCTTCCTCATATTTGAGTTGATTCGCCAGTGTTCTCCACGTCGGCCGCCACTTCCATCGTTCTTCGTGATAACTCTCGACGAAATTTAGGTAACCCATATGAATACATCTCCTTTCAATTCGTGAGCTCTATAACTTGATTTGGAGTTCGATTGGGGTTTCATCAGGGGGCTTACTGTTAGGGTTCGAATTGGGAACTGGGGTCTCTAAAACTTCAACATATCTTTTTCCTTTCCAAGAGCTAGAAGATTGTTTATAGTGAAATATTTGGTTTGTGCATCCTCTGAATTTAAGTGTATATTGGTGAATTAGGCTCTAGGATCCCTAATGCCTAGGTGCGCCTCTACCCTTTTAGAATGGAATTTGGAATGATATGGAATTGGCACTAATTTAAAACAAGGTTGGGGTCACTGGGTATATGTTCTCCATTATGGCTGGCAGTTGTTCATTCTTCAAGTTTCTAGGATATAACTAAGTAATTATAACAATCATAGGTCTGATTTTAAACTAGGTCTATGTTAACATGCTTGCCTGGTTGTAGGCTTGCTATTGTGGATAATTTATAAGAATGGTGCATCTGAAACAGATGATATAGCTTCCAAGGTAGTTACACACTTATATACGATCTATTGGTGTTTACAAACTTATTATATAATACATATTAATTTATACTGTTGTTTTAGTGATCTAACACTTATCTTTTATTTTGAAGATTCTTGAGCTTGTTGAACAGTGATAATGCATATCTTAGATAGGCATTATAGGCATTTTTAGCTTAGATAGGTTGCATTTCTTTCATTCTTTGTTACTAAATTGCGTCTTATGATTATTCTAGAAGAGTTCGGATTCTGCGCAAATTTGTGTTTATCTTGCAGATCGAATCGGAACACATGTGGGAGATGCAGTGTCTTGAAGAGGAGTATAAGAGACATTGAAGAGAAGCAAGGAATGAAAAGAGCAAATCACTTGAAGCTACTCGCAGAGAAGACAAGAAGAACCGCCAAAAGGAATGTAGCGGCCGCCTCATGGTGTGCAGCGGCCGCCGCCAGGGCCGATGCAAGAGGAAATGCTGATGTTGTGGCCGCAACATACATGCGGCGGCCACCGCATTTGCCGTCAGCGATTATGCACTGCGTTTTGATTAATGAAAAACCCTAGAACCTATTTGTTTATTTTGTGGCCGATTTTGGATGTTTTAAAATGCCAAGTTTTATGTTATTTTCACTACGTCTATTCTATTCTTTCTTCCATTAGACACTTTAGAGATTTTGAAGCTTTATTTGGATTGATTGTGAGTTTCTAATTCTCGTTCCTTGTTTCCTATATTTCAATGCTTCAACTTCTTTGTGCTTGATTGTCTATTGTTTTATTCTATCTAGCCCGCGCAACTAGTTAGAATCAATTCAATTGCTAAGGTTTTGTAGATTCCTGGTTGTTAACCCTAACCTAAGTGGCAAACTTGTTCCTTTAGGGCTGGTTGAACTAATTGAATGAATAGAAAGTTGAATGTGTTGTTAAATCACTCTTTAGGGACTGCAAATACCTTGGCTAATCTCTGAACTTAAAGCTATCAATAGGGTAAAATCCTTCTTTAGGGACTGTTCGATTGATAAGGGTTGCTAGGACTGGTTGGACTAGTAACTATATTAGGTCGGGACTGGTTGGACGAGAAGAAGTTACAAGGATCGCTTCAATCCAATAAAGTGGAAAATTGTACGTAGAATTGCTTATCCAAATTGTCTAAAACAAATTCCTTTCTTTGCTTTCTTTACTCCACTTTGATAAAAGGTGGAACTTTCACACACAAAAACCCCCTCTTTGGTTACTTTAATTGACACTTGAATCATACTTGAATTACAAATTTCCCTGTGGATCGACCTCTTGCTTATTGCTATACTTGCTATAGGTTTGAGTTTTCCTTGGCGGAATCAACAGCGGGTTTTACCTCCGTCAAATTTGGCGCCGTTGCCGGGGAATTTTAATTAATTCTTTTGTGTTTTTAGTGTTGATCTTGGTGTGAACCGTCTTATATGGTCCATACCCGTGCTAGTAATTCTTCTTTGTTGCCGTTCGATTCAGAGATTGAAAGGACCCTTGCCGCTCTAAGGCGAGAAGCTCGTGATCGCTTTCGCAAACTCCCTTTTGATCAAGAAGAACCTACAACAGAGATGGCTAACGACGCGAACCGCACTCTTAAGGAGCTTTCTGCTCCTGATCTGGCACAACAACCCTTGGCGATCCAATTCCCTGCGCTTGCAGAAGGAGTCAACTTTGAGCTGAAGTCTGGGGTAGTTCATCTTCTACCCAAATTCCATGGGTTGAGTGGGGAGGACCCCCACAAGCATCTGTCTGAATTCCATACGGTGGTTGTTGGGATGAAACCAGAGAATGTAACTGAAGATCAAATCAAGCTGAGAGCTTTTCCATTCTGTTTGAAGGACGAGGCTAATGAATGGTTCTTCTATCTGCCACTTGGATCTATTTCAACTTGGGCTGAGATGAAGAGGGTCTGATTAGAGATGTACTTCCCTGCAACAAAGCTCAATGCTTTGAAAAGGGCAATCAGCAGCATTGAGCAGTACGCGACAGAGTCAATACATGAGTACTTTGAGCACTTCAAGAAGTTCTGCGCTAGCTACCCATTCCATGGGTATTCTCAAAAGAATCTAGTGCTCTTTCTCTTTAATGGGTTAACTGATATGGAGCGCAAACAGTGAATTATGCTTGTGGAGGAAACATGCTGAACAAGACGCCTGCCGCAGCTTGTGATGTGTTTAAGGAGCTATCCGAGGGCTCCAGACAATTCAATAAGAACCCTCGTGCTAGGGGTGTACTCGTTGTTGATGCTCCTGTGGCTGCACTTCAGACTGATATGGCAGAGGTAAAGGAGATGATGAAACAATTGGTTATTGATAGAACTCCTCAACAACTGAAGGCATGTGGTCTTTGCAATCAATACACTCATCCTATGGACATGTGCCCGCTTCTACAAGATCCTAATTTTGATTTGAATGTCATTGGGAATTTCACTCAACAAAGGCCTAGGCAAGGCAATTATGGAAATCCTGGGTATTTCAACAACAACAATTACAATAGAGGCTATCAGCAAGGCTATGGGAACTACCAAGCTTCTTTCAATCATCAAGGGGGGCAACAGGCAAGGCCTCAACAACAATATGAACCTCGACAAGGAGGTCAGCAGCAATCAAATGAGGATAATGAGGATCCACTACAGAAACTGTCACGATTGGTCATGAGGAATGATAAACAACAGTCAGAGCGGATGGCAAATCTAGAGAAGCAGCAATCCGATCGGATGACAAATCTTGAGAATCAAATGAGTCAGCTCATTCAAATCTTAAGTGCTAAGGAGGCAAATAGTTCAGGAAAGCTTCCATCATAGACCTTCGAGAATCCAACAAAGGAGAATGTGAGTGTTGCAACGCTTAGGAGTGGAAAGGAACTGGTTGTCACAAATCAAAAGGACGATGAGGAGATAATGGACGAGGAGATAGAGATTATAGAAGAAGAAGACGGGGAAACCACCGTGCGACGGCCACAGCAACCATGCAGCGGCCGCTGCAAGAGGCTTGAGCTGCGGTCGCCGCCCCATGCTGCGCCCGCCGCCGGCGAGCCCACCGCCACTTCCGTTCCAGGTATGCTTTCCTCCCCTCTTTCTTCTTCTCCCCCTCTTCCTCCTTCTTCTTCTTCCCCCCATTCTTCCTCCTTACCTATGGAGACTCCAAAGCCCATTCTGCCCTTCCCGGAAGCCTTGAAGAATACACGAAGGTATGAGAATGACAAGGAAATCTTTGAGACATTCAGTAAGTATGAGGTAAACATTCCTTTGCTTAATTTGATCAAAAGCATTCCTAGATATGCTAAAATTTTTAAGGAACTTTGCACTATCAAGCGGAACCAGAAGCTAAAAGGTAAGCAAAAGGTGAAGGTAAGCGAACATGTCACTGCTGTATTTCAAAAGCGTATGCCTGAGAAGTGTAGTGATCCTGGTATGTTTACTATTCCATGTGTGATAGGTGATACTAAATTTGACAAAGCCATGTTAGATTTAGGAGCATCTATTAATGTTTTGCCTTCTAATGTTTTTCATGCTTTGGGGTTGGGACCTCTGAATGATACTCGGGTAGTGATTCAACTTGCTGATCGATCTACTATCTACCCGAAAGGTATTGTTGAAGATGTCTTGGTTATGGTTGACAATTTGATATTCCCCGTTGATTTCTTTGTGATTGACATGGGTCCTGGTAACAATGAAGGCCATATTCTGTTGGGCAGACCTTTTCTGAAAACTGCTAGGACTAAGATAGATGTCTATTCAGGTTCTCTTACTATGGAATTTGATGGTCAAAGAGTTGAATATAATATTTATGATTCCATGAAATTCCCATCTGATGATCCTTCTCTATGCTTTGTGGATGTTATTGATACTATGACACAAGATTGCTTTGATTTGGAGTGTGTTGATGAGATGAAAGTTGCTTTACATGCTCCTATAGATGAAATTGCTAGAGATTATGTATTTTCATCTGATTTGCAGGAGGATATAGTAGCTTTAGACCATCGATCTCCCACCTATGTGCCACCAAGGGGAGACCACATCGAGCTGACCATTCCTACTGAAAAGTTTCTTCCATCTATTATCCAAGCGCCTGATGTTAAATTGAAACAACTTCCTAATAACCTTAAATATACTTTTCTTGGTGAAAATGATACTCTGCCTGTTATTATTTCTAACAAATTGACCTTTGGACAGGAGGAGCAATTGGTGACTGTTCTAAAGGAGAACAAGGAGGCGTTAGGATGGACGATAGCAGACATCAAGGGCATCAGTCCTACCCTCTGCATGCATAGGATACTATTAGAGGATGATGCCAAGCCATCTAGACAACCTCAGCGGCGACTCAACCCACCAATGATGGAAGTAGTAAAAAAGGAGGTGCTGAAGCTCCTTCAGGCAGGTATGATCTTTCCCATATCTGACAGCAAATGGGTGAGTCCTACTCAGGTTGTCCCTAAGAAGGGAGGTATTACTGTTGTTGAGAATCAGGATGGTGAATTAGTCCCTAGCAGGGTACAAACTGGATGGAGAGTCTGTATTGATTATCGAAAATTGAATGTAGTTACTCGCAAGGACCACTTCCCCCTTCCCTTTATTGATCAAATGCTTGAGCGCTTTGCCCGCCGCTCCTTTTATTGCTTTTTAGATGGCTACTCAGGATATTTTCATGTACCAATAGCATCAGAGGATCAAGAAAAAATGACATTTACATGCCCCTTTGGCACTTTTGCATATCGCAGAATGCTTTTTGGGCTATGTAACGCACCTGGGACTTTCCAACGGTGTATGGTAAGCATATTTTCTGAGTATGTAGAGCGCTTTATTGAAGTATTTATGGATGACTTCACTGTGCATGGAGATGATTTTGATACTTGCTTGCATCATTTGTCACTTGTGTTTAGGCGGTGTGTAGACACCAACTTAGTTCTTAATTCTGAAGAGTGTCATTTTATGGTTGAGCAAGGCATTGTTTTGGGTCATATTGTGTCTAGCAGGGGTATTGAGGCGGATAAGGCTAAGATTGATGTCATTCAGTCTCTACCTTACCCCACCAATGTGCGCGAAATTTGCTCCTTTTTAGGCCATGCAGGGTTCTATCGCAGGTTTATTAAGGATTTTTCTAAGATTTCTGCACCTCTTTGTGATTTACTGAAAAAGGAAGTAGCTTTTGAGTTTGATGACAGATGTAGAGCATCCTTTGATGAGCTTAAAGGTCGCCTAACTAGCGCTCCTATAATTCAAGCACCCATATGGTCTCAACCTTTTGAGATTATGTGTGACGCTAGCGATTATGTTGTGAGGGCTGTTTTGGGACAAAAGGAAGGACGGAGCTCTCATGTCATCTACTATGTCTCCATGACTCTGAATGGAGCGCAAAGAAACTACTCAACCACTGAGAAAGAGCTCCTGGCTGTGGTCTTTGCACTGGAGAAGTTTCGCTCCTATCTCCTAGGAGCTAAGGTAATTGTCTTCACTGATCACGCTGCTCTTTGCTATTTATTGACTAAGAAACAAGCGAAACCACGATTGATTCATTGGATTTTACTTTTGAGTGAATTTGACATTGAAATCAAAGATAAGAAAGGTGCAGAAAACTTAGTAGCGGATCACCTCAGCAGACTTGTCCAAGGAGAGGACAAGCCGGAAGATCAAAGACCCATTCACGGTGAGTTTCCTGACGATACATTATTTTACCTAACTCACACTTCTTCTTTGCAGCTGCAAGAAATAACGACGACGGAAGATGCGGCGGCCGCAACAACCTTGCGTCACCCGCCGCATATCAATCGTGCTGCGCCCGCCGCAAGCTGTTCAGGCCCCCGTTCAGTCTTTTTCCTCCCTATCCGACGAGGTAAGTCCGGATATTCCTGAATTGTTGATGGGTGTCCATACTCCTCGACCTTGGTTTGCCAATATGGTGAATTTCTTGGTCACGGGAGAATTTCCACCGAAAATCAGAAAAGCTCAGAAGGGCAAGATTCGACATGACTCTCGCTTCTATGTTTGGGATGACCCCTACCTTTGGAAACATTGTGCTGATCAGGTAATCAGGAGGTGTCTTCCGGATAATGAGGTACAATCTGTCCTTACTTTTTGTCATGCTCATGAATGTGGAGGCCACTTTGGACCTCAAAAGACTGCTAGGAAAGTTTTAGAAGCAGGATTCTTTTGGCCTCATTTATTTAGGGATGCTAATGCCTTTTGTAAATCATGCGATAGATGCCAAAGGGTGGGGAACATATCTGCTAGAAATGAAATGCCACAAACAACTGTCATATTTTGTGAAATTTTTTATGTTTGGGGTATTGATTTTATGGGTCCCTTCCCTAGTTCTTTTGGGAATATATATATTTTGCTTGCGGTGGACTATGTCTCAATGTGGGTGGAGGCAAAGGCCACCAGAACTGATGATTCTAAAGTAGTTGCAGAATTTCTGAAAGACACCATTTTCGCAAGATTTGGGGTGCCTAAGGCTATAATTAGCGACAGAGGGACACACTTATGCAACAGGACGATCACTACCTTGCTAAAGAAGTACCATGTCACACAGAGAGTGTCAACTGCTTATCATCCTCAGACCAATGGTCAAGCGGAGATATCAAATAGAGAGATAAAGACCATTCTAGAGAAAACAGTGGCACCTAACAGGAAGGATTGGAGTCTACGGCCGAATGACGCTTTTTGGGCCTATCGGACAGCCTATAAGACCCCTATTATCGCATTGTCTTTGGAAAGGCATGTCATCTCCCTATAGAGCTTCAGCATAAGGCGTATTGGGCTGTAAAGAATTGCAATGTGAGGTTGGATGAAGTGGGTGAATTCAGAAATTTCAATTGCAAGAGCTGGAGGAATTGCGTCTGGATGCTTATGATAATGCAGTGATCTACAAGGAAAATACCAAGGCTTGGCATGACAAACACATCCTGCGGAATGAGCTAACAATAGGAGACAAGGTTCTTCTATACAAATCACGCCTGAAGCTTTGCCCTGGAAAACTTAGATCAAGGTGGGAAGGACCCTACACCATCTCGAGGATCTTCTCTCACGGAGCAATTGAAATCTATGATCCTAAGTCTAATGAGCTCTTTAAGGTTAACGATCATAGAGTTAAGCCATACTTTGAGAACATTCCACATAACGAAGAGGAGGAGTTGGTGCTTGCTGAACCAACCCATTAGGCCACTCAAGGACCATCATGTCGAGCCAACTACTTGAAACAAAGGCGCTGCTCGGGAGGCAACCCGAGGTAAGTTCTCTTTTCCTTCTCATCTTTATTATTTTCTTAGGTAGTTCTCTTTAGTTAATTTTTTTTTAGGCTTAGTTAACATAGGTAGTGGTAAAAAAAAACAAAGTATAGAAGGCCACATCACTGGCGGCGGCCGCCGCATCCATGCGGCGGCCACCGCAAATCAATACAAGGCGGGGGGCAGATGCGGCGGCCGCAGCATATGCTGCGCCCGCCGCACATCAATTCTGGGATTTTCCAGATTAAAAAAAATAAAAAAGAAAACATAAAAATAAACTACAAGATAGATAGATCACGGGAGTGTTTTAACCCTACCTCATTCTCTTCTCATCACCTGCCACCCCTTTCAAAGAGACTCAACCCCCACCATTGTCTTCTCCTTCAATCTTCCAAATTACCATAGCCACCCCAAGATTTCTCTCGTTCTCTCCTTCCTAGCTACTTCTACGTCAATGCCTTGCCGGATCCGACTGCCCCAGCGCTCCTCGCACCTTCAACAACCCCGGAGGTCGGAGATCCAACCTCGCGCAATCACTCCCTCCCCCCCCCGGATCTGGATCTGCGTCACAGCGCTGCTGCGCCCGCCGCTACCGCTGCCCCGCCGCCGCTGCCCACTGCCAGGCCTGCGCGCCGGATCTACCACCGAGAGCCCCTTAAATTGCTATATTTTCAGTTTCATCCTTCTTTTACAACTCTCCTGATCTGTTTTGGTTGTTGATATCTACTGCTAAGATTTGATCACAATGGTGCGCTGGTTGAATAACATGTCTAAAGAACAGAAGAAGGCATTCGAGAACTTCGATCTTAAGAGATTTATACAAACAAAGTTCTTTGATGTTCATACCCTTCAGAGACTAGGTATGTTGGATGTCACCCGTCGAATGCTCACTCATGGCGGGTTAGGGGCATTCATAGAGTGCAACGCCCCCACATACCCAGAGCTGGCAGCAGAGTTTCTGGTTACATTTGAGCGTGTGGACGCCTCGAGGATTCGGTTCAACTTGTTGGACCAAAGCCGTACTTGCACGCACGACCAGCTGAGACAAGCTTTTGGGATTACTCGGGCACCCTCGTCGGATTGGCATTCCCTAGCATCAGAGCAACAACACCATGATGTTTGGTACACGGCTACTGGCATCAGATTTGATGGACATCAGGGCGAATACAACTACAAATTTATCCATCCATGCCTACGTTTGGTTCACAAGGTCCTGGCCATGTCTTTCAGCGGCCAAGGCGACGTGAACAAGGTGCCCGCGGGCGATCTGTCCTGGCTATAGAGCCTGGCTCCCCAGTCCCGTGGTACGCTGGACTGGGTTGAGATCTTTATAAACAGCTGCCTGAAGATCCACACGAAGAAGAAGGGGAGAATTGGTTTCCGTGGAATGATTAGCTTGATAGCCCGCCACTTTCTAGAGCCTGCACAGTGCGGTGTACCTATGTCCGGTGGGTACACTTATACGATCGATCAGCTCAGGAGGGCATACTTGATTGAGGGAGCTGATGGGTCGGGCTTCATTTGGAAGGCGGGGAAGAATGGAGACCACCGCCTAACGTTGCCTACGACCTTAACTAATAGGCCTACCAACGCCTCCCTCTACATAACACCTGATCATAATGTGGTTGAGGAGGAGGATGATGAGGATGATGCCCCTGCACAGACAGATTACCATATGGGGGATGCGCAACACGCCGCTGGATCTTCTGCGGGACCTCGCTTCTCTTCTGCTGAGGATGATCCCTGGAAGGACCACATGCTTACCGAGTTCCACCGTATGTCCTTGCGCCAGGACTCCTTCGAGTTCACTCTCCAAGACATCGATCGCAATACGCGAGAGACAAATTATCATATGTAGGAGTTGCGAAGAGAGCAGGCTTACTACTTCCGTCAGCAGTAACCTCATATCCCGCCGTACCAGTCGCCACCATACCAGGCGCCGCCTCAGTGAGTGGTTAGTCTTACCTCCTTCACTCTGAATTTTTATGTTTTATTTTGGTTGTCTGTACTGTTTCAGTGAGGACACTGAAAACTTTAAGTGTGGGGGAGGAGAATTATATGTATATTATGTCAATTCTGTCACTCCTAGGACCATGTTTAAGTTTAATTTCTGTTAAGTTTAATTTTTTTCTATTATTTAAATTATTTAATTTTCTGCATTTTCGGAATGTATATATATATATATATATAAAATATTCGAAAATCCAAAAATAGAGGATGCATTGCATACATATGTGTTATTCAAATACCCATTTGGCTTTGTTTGTCCTCTATTTTAAATTTCAAGCATGATTCATAAAAACCCCATGGAGTTCTGGATGTTTTGATTATTGTCTTTATTTGATTTTTGTGGAACATGTGCTAGCAAATATAATTGAGCATGTATGATTGAGCTAAAGTATGATTGAAGTCCTAAAAACACGACCCTGTGAGAATGTTTGACCTTATTTGAATTCTTTTGCTCAGTTGTGTGAATTACTCTCCTAGTGTTGCTACCTCTTGGCATTGACTGCAATATCTATTTTTAAAGACCGATGCACATGTTTGATTGCTTGCGAAGTTTATGTTTATATTCTGAGTATTTTGTTGAATTTGTGAATATTTAGTGAATAAGGTGGCTATGGTTGATGCACTTAGTAACCGGATCTATGCATGACACCCATGGGTATGATTCGCGCAAAAAGGTGTTGAAAACTATGCACTAGGAAGGAAAGCTTAATCATTGAGTAACCAGGTTCATTCATGACACCCATGTTTGCAACTTGCGTCAAAAGATGTTCAAGTGGACTTCATATTAGTAGGTTGAGGTGTTGATAGACCGGGGCCATTCATGACACCCATGTTTGCGTTTCGCGTAAGGAAAGCACCAAGACAAGAAAAGGAAAAAGAAAAAAAAAAAGAAAAAAAAAGTGTCGCATTTTATTTTCTTTATTGTGTCCCTCAAGTAGTGACATTTCGGTAGAGAATTGGTGATATGGTTGTCAATATCTATGAGCTTAGTGCATGATTGGTTTGAGTTGAGAGTTGTACCTTAAAGCCTAAACACATGAGTGAAACACACATTTCTGGTGAGGTTGGATAATATCTACTTCTAAGCTTTGATCACTAAAATATATGCTATGATGTTTGTTTACTTGATTTATGTGTTCACCTGCTATGATGTTGCTTTTTGATGAGGATTGAAACTTGAAGGGATTTCATGTGGGATACATTGATTCATGTTCATTCTATCATTGCTTGAGGATAAGCAAAGGTTAAGTGTGGGGGAATTTGATAATGCATATCTTAGATAGGCATTATAGCCATTTTTAGCTTAGATAGGTTGCATTTCTTTCATTCTTTGTTACTAAATTGCGTCTTATGATTATTCTAGAAGAGTTCGGATTCTGCGCAAATTTGTGTTTATCTTGCAGATCGAATTGGAACACATGTGGGAGATGCAGTATCTTGAATAGGAGTATAAGAGACATTGGAGAGAAGCAATGAATGAAAAGAGCAAATCACTTGAAGCTACTCGCGGAGAAGACAAGAAGAACTGCCAAAAGGAATGCAGCGGCCGCCGCCAGGGCCGATGCAAGAGGAAATGCTGATGCTGCGGCCGCCGCCTTTGCCGTCAGCGAATATGCGCTGCGTTTTAATTAATGAAAAACCCTAGAACCTATTTGTTTATTTTATGGCCGACTTTGGATGTTTTAAAAGGCCAAGTTTTATGTTATTTTCACTACTTCTATTCTATTCTTTCTTCCATTAGACACTTTAGAGATTTTGAGCAATGTCTTCCATGAGGAACTAAACTCATCTATTCTGCCTGCAATTTGAAGCTTTATTTGGATTGATTGTAAGTTTCTAATTCTCGTTCCTTCTTTCCTATATTTGAATGCTTCAACTTCTTTGTGCTTGATTGTCTATTGTTTTATTCTATCTAGCCCGCGCAACTAGTTAGAATCAATTCAATTGCTAAGGTTTTGTAGATTCCTGGTTCTGAACTCTAATCTAAGTGGCAAACTTGTTCCTTTAGGGCTAGTTGAACTAATTGAATGAGTAGGAAGTTGAATGTGTTGTTAAATCCCTCTTTAGGGACTGCAAATACCTTGGCTAATATCTGAACTTAAAGCTATCAATTGGGTTAAATCCTTCTTTAGGGACTGTTCCATTGATAAGGGTTGCTAGGACTGGTTGGACTAGTAACTATATTAGGTCGGGACAAGGGCATTCATAGGAAACTTAATAGGATGAGAAGAAGTTACAAGGATCGCTTAAATCCAATAAAGTGGAAAATTGTAGGTAGAATTGCTTCTCCAAATTGTCTAAAACAAATTCCTTTACTTTGCTTTCTTTACTCCGCTTTGATAAAAGGCGGAACTTTCACACACAAAAACCCCCTCTTTGGTTACTTTAATTGACACTTCAATCATACTTTAATTACAAATTTCCCTGTGGATCGACCTCTTGCTTATTGCTATACTTCCTATAGGTTTGAGTTTTCTTTGGCGGAATCAACGACAGGTTTTACCTCCGTCAAACAGTCAAAAGGTTGGTCATAAGTGGATAGAGTTGGTGATTCAGCTGAAAATGTCATGATGGGTGTTTCTGGAAAAGAGTTGTATAATATCCCAACCACCGATTTTTTCAATAGGCGTGGATTTTTAGTTAGGCAGCTAACTATCTACCATGTTGCATCTCATGCTTTTGTTGATCTTCGAAATGTAGAGGTATGTCTATCTCACTTAGAAGGTGTTTTCTAATCCATAAATCCGTTCTGCCAAGCCAATTGAAAGAGTTGCTTTGACCCTCCACATTTTTTTTTACTTTCTTCAATTAAGTGTCCTCTTGATAAAAATAAGATTATTAGGGATTTTGTTCTCATGATTGTTGACTTTGTGTCTCCAAATGGGACATGCTATGGACGCATTATTGGTGACACTTGAGAAGGACTAAAAAACTCCCGACAAGTTCATTTTTATGCATATTATGAGGTTGGAAAGTTTTTGTTGAATAGTATTTTCTTCTTTCTGTACAGATTATGAGGCTTGGACACTTTTGGTGATGCAAACCAATATTTTTCATTAAGGCTAATTTATTCTAAACAAAATGATATTCATAGCATGCTTCTGTGATTGTCAAGGTTGTTCTCTGTCACCAGAGCTTGTACATTGGCAATTTGTTGGGCCATCTATTGATTGTTGAGAACTTTACATTTTTCCTATACTACTGGGTGATATCAGTTAAGCACTACTAAAATTTGGATCTATAATATTCTTTCAAGAAAGAAAATAAAGTAAAGATAGTGTTGGTTTTGTGATACGTTCCAGTGTTCCACCTACTTCTCTTAGTTCAAAATTTTAAGGTTGACGTTTGCAATTCAGTGTGAAAATATTGGGAGCTAATTCTCTTTTATATTACTTATGCATTTGTGTCTCTTGTTGTTTAACGTTGGCTATCTTTCATTCAGTCTGTTATGAAAAGTCTAAGACATGTGTCTTTGAATCTTGATGCTCAAATCTATGCCTTAAAATTTCAAAATAATTTTTGTGTTGGTATATTAGTATCATCGGTTAAGTTTTGCATGGACGGATTCATTAATTATGAGAATAATTGTATCAGGGTGCAAGAACATGGAGGTGAAATAATCATTTCGTTCAGTGTTGCTTTAGATAGAAACCTTGCTGATATGTCACCAGATGAGATGAAGCTGAAAAGTATTGTGAGGAAAATAAGTTCCAAATGTGAGTGGGTCACACTTGTTCCTTTTGTTAAAAACTTGTAATGACTAATGCTACTTGTGTCACTTTTTCTAGACTCTGTTTTTTCAAGTCTGGTATATATTCTTAATGGTTGCAGAACTGAAGTCATGATATGGTTGTTGAAGAGGAAGTGAATGGGATATGATTTTAGCTCTATAATGTGTTTCTAAACAAATAAAAGGGCAAGGAAAAATGATCTTATTTTATTTAAGCCTATTAGCTCAAATGATAGAGCGATGTGCTTAAGCACAAATATGTAGGTTCGAATCCCGCATATGCTACTATAATAATTAGAAAAAAAACACTATTTATCATTAATGAGGAAATAAATCTTTTAGTGAGGAAATCATGTTTATCGATAAATATCATCATTAACGAGGAAATATACAATTTTGCGAGGAATTAAGTTTTATCACCAAGTGCATTCAATGACTACTATGGAATCTTTCCGCTTATTTAGCGACAAATATAATTACCTTTTACGATAATTTTAATAGTCGCTAAAGACCTATAGCGACAAATGTTGATTTCCTCGCAAAATATTTTTTGCGACGATTTCATTTTTCAACGTTAGATTATTTTCTGAGGAGCTTTTAGTGACCATTTTAAAAGAAGACATATTTCCTCGCTAAATAGCTTTAGCGAAGAAATATCGATGTTCAGCGAGGAACAATTTCCTCGCTAAAAGTGACTTATGTTGTAGTGGTAAGACAGTTCTTATTTGATACCCATCCTTCTGAATACAACTTCTAAAGACAAGGCTATAACAATGCCCACCCAATATGGAGTCTTGTCTCAAGGCTTGCCATATCATTGCTCACCCCATATGGAGCCATGTCTCAAGGCTTACAAGTGAACTAAGGCCTAAGTAGGAATTAAGGAAATTGAGTGATGATTTGCGCAACTGCCTCCCAAGTTGCTTTCTCCTTGGAAAGATTCTTCCATTTGATTAACCATTCGTTAATAGGGTCAACATTGCACAGGTAATGAACACGAGTGTCATGAATGGTCTCTCGCTCAGTCAGAATTCGAACCTCATCATCTGTGTCTGGAAGCTTCACCCTCATATCCTGGTCACTACCATGCTTTACTTTCAATTGTGAAACATGAAATAAAGGATGGATTTTCAAAGACGGAGGTAATTGCAATTTGTAAGCCACTAGTCCAATTTTGGCCACAATCTGAAATGGACCATAAAACTTAGCATTGAGCTTGAGGTTTTTACGAATAACAGCTGAAGATTGAAGGTAAGGTTGCAAATTCACAAACACCCAGTCACCTACATTCAATGACATGTCTGTCATGTGTTTGATGATAGATTTTGAGAGATATACGGATTATCTCGAATAGCGGAAGCGGAATCAAGATTGTCTTGGCTTCGAATTTGATCACCGGGTAGATCTCCATAGCACTAAATCTCGTTAGAGATTCGGGAGAAGGGGAGAACATACGATTCACAGCCTACAAACCGTGGGAGAGCGTTGGAGAGGAAGGAGACTCTCTCGATGAAGGAGAGTTCTTTGTGGGTTTCTCTACGTGAGAAGAACGTCTAACGAAAGGGCTTTCTCTAGGTTAGAAATTAGGGGATAGAAGTCTCTCCTATTTATCTCTTTATTTATTAGGTAAATTAATATATAAGTAATATATATTATTTATCCTAATATTAGTTAATTCTTAACGAATAAGAATTACTTACCTAATTACGTAAATTAGGCTTTTATCTTTTGGGTGTACATTTAATTATCTCTGAATTATATCAAATAAGTCTAAGATCTCCCACTCGCACAAAAGATCATGTTCCTCCAAAACTCAATCTCATACTCGTCGTGTATAGGCCGTGGGACCCGGCAATACCACCTGCATAAAAATCCCGTTAGGGGCTAGGTCACAACGTACCTTGAAAAGTATTGCTGCATCCCTAGGATTATCTTTCATCGGACTAGTTGACACACAAAACTGGATCCCTCTCAATTTGGTTCAACTGTAATGACGATTCACAATAATACGTAACTGTCGGATCCAACAAATCCCATTTCCGTCAATGACTACTCATAATACCTTTCTTTCGCATTGGCATCACTTTCAAGTAAATGATGACCACTTTTCCATAAGTGCCCCACTTATACCGCATCACTCATGGCCATCGGAACACAACCAAAGTAGCGCATCATCACCACAATCAGTAACCCAAGCCGTTAGTCACTAAGGGTTGCCATGTTTACATACATCTTAGCTCACACTGTGATAGAGATAGGATCAATCTATAACCTCATAGGGTCGACTAGCACACACTAGTATGTCAGTATGCTACAGGGAGCGCTTCTCTAAAGTGTTGTCCACTCAACATGTAAAGGTGTTCATCTCAAAGTCATGCAGACTTGAGAACCATTTTACCCTACAACACCTTGCTTTTTTGAACCAATGGGCGCATGGGCATAGTTACAAGTCATATGAATGACTTACTATAAATTACCCGTTTAGCATCTCCCAACCGGAGAGACTTCATCTTGACATCCAAAGACAGTCAAGGCGGTTATCATCTCATTCCGTTCCCATAAGAATTGAGATACCTTACACTTTAGTGACGAACACTTATAGCAACGTTTGTTCGTGTGAGACAACAAACTATGGTTCAGTGACATGAAACATATTTCTCATTTACATCACCAGTTTTTACCGCAATAATGGCACAACATATGAGTTAAGACCAAAGTCTCCCACTTGCTAAACACTCAAATCAGAGAGGTGGATCGCATAACCATCAAGAGTCAAACATATTATGATAACGTTGTTCTTGAATAACGTCTCTCTGACTAGACATGGTTTGATCTGAATATCATTTGATCTCCAACATCCTTTGGAAATCCTGGTATTGACAAAACTGGACAATCATAACCTACAATAATGACATATGCTTGTCATATTTCACCGCAACCAAATTTTGTGTTTTCAGGATAATCCTTTTTCATAATCTCCTCGGAAGCTACTAATGATGTAAGAACCTCAACTTCCATGGTGGAAGGATAAGCAAGACAGTTTCCTGCTAGATGTCAACGTCTCTTCTCCTTGGAGATAAGACCTGTATACTGATGTTGATATATACATCAGTGTCTCCTCCCTTAGATCACTCAGATCCATATCTATGTTCCAACATGGACACATATATCATCCACCATAACACAATACACAGTTTACAAGAGTGCTTTTGCAATAATTAATTGTGTTTAGTGCATAAGACTCAAATCATTTTGTAAACAAACACATGTTCGCTTGTCTCATCTCATCATACAACAAAATGTGAGATTGCACTCAATTAATTCTCAAGTGTTCCTCACTTAATCCATTTCCTTTGAGTCCATGAACCCATTTCCATATATGAGAGTAACTTGCCTTAGATTATCCGAAATAAACTCATAGACAACTACCCAATTTCTATGTAACAAACTTACTTGGCAGTTGTATCAAAGTTGCCATGTTAGAATCACAACATAGTTGTCTATCAACCTGTCATCTACTACATCAGAAAGCTAAACTTCCCAATATGACATACTTACAATGATCCATATGTTGAACACAAAGTACAAAACATCTTATCATTGTTATCTAGATGCATGTTTCAATGCTTACATAGGTGTGAGTATAAGGCTAAAGTCTTTCTCAAAACCTTAGCAGAAACTTTTCTAGAAAATGAATTTCCACAACTCCTCTCACTGGGATAAACTTTGCTATCTAGGTCAACTTGTAAACGGATACGAGCTATTGTAGCCATCCATCGGTTCGCTTGAACACAACGTAATCAAGTAGAGAGAAGGTTCCAACCTAACACTCTTGATCTAGGGTATAACATCAGGTTGTAAACCTAGTTTACTCTCAATGGATCATTCCGCCTATAAAGCCTTAAGAACCCAATTATCTCATTACTTTATGTCTAGGCAGAATAAATCACAAACTCATTATCTGTCATCACCATCCGCTAGTTGTGTGTTAGATCTACCAACAAATCACAAACTCTAAGTGGTGATTGGTGCTATCTCATTTGGATACTTTTGGAGCAACTACATCTAATGTGTTTCTGAGATATTTCGTGTTCAAAACAACTCCCACTCTAAAGTGGTTTCGATATGCTCACAATTGTTCTAGAGGAAAATCCTGACCTCGAAACACATTTGTTCAACAAGTTGTGAGCCAAGAACGGAACTTCTTTAGCTCTAAACATTCTCAGGAACACTAGATCATGATTGACCCAGAATGTCCTGAACATTAATGTGGCAAGACAGCTTGTATTACAACTATCATATGACGATGTAATAATTGTACTACCAGAGACTATGTCGTGGTTTTATCAATCAAAACTCATCCTGGGTTGGTTTAAAAACTATCATACAATCATGATTAAGGATCCCTGAGCTACAAAAACTCATTTCCCTTATCAAATTGCTCTCATCAATCTTAGAAGTTCGCATTTCCAAGATGACTTAAGAATGTGATCATGTACCTAGCACCATGCCTAGCACACCCATTTTTCTTGATGCCATTTATCCAGATGGATTTGATGCAACTAAACAAAAAAGGCTAAAATATATAAGAACCAGCTTCTTAAGCTTATTCCATATCTTAAGATTCACTAAGGGACCCTCAATCATAAGTACATCTCCTAGAGATCCCCTTATGCCTTTAACATTTGACATGCCACCTTCTATATCATTTCTAGGAAGTAACTGGCAAAGGATAGTTCAACAAACGAACCACTCCACAAACCAGCATAATGCACACTTAGCCAACAGAAGAATGTAAGACATAAAACTTCAGTCAACAGAAGAATGTAAGACATAAAACTTTTTTTTTTTAATTTCATCTGATTTCTCCATCACCCAATGTGAGAGAAAGAATGGATATATGTTAACAAAGATGCTCACCTTGTATATCAACATCCATTTATACACCCTTAGATCCATACTGATCTTAGGAGATCATGAAATTCAAACAACACAATAGAAAAGCTTATTGCCCAAACTAACATTCTTATTAAGAGAACTGTGGACCAGGAAAGAACTATTGAGGATCTGTCTATGAGGGTCAAAGGTCTTGAAGCTTCTTATTCAGGTCTTGACATTAAAGTCAAGATGCTTGACTCGGAGAAATCTGAACTCAAGCAAGATCTCTCCTCTCTAAGAAATGAGCATCATGACTTAGAGAACGAGAAGATCTCCCTGAATAATAAGATTTAAGACCAACAGACAGCCATCATAAGTTTTACCAAATCCAAAGGTACTCTCGATAGGATGTTGGGTGAGCAACAAAGCTCTCTAAACAAAAGTGGTATTAGTTACAATCCAAAGGTTTTAAAGAAGCAACACATTACCACTTTTGTAAAGGCAAAAGGAAGCAGAACCTCTCCTATATGTCACCATTGTGCTAGAAAGGGACATGTAAAAGAGACCTGCCCTTATAGAAGAAAGGATCCATATATTATTTGCAATATATTTCCTGTTCATTTGAGAAAAGAACGGATAACACAAGTTTGGGTTCCAAAAGGCACTATTTTACCAAATATGGTTTACCCCAACAATGCATCCAAATTTGCTTATTGGTCTAGCCACAAAGGTTGATCTTTGTCTTGCAGGAGATCACCAAGGTGAAAGAACACAAATGGATTATTGATAGTGGATGCTCGAGGCATATGAGTGGGAAGAGTTCTCTCTTTCATGATCAAAAGGAGCAATCCACGGGAACAATCACTCTTGGTGACAAAGGGAAATGCGACATCGTTGGTATTAGTAGTGTTGGAAGCGATTCCATCCATAGTATTAAAAATGTCTATCTTGTTAGTGGTTTGAAGTATAATCTGCTTAGTGTCTCTCAATTATGTGATAGTGGTAACAATGTCAAATTTAACAAGAAAAGATGTATAGTGTGCAGAGAAGATACAGGTGAAGTTATATTGACTGCATACCATTACAACAATATATACGCCGTAAATGCTGATCAAGTGGCACAAGGAAGCTTAACATGTCTAAAGGCTTTAACGGACGATCCAAAGCTCTGGCACAGGAGACTCGGTCATGTGAGTCCACATACACTACAGAAGCTTGTGTCCAAATGACTTGTAAGAGGGCTACCTAAAATGGACTTCAAAGGTATTGACATGTGCAACGCATGCACACGAGGTAAGCAAACATGTAGCTCGTTCAAACCCAAAAAGGTTGTAAGTTCTTCTAGACCCCTTGAACTTTTACATATGGATTTATGTGGTCCTATGCGAGTCAAATCTCCCAATGGTAAAAAGTACATGCTAGTTGTTGTTGATGATTTTTCTAGATATACTTGGGTTGCATTTTTAAAAGAAAAATCAGAGGCCTTATTTGAGTTTTCAAAACTTTGTAAGGAGTTGCAAACTTTAAGAAACGAGCCCATAGTGTCAATTCGGAGTGATCATGGTAGGGAGTTTGATCAAATTCAATTTGATTTGTTTTGTGCTAAATATGGCATCTCCCATAACTTTTCTGCTCCTAGGACACCTCAACAAAACGGGGTTGTGGAACGCAAGAACCGCACCTTAGAGGATATGGCCAGGACTATGCTTTTAGAAAATGCATTACCTAAAACCTATTGGGCTGAAGCTGTTAACACAGCTAACTATATTTTGAATCGTTGTCTTATTCGTTCCATCTTAAAGAAAACTCCTTATGAACTTTTCAAAGGCCGCAAACCACTTATATCTTATTTTAAACCATTTGGCTGTACTTGTTTTGTTTATAACAATGGAAAAGATAACCTTGGGAAATTTGATGCGCGTAGTGATGAAGGTATATTTCTTGGCTATTCCACGAGTAGCAAAGCTTATAGAATCTTCAATAAAAGGACCCAGGTAGTTGAAGAAAGTATACATGTTATTTTTGATGAATGCAATGATGGTGCTTTAAGTGAAAGTGTTGCAGATATAGATCTTAACATCCATGAAAGGAACGAGGAAGGTGATGATGCTGCTACCAAGAACACAGAGAAAAGGAACATGCAGGAACCGATTCTTAACACTGAAGAATTGGCCCAAGGTGTTGAAGATTCGTCCAAAGCCCTTGGTGTCCAATCCAACAGTGTTGAGACGTCAGAAACTGCTGTAACTAAACCTAACAGGACCACGGAGTCAGATGTACTACAAGTCAATCCTACTGGTGTGACGAATCAAGGAGCTGAGACGAGCAAAAGGAAATTCAAATACTCCTCATCACACTCATTAAAGGATATCATTTCTGACCCTACTTCTAGTGTTCAAACTCGTTCTAAACTTAAAGATCTTTGTGCTTTTCATGCGTTTGTTTCTATTATTGAGCCAAAGAAGATAGATGAGGCACTTCAGGAGCCAGACTGGATCATTGCTATGCAAAGTGAGCTTAATGAATTTGAAAGGAACAAAGTCTGGACCTTGAAGCCTAGGCCAAAGCATCAATCAGTCATTGGCACCCGATGGGTATTTCGAAACAAGCTAGATGAGAATGGTAAGATTGTAAGGAACAAGGCAAGGCTTGTTGCTCAAGGCTACAATCAAGAAGAAGGTATTGACTACGAGGAGACCTTTGCTCCTGTAGCCAGGCTTGAAGGTATTCGCATTTTATTAGCATTTGCATCTTTTATGAGCACAAAGTTATATCAAATGGATGTCAAGTGTTCTTTTCTCAATGGTTTCTTAAAGGAAGAAGTATATGTGGCTCAACCCCCAGGTTTTGAAAGTTCAGAATTCCCTAATCATGTTTATAAACTTGACAAAGCGCTTTATGGTTTGAAACAAGCCCCAA
The DNA here is from genome assembly GCA_037127255.1 of Persicaria tinctoria. NCBI lineage: Eukaryota > Viridiplantae > Streptophyta > Magnoliopsida > Caryophyllales > Polygonaceae > Persicaria > Persicaria tinctoria. The sequence goes on from JBANSL010000005.1 coordinate 20,420,108, forward strand.
GAGCTTGGTATGAGCGCTTGTCAAAATATCTTTTAGAAAATGATTTTAAAAGGGGGTTGATCGACAAGACTCTTTTTATCAAAACCAAAGGAAAGGACATTTTGGTTATTCAAATATATGTTGATGATATATTATTTGGTGCTACTAACACATATTTGTGCAAGGAATTCTCTGACATCATGTGCAGTGAATTTGAGATGAGCTTGATGGGTGAACTCGACTTCTTTTTGGGATTACAAGTTCATCAATCCAAGAAAGGGATCTTTGTCAACCAAAGCAAGTACACTAAGGATCTCTTGAAGAAGTTCAAGATGGATCAATCCAAGGCAGCCAAGACTCTCATGAGCTCAACATTGTCTCTAGATCAAGACAAGACTGTGTTTGCATATGTGCTAGATTTTGCAGGCTATAAGGTGGATAGGAAGAGCACATCAGGATGTTGCCAATTCTTAGGAGCATCTTTGATCAGTTGGCACTCAAAGAAGCAAAACTCAGTTGCTCTATCCACAGCAGAAGCCGGATACATTGCAGCTGGAGCCTGCTGCTCCCAAATCCTTTGGATAGCTCAACAAATGCGAGATCTTGGCATCAACCTCAAAGGTATTCCAATTAAGTGTGACAATACAAGTGCCATCTCCATCACTAAGAATCCTGTTCAGCATTCAAGAACCAAACATATTGATGTAAGGCATCATTTCATTAGAGATCATGTTGAAAAAGGTGATGTGTCCATTTCGTTTATTTCAACTGATTATCAATGGGCTGACATTTTCACTAAGCCTTTGGCAGAGGACAGGTTCACCTTCATAAGACGAGAGATTGGGATGCTTAACAAGGATGCACTTTCGTAGGGGGAGCTTTCCCTTTACGAAAGATAAATTCTACTTAGTGTCAAGACCCTTGAGAACTATGTCAAGGTGTGTGAACTAAATGGTAGATTACATATATCGGATCATATATTTTTGGTTAATATCTTTCTAGATATTTATCAATTATATTTTTTGTCGGATTTCAAAATTGCCCATTTTAGTGATTTTCTTAACCGTTAAGGTATTTTAATTTTGGAACTAAATCACTCTATTTTTAGTCCGATTTTAATGGAAACATTTGAATTTTGAATTGGAAACTCTTCAAATCTTGCAATGATATCATTACCCTCCCTTGGAACTCTAAACCCATCCCATCACTCCATCACTTCTCTCTACTTATACCCACCTCTGTACCCGATTTCTTCACACTCTCAAACTGATCCAAACCCTTTCGCTTTCTCCTTCTTCAACCTCTCAACCTTTTCTAAAAGAAACCCTAGCCGATTCCCTCCATGGCACCCAAAACCAAGAAAGCTGTTACACCCAAAAGACTTGGCGCCACCCCCAAGGGACGTCAGGCCACTGCTACCTCTCCCACACCTGAACCCGCTCCTCAAGCCATTGTCCCAACTGTCGTCCACAACACCATCGCTGAGAGCACGACCATTGTTCCCAAGAGCTCTCAAAAGCGCTCTGCTAAGAAGCCACTCAGTGCTAAACAGAAAGGGAAGAGGAAGATTTTGGCTGAGGAAGTGGATGAAGAAGAGGAGGAAGATGACCTAGATGCCATCCTGGAGGGAGATGCTGCCAAGGAAGCCGAGGCGGAAGCCTTGAAGAAGAAAAAGGTCGATGAGGAGGCCGAGCTCGCTAGGAAACTGGTCGAGGAGGAAGCTGAGCGGATTCGGAAGGAAGCCGAAGCCGAGGAGGTTCCATCCGAGGAGGAGCCTGAGGAAGAAGAAGAAGAGCAAGAGGGATCTGGAGATGACGAGGAAGCTGAAGGAGATGAAGCGGGGTCCAGTGAGGACTTGGGGTCTGAGGAAGAGGAGGAAGAATCTCCCTCTACTTCTCCTCCTCCCCCGTCTCCGAAGAAGCGGAAAGCCCCTGCTGTTGTCAAGCCTCACTCTCCAAAGCGCACCAGGAAGGGCACCCTCAGGACTCTTGAAGCGCCTGTCAAGAGAGCTGCTCCGACAGTTGCTCGGAGAAAGAATGCCGACCCCCCGGCCTATATCAAGGTAAATCAATCCTTGCCCTCCTCTTGGTTTCAAGATGCTGAGACTGCTGGTAAGTGGGTAGATGAGTTTCGAACTCGTAAGATTAGTTGTTCTGATTTTTTGGATTTTGAGTTCTTCGAAGCTTTGAAGTTACCATGCATTGATCTTCTAAAAAAATCCCCAGCCTGGACCCTTCTTAACCTTGAAACTGTCTACTACCCCCAGCTTACCCGTCTGTTTTACATTAACCTAAAAGCCAAAAAACGACACCAATGGTTGGTCTTTGGAGTCTGTTGTCAAAGGGGTTAGAATCTCTCTCAACTCCAATGATTTTGCAGATTTCCTTGGCTTACCTACCCCAGTTCCACCCTCTGAAATACACCCCTCAAAAGAGAATTGCATCATCCTTGCCCGAGCCAAGTACCTCCTACCCGAAGCATCCAACAACACCTCAAAACAACTCACCCACTCATCCCTAACCCTTGAGGCAAAAATTATTTTCAACATCATTGTTCGATGCCTCTTACCCCGTCTTAAATCCGGCTCACTCCTTACTGACAATGCCATGGCCCTACTCTACCGCATCTTAAATGGCCTTGACCTTGATCTGGCCAATACTATCCTTGGAACCATGGCTCATGCCAGAAATCTAGAAAAGGTTCTCCCCTCCCCTTTGCTACCCTTTTGACCCCTCTCTTCAAAGCTTCTGGAATTGATGTCAAAAATGAAGAACAGCTGCGTCATATGGGTAAGTTCGACTCTAAGGGCCTTGAAAAGATTGGCATCACTCGGTCTCCCCAAGGGACCTTGAGTCTTGACACTCCTTCAAAAGCCTTTCCCATTGCTCTAGCTTTCGATGAACGCATGGACAACCTAGAGTTGGGCTTGGAGTAAGTTCGCCTGGATATCAGGGAGCTACAAAAGGAGTTTATGACGGAGATGAGCGGGATTTCCAAGATGCTGCAAGGACTGTGGACGAGGCTCACTGATGATGCTTCGGATGACGAAGCTTAAACCCTACCATACCCTATCCCACCCCTGAAACTTGATACATTGCTGGTTTTTTTGGAAACCTTTTCAAAACTTTTGGTGACTATTTTGGTGATTGTTTTACCTCCGCCATTTGTTGAAAGACAAAAAGGGGGAGATGATATGTGGTGTTGTTTAGACTTTAAAAACCTCTGCTTAAAGGTCTTGGAAGACGTTGGTTTTTTATTTATGGTTTTCGGTTGGATGGTTTTTGCAAGCTTTAAAAATTTTGATCCAACATTTGTCTAACCCTTGCAGGTACTTAGTCCGATATCTATTTTATTATCTATGCTTGACTAAGTTGTAGGGATGCACAAGTTTTGTCTTTCATCAAGGGGGAGATTGATAACTCCCTCCCTTGATGAAAATCGGAATAAATGTTTCAAAGGCTTTGACAGGATGTTTGTGTCAAAGACCTTGGAGCATTAACAGTTGATGAAATACGAAATCTGTTTTATAAGTCCGTATATTATTTAATCTTATTATATACTTCCTTTATATTATATATATATATATGTATGACTAATCTTTCAGGAAGTATTTTCGAGATTATATCTTTTCCTTGTGGTCCATATCGAAGAGATCCAATTCAAAGAAGATCATGTCTTCAAAGTGTCCTAAAATAGAAGATCCGGGCGCGCCATAATCTTTACTAGCCGTTGTTGAAGATCTGGTGTTGAAGAACCTCATGCTCCACATTACTTCTATAAAGGAAAGGAAGAAGAAGACAGAACACACAGTGCTACACGAGCTTTCATTCATTCAAGCAAGATCTGTCTTCCAAGTGTCTCTCTGCTAGCGCTCAAGAGTTTGTTGTTTATTTCAAAGCCTTTGAGAGTCACTGTCAGCTTATAGGATATATTCATTTATAGTGTTACTCGAGAGTTTGTAACTCGGGAAGTTGCACTAGGCTATTGATTTGTGAGAGTAAGAGGATTGTACTAGATAGCTGAGAGAGGTGGGGCTCTTCTAGATTGGTCTAGGACTCCAAGGGAACGTGAGTTGACTAGATTGCAATTGTATAGGAGAGAGGCTTCTCGGTGAGCTATTAGGATCCTAAGCTAAGTGAATCAATAAAGCCTTTTGAATCCTAGGGTTGTGAAAGAACCCTAGGCGGGGACGTAGGCCAAGTTCGTGCTGAACCTCGTAAACAATTACTCGTGTTCTTTACTTATTGCTTTACCTTATTTCCGCACTTGGTTCGATTGTCTAACTTTGTGATTCAGGTTTAATCTCAAAGGTTTTGGTACAAGCTCCAAAAGTCTTGAGACTTTCTGCGAAAAACGGGCATACTCTATTCAACCCCCCTTCTAGAGTATTTCTAGTTTACATTGTTTTATATTATCAAACCTTCAACTTGGAAATATCAAATCATTTACCTTTACTAGAACATCTTCAACAACTCCTCTAGGCATTATACTAGAACGATCATCGAGTTGTATAGTAACACCAGTTTCAGATAATGCATTGAGACCCAAAAACATTTACAAATTATAAGACATCAGATTGATTGAAGCACCTAGGTTTCAGATAATGCATTGAGACCCAAAAACATTTACATTTTCCTTATTTTGCATCCTTTGCTTGCATTTCATCGTGCACAATTCGTTCAAAAACTTCACATAGCAAGGCATAATTTTAATCAAATTGAAAAGTGGAATATTTACCTCACAGTGAGCAAAGGTGTTGTAAAGAATTTGTTCATTTTCCCACTTACGATCAGATCTTAAGGCATGCGGAAAGGGTGGTGCAGGTCTTGAAACCTCATAAGAACACTCCTTGGATGATTTCCTTGGGGAATCAACAACGTCAAAATTCGGTTCCTTCACAGGAGGGGAAGGCGGGCGGCAGGCGCCGTCTTTACAGTGCATCTCCGTCTCATTTTCATCTTCTTATCCCACATAAATCACCTCCTTAGGTCTCTCTTAAATGTTCCTAGTGGGCACATTCACTTGTTTACCTCCTCTAAGGGTCATGGCGCTCACATTCTGTTTCGGATTCACTACCACTTGTGATGGCAACTTCCTCGAATATTTCACTTTCAATTCTCCAATCTTCTTAGCCATTTGACTCAACATCTTCTCTTGAACACTCATCTTGTCCAACAACAACCTTAATGTTTCATCTCTATCCTCTTGTTGAATGTTTCTCCGACGATTCTCAAATTGTCCTCTATGATAAGGAACTTGTTGTTGCTGACCTCTGCCATTGAATCCACTTTGATAGTTTGCATTGTAGCCCTGATTGTAACCATTGTTACCAAAGTTGCGGCAAGGTCCATAATCCATAGCATTCAATTCAGTGACATCCTCTTCAATCAAATGACACTTATCATTCGGATGAGTTGGATCTCCACAAACACCACAAGGTCTAGCCTGATGAGATTGATTCATTTGCATAGCCATCTTGTTCACTATCTCCTTAAGCCGATCAAGATCATCCTTGTGACCATCTCTAGCACTATCCAACTTATGAACTCCTCTAACTCCTTGGTGTCTCCCATATTGTTGCGATGGATTAGCCAACCCTTCAAAAATTTACATTGCTTCCTGAGGTGTCTTATCCAAAAAATCTCCTCTGCTAGTAGCATTCATGAAACTCATATCGGTGTCAAGCAAGCCCTCATAAAGATATAGCACTAGATCATCCTCGGATATACCATGTTGTGGGCAACTACCCTTAAACTTCTTGAACTTCTCAACATACTCATAAAGACTCTCCGTAGGTGATTGCTCAGTTCCGGATAGCTTTTTCTTAAGCTTGTTGAGGTGAGTCGTAGGAAAGTACTTTTGCATGAAAGCTTTCTTCAATTCAACCCAAGTAATAATGCTTTTTAGGGGTAAGTAATAAAGGCAATCGCTTGTAGAATCTTTCAAAGTAAAGGGGAAAACTCTCAACATCAATTGGTCATCGGTAAGGCCTTGGGGTATAAGTCTATCACATACACTCACAAAGGTAGCTAGGTGCTTGTCTGGTTTCTCCCCAGAAAATCCATGAAAGTAAGGCAAAATAGTAGACCAAACAATGATTTAGAACAAATAACCAAGATGTAAAGTAACCAACTTTATTATTGCAAAGTAAATTTATAATATGGTAGAGAATATATTTCAAATGTAATTCTATGACAATGGTTGAGATTCATGGTCCTAGGATTGTTCTATCAATTACTCATAAGCATATGTCTACTTGACTAAAGTTGAGAGATCCTTAGGGATAAAATCATCTTATTCAATATCACTAAATAATAGAATTAAGGATTCAAGTAATTAGACTAATTGGCATATTGATTCAATGCAATTAAGACAAACCGGAACAACCCTAGATTAGCCCTAATCGACATATCCCCAACATAGATCAACTGAAATCATCCACTACAAAGAAAAAGAAATATCACTACTTCAATACCTTCATTTGCTATCAAGAACACAACAACGAATTCATAGCTAAGATGCAATTCATAACATGGTGATCAATCATAAAAAGGAACACAAATATCAACAATAAGCACAAGATGATAAATAGGAATATAAATAACTAATAGAAACAATCCTCACAATTTAAACAACCATGTCTTCGAATAACAAGCGAAACTATGAGTTTAGCAACTCATAGGCCAAATATCTCTCTCTCTCTCTCTCTAATTGTGTTCATAATCTCACAATAGCCACTCTCCCCTTCACAAAATGATGGAAAATAACCTAATAAAGTCTCTCAAAGAGTCGACAAAACCCTAGAATAATAATAAAAAAAATAGTAGGAAATAGAATCTTCGTATCCAGAATCGCGAATGTTGGAAATGGGCCCATGGCAGGCGTCGTGCAAGAGGCAGCGGGTGCCGCCATTTCAGGGACGAGAATCCCTTTTTTTCTTCGATTATCTTCAATGTCATGATTCCTTTCTCCTCTCTAGCCTCTTCCTCAGCATCCATATGTTCCAAAACATGTCTCTTAAGCTCTTCTAATATCCCTCCAAGGTCGGAATGTAATTCTGCAGAATAAACACTAAAAAAATGTAGATTCCGAACTCGAATACTTCACAAGCAATATACGAAACTAGACTCAAACATATGCAAAAGTCATATCTAAATGCAATAAGAAATAACTATAATGCATATATGAAACATGCATTATCAGCGGTGATGGCGGTCGGAGAAAGCGGACGACCCACGGGGGCGGTGTTCGATTACGATCTCAATATCTTCTCGATAGGACATTGAAGAGGCTGGAGTCTGTGGTTATTGGTGGTGGGAGACAGCGATTGGGAGTTGTTGATTCCAACGACGAAGATAACAACTTCTAGCAGGCAGAGGCGGAGGCCAACCAAAGAAATTGGAGGAGGAAGCCGAATAGAGCCCTTCCAATCGCCCTTTGAATATCATCCGCAGAAACACCGATATGCCAAAAGCAAGAGGTAATACAATTTCATCTTTCAACTCAGAAAATTTTTCTTCTACTGAGAGAAGAACATTACAACCATTACAAATTTCACTTTCAATTCATTTATCATTTTCACGTACTCCACTCCCCCTCTGGATTTATCAATTTTAATTTCACTTTTCCCCTTTTTTTCACTTTTCACATTACAACCATTACAAACACCGTTATGGATTTATCAATTTCATTTTTCCCTTTAAATTGATTCAATTTCACGCATTAAATTTCGACCATTTCATTCGAGGTTCCCTCAATTGAAATTGAAATTAATGTCGTGGATAGGCTGAAATTGTGATGTTTTGAGACGCATACAAAATCATTTGCCAATGTAGCCCTGCAGATTTTTTTTTGGATTATGAAATAATTCGACGAATCGTCAAAGCATACAATGAAGAAACAAGAAAATGGTGCAACACAAAAGGTGCCAAGCACACAAATACAGTGGAACAAGCAAACCTAATCTAAACATGTCGGAGACAACATAGACTAAGAGCCGACGCCAAGCACCACCAAGCAGCGACACCGCTAGCCTGCGGTACATCAAGAGACCCTATGGGAAGTGAAGACGATCCTCCAAGGAAATTTCCGTATCGCGAAGTCCCCTCGATACACATTGCCTCGACCCCAGCCAGACCCGACATCAGACGCCAGAGCCCCAACTCAGAAGAGGAAAGCCAAGAACAACCGGAATCACTACCAAGGCCACCCTAGTAATAGACGCACCTAAAGATCCCATAGTGATTTTATTCAAGCCCTTTCGAGATTTAATCAAACCCTTTCGGTATTTAGTTTCAACCCTTTCGGACTGATTTACTCATAGAACGAAAAGTACATATAAATCTACAAATATATGAATCTGTAAAAGATTTATAAATACTTTCCATTTTTTTTTTTGGTCTTCTTCCATCAACCCCACAAAGTAGGAAAGAGGGGTGCACTGTGCACAACCCCTCGCAAAAAAAAAAAACCGGTTGGAAAATGCCGGGTAGAGGGAGCCGCCATAGCCGATGATGTATCGAGGGTGGCCGGCGGCGAAGGGAGCCAACTGGACACATAAATTTTAAGGCATCGAGGAGGCCAAACGACCACCCACGGGTGACGATAGGTGCGCCGGAACCAAAACACTGATGGGGCCACCGGCGACGCTCAATTATAGCATAAACCTTCCCAGAACCAGGCTGATTAGGGACAAGGGAAGTCGAATAAGAAACATAAGGTTTGACACAGGTACAATGACAAGGCATTAATAATTAAGAGGACTTCAATTTAAGCTCAATAAGGAGTAGATTGGTAAAAGACTAAAGGTGGGCAATTTTTGGCAATGTGGTGCTAATGATCCGGGGAAATGGAGTATTTCCAAACTTGAATTTCCACATTCCTTCTCCGTAAGATTCATCACCTTCCATAATGCTTTTATCAAAAATAATGCTTTTACCTCTTTAACCTCAGCACTGCCTTCTCGCGAGTCGCAAACATGGGTGTCATGAATGACCCCGGATACTTAGTGCTTTGGACTCCTCACAATGTGTCCCATCTCTCCAAACTATTATCTTAGAGAGCAGGGCCAATCTACCTTTATCTCCTGAGGTGATTGGATTTTTTTTCACTCATTAAATTTTCCATATATTTCAAATATTCCTTCCGAACTCCAAATAATGATAACAACAACACAAACACCATATAACATCTCCATAATGTAACATCATTCTCAACATAATCCCCGGATAGGAAATAAGGTAAAGAATGGGCAATATTTTGATCACGTGGAGCAATATATGAAATAAGGTATAATATGGCTTTTGTGATGCATAAAAATAGGTAAGGCTAGGATTATAAACAATATGAGCATTATATGGAAATATAAAGTCCTCCATCCTCTTATCATGCAACATGTCAAAAGCAATATCAAATTTTACCTCCTTTGATGGTTTTCAATAAAATATGCACTTCATTGTGACTTCCCTTTACTAGGCAATTTCATGCTATATCTCTAATGAATCTAATTTTGCATCGTCGAGTTCAATATAAGCTTCCATGACATTATTTCAAAATTTTCAATAGGGGTCATTTTTTCAAATTTTTGGAAAACATGCATATAAACACATAAATCAATAATGCATTCCAAAATAGCCATGTAGCAGTTCAAAGCAATAAATTCCAAATATGCACAAGTAATGTCAAATATGGCAAATATGCATAAAGTAAGCCCTTTCCCCACCCCATACTTAAACATTACAGTGTCCTCACTGTATAAAAACAAGGGTAAAGAAAGAAACTCACTAGACAGGTGTGCAGGGCCTCTTGATGTCGAATGAAAGAATCGCCTGGGTCGAGTTTGAATATAGCTTGCTTCTATTCATGGACCTGAAAAGTGTAGAAGACATATACCCACAATAGAAAAACAAAAAATGTACAAAAACCAAAAATAAACAAAACAATGTCTAGAAAGTCCCAAAAATAAATGTCTATGTACAAGCTCTAGATTTTATAGTCACCAGGCCGACTTCTCCATTTAGCTCAAGGTGGCATTTGCAGGGCCCATGTAGCTTGGGCTTCAAATAGGACTCCATTCTTGTTCATCTGTTGTAATCCTCCAGAATGGATCTTGTTCACCACGAAAGGTCTCATCCTCTTCTTTTTGAATTTGTTAGGGAACCAATGATCCTTTGATTTAGAGACATAGAGCTTGTCTCCAATTTCATACTCTTTGGGCTCAACATTGGATATCCTACATAAGTGCACATACCAAGGCAAACCTCTCCCATGTATAGATAGATCTTTAATGGAAATGGGAGAAGAAAGATCCATACCTTGGCTTACCTTCGCAGAGACGGAATTGGGGACCACGGTGTTTGGTCGATCTCGAGTAGGTGTACTCGATCTCGACGAGTTTTCAGGTTCTGGTGGTGAGCAGCTCGAAGATGCAGGAGCTGGAGAAGCTTGGTCGATCTCGACTAAGGTGGTCGATCTCGAGTAGGTTTGGCCGTCTGGTGGAGTCAGCGTCGAGGAAGGTGAAGTCGAGGCAGGGAGTGCTTGGTCGATCTCGAGTAGTGTACTCGATCTCGAGTTGGCTGGCGCTTCAGTCTGGCTGCTCGATGACGGTGGTGCTGGTGGAGGCTCCTGGCTTTGGTCGAGATCGACTAGAGTCTTTGATGTCGAGGAGTCTTGGTCGACCTTGACCCCATACTTGGTTCCTGTCAAGGCATCCGAAAAATAGTTAGTCCATAACGACGTACCTTGGTTTGTATCGATTGGATTCTCTGTGTCCTCCTTTAGGATTGCTATGATCTCCTCCACCTGGGACTCCATATCCCTCTTTTCCAGCTCCTCATGGGTCATATTTCTTACCTTGGGTTCCCCGCAAGTGATGTAGGCTAGCTGAGATAGATTTTACCTCTTCCATTGGACCCGTATGCCTTTCAGTTTTATTAAAAGAATACTCAATTACCTCATGGCTGATGTTGAAAGTGAGCACTCCTTTCCTCACGTTTATGTTGGCATCCACCGTCGCCAAGAAGGGTCTTCCTAGAATAATTGGACAAGCCGGATCTTCTTGCATATCAACAACTAAGAAATCAGCAGGGACAAAGAATTTACCTACTTGTACTGGCACATTGTCCACCATGCCTGTTGGAATGACCAGTGTGTTGTTGGCCATGTAAAGTCTAGCATCCACAGGCTCTAGGGCACCTATCTTAATCTTGGACCAAATTGTTAAAGGCATTATACTCACACTATCTCCAAGATCACATAAAACATTAATTTTATATGGACCAAATCCAATGGTTAAAGCAAACTTACCTGGATCTGGCCTCTTCTCCAGTATGTCCAAATGGCTGCATTCCTCTGTAATTTCAGCCATTGACCTCTTTTTGCCCAGAATCTCTTTCAGGAACTTGACATAGGATGTCATTTCATTGAGAGCTTCTGTGAAGGGGATGGTGACGTTGAGCTTCTGAAGCATCTTGATGAAGCATCTTGATGAAGCGCTGATTCGGGCCCAGAATAGATGTCGGAGGTGCTGCAGCTTTCTCGATCTCATCCTGCCCTTCCTCGATGTCAGAGCTTTTGGTTGATTATGTCCTTAGTGACTTGATCAAGAGAGTTGAAGAAGATCTCCTGAATGACGTAGGGTGGCTGTCCATCAGTAGGGCAAGATCGCAGCAGTTCTTTGTAGCGTTCCCATGCCTTTACCAGCGGTTCCCCAGACTTCTGTTTGAAGGCGGTGATTTTCTGGAGAAGGAGTGCTGTCTTGGCAGGTGGGAAGAATTTGTTCAAAAACTCTTGCTCTACTTGGGCCCATGTTGTGAGGGATCTTGGTTTCAGCCCTTCAAGCCACTTCAGTGCAGGTCCAGCGAGAGACCAGGGAAAAGCCTTCATCTTGACATATTCCAAAGTTGTACCTTCAGCAAGAGTACGACACATGTCAGAAAAATTTGTAATATGTTCAAGAGGACACTCATTAAATCTACCAAAAAAGGCATTATTTTTAAGCTCTATAAGAAATTGAGTGCAAATTTCAAAAGAGTTTTCAAGGATAAGAATCGCCGATTCAGGCACGACGAGAGTTGGGTGCATATAATCCTCTGTCGTGGTTGGGTATTGGGCAAGCTCAGCCTCCGCTTGTTCCCTTGCTGATCTCTCAGTGGCGATAACAACATCTTTAGCGGCCAATTCCCTTGTAAGCCTTCCAATCAGCTGCTCCTGTGTTTCAGCGGCTGCCATGGCTCTTTGTAGTTTCGCTAGGATGTGTAGGAGGCATTCCAGTTCGTCTAAGCCGTCAAATTCAGGTGGTTGACCAGAACGGCGCATACACCTGTAAAGTAACTCAAAGAAAAAAGTGAGATCTGACTACCTAAGGCGCGAATGATAGTTTCCCCGGCAACGGCGCCAATTTTTTGTGAGGAGGAAATCAAGTATGAAATATAACAAAATAAATCAAACCAGATTTAGGCCCACACAAATAATTACAAGACTCCCTCCAATGTAGTAAGAGAAAGTCAGGATCGATCCACGAGAAAGCGTGTCAGCGTATCCTAGGCAGCTGTAAATCTCACAGAAAAGCAAGTAGAAAAGACAGAAACAAAGAAACTAAGACAGAAATAACAAGCAAAAAACAGAAATAAAAGCAAGACATAAACTAACTCGATCTCGACTACAACAACTCGAGATCGACTAACAGCAACAGAAACAGAAACTTCAGATTCGAAGACAGAAGCAGGAACTCAAATCGACCTAGACTAAAGCCAACTCGATCTCGACCACTGCTTACTTGAGATCGACAAGCTTCTCCTCTAGATCGACCAATACTCAGAAACTTGTAAATTGCAGATTCGAACACAGAATTCAGATTTTGACAGAAATAAACTCAAATTATGAAAGACTTCCAAAGCCAGGGTATCAACACCATAACGATAACCATGCAAAGTAACACATAAAGGCATAAAAGATCATGCTTTCCATCAAAATAACTTTCGTTACTAACAAATAGACATATAGAGGCTTTCGCATAAACCCTAATTGTTACTAACCCTTTTCACATAATTAATCCAAGTTTCATTAAAATCACTTTCGCTTCAATAACACAAACAAGGATCACCTTCAACTCTCGCAAAAGAATCATGCTCATAGGGATAGAAGAAGAATCGCATAACAAGATTGTACCTTTACCGCATCACCTTACATGGCCACCGTCGGGCTCACCCCAGCCCCAGAAATGGGTGGACTACTCGCTCTTCATCGCAATAGCAGACATCTTTGATGAAAAAGAACTAACTTGCATTAAATAAACTCAAACTTACAATCTCTTCTCTCTATGTGTAACTAACTGTCTCTGAAATTGAATGATGAAAAACCACCCCCTAGGGCTTTATTTATAGCCTTCTATTCCTTGCTATTCAAGGATAGAATATATCTATCTATATCTTAAAAGCTTAAAAGATAAATAAAAGCACTTTATGAATTAAATCTATAAAGGGGAAAATAAATCTAAAATAGGTAAATATCTTCTTTTTGATAGATCTTGTCTTCCATGGATAGTTGATAGATAGATGTAGGATAGATCTCGGCTTCCTCGATCTCCTTCGGCTCTAAGGACTCCCACATAGCGTAGGACTGCTCAAACCGCGTAACGCGGCTTCGGACGCTGCTCGTCGATCTTGACTAGGGCTCCTCGAGATCGACTAGGGTGGTCATCAACTTGGGCTGGCTGGCTTGGTCGGGTAGCTCTGCTCGACATGGCTCGGACAGGTGCTCCTGGCTCCTCGATCTCGACCAACTAAATCGAGATCGAGTTGGGTGTGCATCGATGAGGGCTGGCATGATGTAGTCGAGTAGATGGTGCTCGTCACGGACTCGGATTGGCGCCATGGGTTCCTCGATCTCGACAAAGCTCCTCGAGATCGACTAGGGTTTTGCTCGACTTCTCCGTCCTTGGCTTCTCGACTTGTCACAACTCGTCGACTCCGGACTTGGCGCTCCTAGTGTTGTCGATCTCGACAAGGAAACTCGAGATCGAGTTGGCTTCCGGAAGTCGGGTTGTCTCTAACTCAGTTTCTCGATCAGTGTTTAGTCGACAAGGCATGTGCTCAGATACCTTCGTCGAGATCGAGTAGCAGTACTCTAGATCGAGTAACTCTGGGTCCTAGCTTGATTCGACTGATTCCGCTGCTTCTTGACCTTGGACTTCTGTAGTTTATTTCCGAGCTTTTCCGACCTTTCTCATAACTGCTGTAATTTGCCACGAATTTTGCGAAATTAAACAGAAACTGGTGTAGACTCCATAATTTGGCAAATAAACATAAACTATATAGATTATGTACTATCTTAGCCCAAATGCATGAAATGTATGCAGAAAATGATACAAAAGTTACTGTAAAACATGGCAGATTCAGCTCACAACATACAACACCCCGGTGGAAAATGAGACTAGACCACTAGGGACAGTGGATAAGCCGTGGAGAGCCGAGATGGGGGGATTAGCGAGAAGATTGAGCCAAGATGGGCATGGAATCCAGGTAGAGAGGTGAAGAGATTGCGGGGTGGCGGTGGTTTAGGGATATTGGGTTTGGATGTTTGTAGAGAGACGGTAGAGCGCCGCTCTCTACCTTTTTTGTCTAACGATTTTTATTTTTATGTTAGCCTTGCAGATGATACTGTGAAGTTTTCGTTGATATCGTTCCTAAATGATATTGTAATATATTAAGAATAGGAAGGCAACAAATATAAGACAAATTTAGGGTAAGAGATGAATGATCCATTTTGTGTTTTCGTTGAATTTAAGAGGTATTCGGGGGTAAAAGTCAAATTATTCATATTTATGGATCGATTTTGTGCTTTATGATATGTTTTGGGTTTATGATGTTGGTAATCATATGAATGAAAAATGTATCAATAGCATCGAATAATCATGTGATACTATCGAATAATCTAGCAATACCATTGAATAATTTTTATTTATTTGTTAAAATGACATAAGTAATTGAATAATACTTTAACATTATCGAATAATCAAGCTATACCATCCAATAATGAAACGATACCATCAAATAGTTTTTAGTTTAATGTTCAGGACGTTTTCAGGGTGCTAGTCAAATAATTTGGGCATCAAATAGTGATGTGAGCCTAATTCGCCATCTTTTATAGTTACTTTTATATCGATTTCTGTATGCATTTCATGTATTTGGGCTAGAATAGTACATAATCTATGTAGTTTATGCTTATTTGCCAAATTATGGAATCTATACCAGTTTCTGTTTAATTTCGCAGAAATCGAAGTAATTTACAGCAGTTTTGAGAAATGATAAAAGCTCGATGTCAACTACAGAAGTCCGAGGTCAAGAAGCAGCGGAACCAGGACAAATCGAGCTGGAAGCAAGAAAATCTACTCGACAACATTTGGTCGATTTCGACCAAGCTTAGTCGATATGGAGTACCAGTCAAGTCGATTTCCACTCAGACAACCAAGAATCGAGCAGAGCTAAGAGAATTAGTCGATATCGAGGTATTTTACTCGATATCGAGCAAGATGAAATCGAGCTGAGCACCAGACATCGACAAGTGAAGCTGGGACCTGAAGATGTTCGTCGACGTCGAGGAAATTTACTCGATGTCGAGGAAAACCCAAGTCGATGTGCCGTCTAGAAGCCGGAATCGGGTTGCTGAGAAAAAGACAAAGAAAGTGCTAGTCGATATCGAGCAATCCTACTCGATGTCGAGGAAAATTCCTGAAAGTCCGAGGAGTAATACAAATTCTTGTTAAGTTTCTATCCCAAAGTCGATGGAGACATTTTCGAGATAAAAATCCATCAAGATCTATCAAGAGCTATCAAGAGTAGAAGATATTTATCTACTTTAGATATAATGCCTAGTTGATTTATTTCCTTTATTTCCATGTTTTAATCTTTAGATAAAAGATAGATAAAATTATATATAGATATAGTTTTCTTTCGAAGATTAGCTTGGAATGAAGGCTATAAATAAAGCCTTAGGGGCTGATTTCTAAGATTCAATTTCAGTTACAATTAGTTAGAGAGAGAGTAGAGGAGAGAGCTTGTAGCGAGAGCAAGGTGGAAAGGCGAAAGCGGATTTGGCTTGTTCAGTTGTAAGCTTTCTTTAATTTAATGAAAAGTTATTTCCTTTTATTATTGATGTCTTCCTTGATGATGAAGAGCGAGTAGTCCACCCACTTCTAGGGTCGGGGTGAGCCCGACGGTAGCCATGTGATGTGATGCGGTAAAGGTTTGATCTTTTTATGCAATTTGTCTTCTATTCCTATAAGCATGATTCTTTTGCGAAATTTGAAGGTGATCCTTATTTCTATTATTGAAGCGAAAGTGATCTTAATACAACTTGGGTTAATTATGTGAAAAGGGTTACTAACAATTAGGGTTTATGAGAAAGCCTCTATATTCCTATTTGTTAATAGCTAAAGTTATTTGATGAAAAGCATGATCTTTTATGCCTTTATGTGTTATTTTGCATGGTTATCGTTGTGGTGTTGAAATCCTGATCTTGGAAGTCTTTAGTTTATTGATTTATTTCGTCAAAATCCGTGGCTGTGTTCGAAAAGATTGCAATTTTAGTTATTGAGTTTTGTCGATCTCGGGGAATTCTTGTCGATATCGAGGTATTTGCTCGACATCGAGGAAACTTTTGTCGAGATCGAGTTGAGTTTGTTTGGTTTACTTTCTGTTAGTCGAATTCGAGTGTTGTTGATCGATATTTTTACTCGATATCGAGGAACTGTAGTCGATATCGACCAATTTCTGTGGTTTAGTTTCTTTTCCGCTTTTCTCTGTTATTTCTGTCTTACTGTCTATGAGATTTGCTGCAACCTGAGATCCGCTGACACGCTTCCTCGAGGATCGATCCTGACATCCCGCTGCTACAGCGGGAGGAGGTCTTATAATCATTTGCAAGGGATGGAATCTGGTTTGCTTTACTTTATTTATATTTTGAATTGCAAGTCTCGATTTCTCCTACCACAAATTGGCATCGTTGTCGGGGAAGCAATCATTCACGCCTTAGGTAGTTAGATCTCATTTTTTTTCCTTTAAGTTTTGATTTTGCAGGTGTATGCGCCGTTCTGGTCAACCACCTGAGTTTGAGGCCTTAGACATTCCGGAACGCCTTATAGACATCCATTCTAAGATGAAAAGGATCATGGCGACCACCGAAACACAAGCTGAGATGATTGAGAGGCTTCAGAGGGAACTAGCCGCCAAAGATACTGCTCTCATCGCTGAGAGAGCAGACACTACACAGGAAACGGAGCGAAGGAGGCAGGTGGAAGCTGAGCTTGCCCAATACCCTACCACTGCAGAGGATTACATGCACCCGACTCTCGTCGTGCCTGAATCGGCCATCCTAATTCCTGAAAATAATTTTGAAATTCACACTCCTTTCCTGATTGAAATTAAAAATAATGCTTTCTTTGGTAGATTTAATGAATGTCCTCTTCAACATATTACCAACTTTACTGATATGTGTCGTACTCTTGCTGAAGGTACCACTTTGGAATATGTCATGATGAAGGCTTTTCGTTGGTCTTTGGCTGGTCCAGCATTGAAGTGGCTTGAAGGTCTCCGTCCACGATCCTTCACAACATGGGCTGAAGTGAGGCAGGAATTTCTAAACAAATTCTTTCCTCCTGCTAAGACAGCGCTCCTTCGCTAGAAGATTACAACTTTCAAACAGAAGCCTGGGGAGCTGCTAGCAAAAGCATGGGAACGATATAAGGATCTACTTCGATCCTGCTCTACACATGGACATCCACCATACATCGTTCAGGAGATCTTCTTCAATTCTCTTGACCTGGTCACTAAGAATAGGATCAACATGTATACTCATTATGAGTATCTGACAATGCCGCCAGCCGACGCATGGGCTACCCTCGACAAGCTTACCAACTACGACAACAAATATGGGACTCCAATAAACTATGATGAGAATGCCTATGCCAGGCCAGCCCCTCTATGAGCCTTCCAAGGAAATTGGCCCAGATGTCAAGCAGGAGTACTACAGGGATCAGAATCGCAAGCTCCTCAAGCAAGTCAAGTATCTTTCTGTCAACCAGCCCTGCATCGAATGCGGATCACAGTGGCACACCATTACTAAGTGCCCACACACAGAGCAAGTTAGGATGCCAGAAAACCACGAAGAGGTAGCTTACGCTAGGGGTCCTAATCGCTATATGGGGGACCAAAGGTTTCAGCAACCACAATGGAACCAAGGTGCCCCTAGGAACCCCCAACCATACAGAGCTCCAGGATATCCAGAAAGGGACCAGCGAAAGGATGATCTTTAGATGATCCTTGATGAGATGCGTCGAAATCATGGCACCATCAACAATCAGTTCCAGAACATCAATACAAAATTTGGAGAACTGGACATCTGGAAGAGAAACATAGAGACCCAGATGGGTCAATTCGCGGCACAGATTCCACGACCGACCGGTCAACTCCCTAGGCAAACAGAACCAACTCCCAAAGGGAAGACCGAACACATCGCAACCGTAAAGCTCAGGAGTGGGCACCAACTACGCGAGCCAGAAGTCGAAAAGCAGCAGGACAGAGTAGAACAGCAACTCGACAACGACCAACAATAACTCGATATCGACCAAACGTTAGTCGATGTCGACCAAAACCAAGTCGACGTCGAAGAACACCTTGGCCTGGATTCGTCTGCACAGCACTCCAACTCGACATCTAGGAAACTGATCGATGTCGAGCAGAATCAAGTCGACGTCGAGGAGACTTAAGTCGACAACGAGGACGCTGCAACACCACCGACATCTATTCTCGCTCCGACGAAGAAGAAGCTGCCTTTTCTGTTAAAATCTCCAAAGGACCCAGCAGAGAAGAAATTTCAGCGCTTCATCAAGATGCTTCAGATGCTCAATATTACCATACCCTTCACAAAAGCTCTTAATGAAATATCATCATATGTCAAGTTCCTCAAAGATATCCTAAGCGAAAAGAGGTCAATGGCTGATATCACAGAGGAGTGCAGCGGGATGGACGTTCTTGAGAAAAGGCCAGATCCAGGTAAGTTTGCCATAACTATTGGATTTAGTCAATATAAATTTAATGCTTTATTTGATCTTGGAGCCAGTGTGAGTATAATGCCTTTAACAATATGGTCCAAGATTAAGATAGGTGCCCTATAGCATGTGGATGCTAAGCTTTATATGGCAAACAACACGGTGGTCATCCCAACAGGCATGGTAGACAATGTGCTAGTACAAGTAGGTAAGTTCTTTGTGCCTGCTGATTTTCTAGTTATTGATATGGCGGAGGACCTTGCTTGTCCAATTATTCTAGGAAGGCCCTTCTTGGCGACCGGGGATGCCAACATAAGCGTAAGGAAGGGAGTACTCACTTTCAACATCAGCGATGAGGTAACTGAGTATTCCTTTAATAAAACTCGAAGGCATACAGGTCCCATGGAAGAGGTAAAATCTATATCAGCTGGTTACATTACTTGCGGGGAGCCTAAGGTAAGAAATATGACTCCTGAAGAGCTAGAAAAGAGGGATATGGAAGCCCGGGTGGAGAAGATCATGGCCATCCTGAACGACGACACAACTGATCTGCTCGACATCGACCAAGGTAAGTCGACGTCAACTAATTATTTTATCAGATGCCTTGACAGGATGCAAGTATGGGGTCAAAGTCGACCAGAATTCCTCGACATCGACGAATTTGGCCGACATCGACCAAAATCAGAGCCCTCCACCAGCAGCAGCTTCGTCGAGTACTCCACTAGAAGTGTTAGTAGGAGGAAATCGAGAATGCAAATAAAATATGAATAAAGCAAAGCAAACCAGATTTTGTCCCTTACAAATTATTACAAGACTTCCTCTCGATGCAGCAGTGGGAAGTCAGGATCGATCCACGAGGAAGCACGTCAGCGGATCCTAGGTAGCAGTAAATCTCATAGACGGAAAGACAGAAAGAAAGACAGAGATAACAAATAAAAGCAGAAAAGAAAGCAAAGCACATAACTACTCGATATCGAGCAACAGTCCTCGATATCGACTACAGAAATCGACAATAGAAACTCAGAAATCAACAAACAGAAACAGAAACTTAGAAAAGACTAATATCGACACTACTAGAAAACTTCAATTAGACATCTGTTGTCAACAGATGTCTTTCAAAAAAAAATCCGATCTCTTTGTGCGTGTAGTAAAAGAACCAAACTTTCCACATCGGTTTTACGCAGATGTCTTATCTTAATTAGAACCCCTAAATTTTGGTTACGACATATTCACTTGTTGATGAATATTCATAATTTGTCATTTGGAAACATGTGAAGATGTCCTCCTAAATAAAAAAAAGTGACATTCACATCTTTATTTATAAAATAAGTGATGTCTTAAGACAAAATAGACAACAGTTTTTGTTTGAGTGATCACGTTTATAATCATGTTCGATATATAATTTATGATTTTATATTTTTATAATTTAACCGGCCACATGAAATATAAACATAACTGATGTATTTCCATATTATCGACATCGCATTGAGAGTATTCATTCTCTGTATATTAATTTCATGTTCATTATATGTCATATTATATCATTCTAAAATAATGCACTATTGTGGTTGTATACACAGAAGATGTCGTTTCCCATATTTATATCAGTTTTTTCAAAATAAAATGATGTTGTTGATGCATTGACACATCGATTTATTTGGTAGATAACGATGTTACTTTGACAAATATATATGAGTTCATATATCATTTTAATGTTCAAACTGGTGTTGCACAATGATTTAAATGAATGAATTGATGTGTATAAGTATACTGGCATCTGTTTCCATAGACTAATATGATGTTAAAGGTATGAATACACTTCTATTTTCATATATAATCCGATGTTTTTTAATATGGATACACAATACGCTTTTGCCGATAGAACATCTCATTTTAGTTATTCGAAATGATATGATGTTTAATGAAAACATGTACATAAATACTAGCATCATATTGTAACATTTACAAAATACGCTGCCGCCATCCGTGGCCACAAAATTGGCTAGCCACAACATCTAAAAAAAAGGTAAATTCAAACATAAATACATCTAGAACAACAGAGTTGCCAAGCTAATCGAATCGATCAATTCGATTAGCTTCGATCAACAGGCATCCCCAACAATTCAAGCAACTTGAGCCGACTTTGTACCTCCAAGCAACCCCAACAATTCAAGCAACTTGAGCTCAGCTTCGATCAACTATGCAATTTAATTGGAGCTTCAAATGGGGATCTAATGATGCTAAAGTAGGTTGTCATTCCGTAGAGATCTGGTGTAAGTATCAAACAAAGTCATTAAGACACTATAGGGCAAATAATTAGAAGTGCATGAAATCAGTGTATATGTGAATACAACATTTTTAATGCATGGCAAAATCACTGTTATATTTGATTAATAAACCTCATTGGAATAGTTAAGAGAAAAAAAGGCTATCTAACTACAGTGCCTCATCACATAATTCATAAATAGCTCACCTATATAAACTAGCAAATGTACACATTTCAAATAAGGTGTTCGTTCCTTAATTACTTATAGTTACAAAGTTGAGTAAGTTGACAGAGACTCATAAGCTAACAACTTTTATCACAATAACTGAAAAAATCAACCTTAATGACTTAAACGGCTACCGACATTCATTAAAAAAAACAGAAACAATGAAGTAAATTCCTTCTAATCATTTCAGTACAGTAACTGAAGCTTTGATAGTTTGTGTTTTTTTTAATAGCTAAGCTGCAAGAAAATTCCTTCTAATAATTTCGTACTTTCAGTACACTAAAGAAAATATGCCATGCGAAGCAAAGAAAATAAATCACAAAAGGATTAGAAAAGTGCAGGACGAGTATCAGGTCCTCTTAACTTTGAAGGCATTCACAAGTCAAAAAAGGTAAAGCTAGATGGACATGAACATTGCCCCATGCTAAATCGAACTAATAATCATACAAATTTATATGAGCTAACCTCTAATTGTAGTAGTATCAGTTAAATCAAATCAAATCATCTAAATTCATATCAGTAAAACTTGCAGCTTATCATGTTGGCCTTTGGTTCGTCTAAAGCCATCTGGACTTGTATCCTATACTTAAAAGTGAAAAAAATACCTTCACCGATCACATAGGTACACAACTTGTCATATATTCCTTAATGTGCTGTTTTAGCTCTTATGGAAATGTTACATACTGTATTTTCCATCTTTAAAGTTCAAGCAAACAAAATCTTTCCCTTTTTCAGAAATACCAGTGAAACTGAGACATGATAACAAACCCTATTTGAACTACTGAAATTGATACAAGATAAGGTAAAATGAGCACCATTTATATCTAACGTGATTATCTAAAGTGGCATATTGGGCAATCAAACCACACCCAGATTCCATGAGACCGCACCAAACTAGGGCAACTGTAAAAGTAAAAGAATCAAACATTTTTTGAACACATTAACAAAAACACAGAAATCAAGCAAGTATATAAGAGTAGTTTCCCAATGGGCAATCAAGTCACCTAAACCTGACACGAAATCCCAACTATATTTTTGTTTTCTTGCAACTCCCAACTTGGTTGAAGGTACCTAGTTGCAGCTTGCCCTAATTGATTCATGCTGCTAAAGGTGAACCTTAGATCACACTTTTTTTTTCCAGCATAAAATCACTAGAGCTTATATAGGGTCCTCTTTTTCCTGCAATATGTGCAATAAGTATTCTTTTTCCTGCAATTTGCATCTCCTAGCTATAAGTATTCGCCTCCCCCCCTATATGAAGATTATTTCACAAGGCAAAGCCTGACATATCAAAAATGGGAAAATATAAACTGAATTCCCAAATAAAATCAAACAAATTCATACTATTGGCAAGTACAGTGAAACAACGAGAATCAATCTGAGCATGATCATTTCAGGACAAAACTACTTTTAACATTTATTTCCATCCCTTATCGCTTCTAAATCTGGCTTCCCTTTCTTGTTTTCCCCCAATTTCTATTTGTAGGTTGCTTCGTTAAGTTACTAACAGAAAAAAGTGTTGTCAAGACTCTAAAACTAACAAATCAGTATCTTCAGAAAGCTTGTAGTTAGCTAGCATAAGCCCTAAGTAGATATGGTTACAAGTTTACAACATACAACAAAGCAGGTACATGGTAGTAGAAGCTGTTATTAACACAGTATACCTGCACGAAATGAGACCCGGGCTTAACCACGGAGCTCAAAATACACATCTTGAATTTCAAAAGATCAGTTACTGGTAATCCACAGGAGCAATGCAACTTCCAAGCAGCAACTGCATGGTCATAAAAGTCTCAATAAGTACACATCTAGACCCAGACTCTCAAAGTAAAGGATTTCACTAAGTAAAGGAAAAAACGATGGTTTCAAAGTACATATGGAATCTTTAACGTGATGAAGAATATAGAATTTACAAAAACAATATTCTCCATCTATGCACTTGTTACCCATTTCCCTCTATAATACCAATGGTTCAATACACTTCAATCCTTTATATCATAGTTTAACCATACAACACATTTTTAATTGGAGTTAACTTTTTAGATAACAACCATTTGATTCTCGTTCATAGCTTGAAGAATTGACAGAAAAGCAATGCAAAACGGAGATGGGATATAGGACTTTGTTTACACAACACTGCACTCTTTCTTTTCAAGGAGAAACTCTCTCTAGTTTCCACATAGATTTCCATCTAATTTGCCTTTAAACTATAAATCAAAACCCTTGATTAGTTTCAGTAAATATTTCACTTTTAATCATTCCCCTTCTTGGTTTCATCTAAGAGGCCTACCTAAACCAAATCACAAAGATTCATTCATATTCTCAATTACTCCTCGCCTCTCACCAAGAATTTAAAACACACACATTGCAATTCAAATATCCACATTCGTTATACACATTCAAATATTCACATTTACAACACACACAATAGTGAGGAGCTTCGCCTCCTCGTATATTTTGTGGTACTTTTGATCCTACCCACTAACAGAAAAATGCTTAAAGCTAAGAAATAGGGGAAGAAAAAGAATGGGATAAATTACCCTATAAAATAAGTATTTATTCCATGAAATACAGGGTAACAGGCTAAATTAATTAACAAGATAATAAACTAGTTTAATTATTAATATCCGAAGTTCATATTTTACATGTTTCACAAGCTTCCAACCAGAAAGCTTTTAGCTCCTATCAGCACAAGGCTCTATTTGTTTGGCAGGATCAAACCCATTTTGTTTTTTCTAAAATATGCTAAACATGAAAAGGTACTACAACAGAAAACATATCATAATCCAACAATAACAAATAAACATACAGTTGTTCTGGGAATATCAAGAGTTATTCCACCAACA
The DNA here is from genome assembly GCA_037127255.1 of Persicaria tinctoria. Classification (NCBI taxonomy): domain Eukaryota; kingdom Viridiplantae; phylum Streptophyta; class Magnoliopsida; order Caryophyllales; family Polygonaceae; genus Persicaria; species Persicaria tinctoria. The sequence goes on from JBANSL010000005.1 coordinate 20,444,470, forward strand.
TCCCTGACCAACCACAATTCATCACATGGTCTCTATCCAACTATATAGAACCCAAATGTAATACTGAAACAATGAAATTCAAGGATAACATTCATTTAAACATTCAAACTATACCATACCTTGTATGTTTCTTAAAAAAAACAGGCAGATATCTCAGCTCCTCCGAGGACTTCCCTCAAGATACAATCAATATGAGAACCTGACAAAAATGATCGAAAAGCCATGATATACTAATACCTAACAAAAATGATCGATAAGAACTCGTTGGTATAATTTTAAAGTCTTATTTAATGAAGTGGAAATGGCTTTGAGAACAAAAAAACAAGTAGTTCGGAAGATGCCAAGAACTCACATTTTTCTAATATTTGGTTCCAAGACAAAACTAACAATCATATTTATAAGATAAACATCTCAAAATCTGATCCTAGGAATGTGATAAATGCTAATAATGTCTTTGATGCGGATGAGAAAAGATAAAATCATTACCAAAACGGCCTTTGTTGAGAAGAGAGCTTTATGTTGCAGCCCATTAGACCACCTAAAGAATAACTACGAAAACCTGACACGTGCAAAGAAAATTGAACATCAGGTGCAATGTGAACTAAATCAAGGTGGTTATTAAATTCGATTAATTACAATCTCAACCTAAAACTTAAGCATTAAGGCAATTCAATCATTAGATATATAAGCCACTTCAATCTTTATGATTTAACACTTAATTTTAAGGATGGGTTTGTGCAATGTGCACTAAATTAAGGTGGTTTTGATTAGTTTACCATAATAAAAGAACATTCAGAAAATCAATAAGGGATTCAGATGAGCCAAGGTGACCTGACTTGATCATGAAAGAGGCGGAATACGAATCAGCCAACCTTGTGTTCATGATAGAACTGCACACATAGCAGATCAGACGGTCAAGAAAATGCAAACATATAGTTGAGATTAAGAATATTGAAAGAAGAGCTGTTACCTTGCAACTGAAAGCACAAAACTTCATGACCTTCGTCTTCGTGAGAGGTAACACAGGAGGTACAAAGGATGCCATTGTTGCAATCTGTGCAACACAGATTGCATATGCTTTTCTCAATATCAGACTTTTTCAATTGGACCTCGCTAGGGTTTTCGTCGTCTTCTACGACCACTAAAGAAGAAAACGAAAACAACCATCGGACTTCGGACCTGGCTAGGGTTTTAATTGGAGGCAAAATTTCAAATTGACATTGCTAGAAGAGGTAAAGAAGAAGCGGATGAAGAAACCCTCTATGATTTGGGGGGAAAGTGAGGGATTTCGGAGGCGGTGCAGGGGAGGCTTGGTTTTGAGATCTGGAGAGAGGAAGAACAAGGATGAAGGCGGTGACCCAGGGAAGAGGTTGTAGTGAAGAAGAGATGATGAGGAGGAGATGGAGGAAGGTTGCTGGAGCCGTGGAAGGTCTGCCGGAGATGGATCGAAGATGGTGGAGGCTTGAACTCCTGGAAGAAGGTGATTGAGATAATAGAGCAAGGTCGGGTCTAAGTGAAATGGGGGGAGAGAGAAAATTTTCTAAGTGATGATAATTTTTCCCCAAAATTTGAAAGCCCTCCAATTTTAGTCCTGGAGATATGAAATTTTTTTACTAAGTGTTATAGTTTTTCCTCTAATTTTGAAAGCCCTCCAATTTTTTGTCTTGTTGTTTCAATCCCGCTCATTTTTACTCAGAAATTATAAACCCGCGCGTTTTAATTTTTTTTAGAAAAAACAATTTTACATCTGTCAGAAAATTTGACATATGTCTAAATATTTTTCAACATCATAATAAAAATTATTGATATAATAGATGAATTTAACATCTGTTGTTTTTTTGACAGACTTAAATCACATGATGTATAATTGCAGTATTCTAGTAGTGCGAGTAAAACCCTCCTCGATATCGAGTAAATCAACTCGATGTCGATAAGAACCTGCTCGAAGTCGACAAAAGACAGAAACCATAAAATCCAACCTTTCGAACACGGAACGCAGATTTTGATGAATTAAATCAATGAACTAAAAGACTTCCAAGGCCAAGGTATAAACACCACAATGATAACCATGCAAAGTAACACATAAAGGCATAAAAGATCATGCTTTCATCAAATAACTTTCGTTATTAACAAATACGAATATAGAGGCTTTCGCATAAACCCTAATTGTTACTAACCCTTTTCACACAATTAACCCAAGTTGTATTAAGATCACTCTCACTTCAATAACACAAACAAGGATCACCTTCAACTTTCGCAAAAGAATCATGCTCATAGGGATAGAAGACGAATTGCATAAAAAGATCAAACCTTTACCGCATCATCTCACATGGCCACCGACGGGCTCCCCTCGACCCTAGAAGTGGGTGGACTACTCGCTCTTCATCATCAAGAAACTCATCAAATAAGAAAAGGGAATAACTTGCATTAAATAAACTAAAGAAAGCTTACAACCAATCGAAGCCAAATCTGCTTTCGTCTTTCCAACTTCTCTTGCCACAAGCTCTCTCCTCTACTCTCTCTATGTAACTAATTGTGTGTGAAATTGAATGACTAAAATCCAGCCCCTAGGGCTTTATTTATAGGCTTCAATCCCTCTCTAATTAGGAAAGAATATCCTATCTATATCTATATCTATCTATCTACTTACTTAAAGATTAAATAATGGAATAAAATAATTAAATCCAAAAAGGAAATATATCTAAAGAAGGTAAATCTTCCATGGAGTTGATGGATCTTGATAAAACTTGATAGATGTGGATAGAATCGGACAACTTCGTGCTCAAGCAATCCTAACTCGGCTCGGACAGCTCACCGCGTAACGCGGCCCAGGAGAGCTCTTCTCGATATCGAGTAAACTACTCGATATCGAGTAGCTTTGTCGTCGACTTCGGCTTCTGATCTTGGTCGAGTAACTGCTCCCCGATCTGGCTCGGTCATGTGGTGTTGGGGTTGTCGATATCGAGCAAAGTACTCGATATCGAGCAAGTAGTGCTCGGTATGTCCAGTCTTCGGCTTCTCGACTTAGCATCCTTCCTCGACTCAGGGCATGACTTTCAAGTTTTGCCGATATCGACTAAAAGTACTCGATATCGAGTAGGGCTCTGGAGTTGGGTTGGCTTCGTCTTCATCTCCTCGATCAGCTCCTACTCAACCAGTGCTCTGCTCGGACTTCTTTGGTCGATATCGAATAAACATACTCGATATCGAGTAGCACTTGTCTTCAGCCTGATTTTTCCTCGTTCTGTCGCTCTTTGACGTTGGACTTCTGTAGTTGACTTTCGAGCTTTTCGTCCTTTCTCAACTGCTGTAAATTGCCTCGAATTCTGCGAATTTAAATAGAAACTAGTGAAGATTCCATGATTTGGCAAATAAACATAAACTACATAGATTCTGTACTATTCTAGCCCGAATGCATGAAATGTATGCAGAAAACGATATAAAAGTAAGAGCAAAATATGGCAGATTCAGCTCACAACAAACACCCCATACTTAAGCTTGTTTGTCCTCAAGCAATACTTTTATTTGTCATTCAAGGGAAGAAATCAAAACTCTCAACATATTAGATTCATTCTCATATGTCTCTGCAATCAATTACCATCTCGAAAATGTACTAGTGTCACAAATCCCTGCATGTGCAAATTTAAAAAGCAACATATACTCACAAAAGGAGGGTTATGCAAAATATTCATTCGTGATAAAGCAACAATAATCAAGATGACTTTAATTTAAGCTCAATAAGGAGTAGATTGGTAAAAGGCTAAAGGTGGGCAATTTTTGGCAATGTGGTGCTAATGATCCGGGGAAATGAAGTAATTTCCAAACTTTTCATACCACATCCCTTCTTCATAAGATTCATCACCTTTCATAATGTTTTTACCTCTCTAACCTCAGCACTGCCTTCTCGCGAGTCGCAAACATGGGTGTCATGAATGGCCTCGAATACTTAGTGCGTCGGACTCCTTACCTGTGTGTCCCATCTCACCAAACTATTATCTTGGCGAGCAGGGTCGATCTACCTTTATCTCCTGAGGTGATCGGATTTTTTCTCACTCATTAAATTTTCCATATATTTCAAACAATTTTCTGCCAAACTCCAATAATGATAATAACAACACAACAACCAGACAACATCTCCATAATGTAACATCATTCTCAACATAATCCCCAGATATGAAATAAGGTAAAGAATGGCAATATTTAGAACATGTGGAGCAATGACTGAAATAAGGCTCATTATATGGATTTTTGTGATGCATAAGCATAGGTAAGGCTAGGATATAAACAATATGAGCATTATATGGAAATATAAAGTTCTGCATCCTCTTATCATGCAACATGTCAAAAACAATATCAAATTTTACCTCTTTTCATGGTTTTCAAGAAAATAATGCACTTCATTGTGACTTCCCTTTACTAGGCAATTTCATGCTATATCTCTAATGAATCCAATTTTGCATCGTCGAGTTCAATATAAGCTTCCATGACATTTATCAAAAAATTTCCATGGGGGTCATTTTTATAAACTTTGGAAAACATGCATGTAAGCACATAGATATCAAATATGAATTCCAAAGTAGCCATGTATAAGCAATTTCAAGAAATACCTTAAAAATGCACACATAATGTCAAATAAAATCAAATATGCACAAAGTAAGCCCTTCCCCCACCCCATACTTAAACATTATAGTGTCCTCACTGTATAAAAACAAGGGTAAAGAAAAAGAACTCACTAGACAGGTGTGGAGGGCTTCATAATATCGAGTGAAAATGCCTGGGCCGAGTCCGATTTAGCTTGCTTCTATCTCCATGGATCTCAAAAATATAGAAGACATATACCCACAATAGAAAAACTAAAAGTTCAAAACCAGAAACAAACAAAAGCAACAATGTCCAAAAATCCCCAAAAAGTAATTATCTATTTACAAGCTCTAGATTTTATAGTCGCTAGGCCGACATTCTCCATTAAACTCAAGGTGGCATCTGCAGGGCCCATGTAGCTTGGGCTTCAAATAGGACTCCATTCTTGTCCATCAGCTGCAGTCCGCCTAAATGGATCTTGTTCACCACGAAGGGCCCCATCCTCTTTTTGTTGAATTTGTTGGGAAACCAATGATCTTTTGATTTGGAAACATAGAGCTTATCTCCAACTTCATACTCCTTAGGCTCATCATTGGAAATCCTACATAAGTGTACAAACCAAGGCAAACCTCTCCCATGTATAGATAAATCTTTAATGGAAATAGGAGAAGAAAGATCTATACCTTGGCTTACCTTCGCAGAAATGGATTCGGGGACCACTGTATTTGGTCGATCTCGAGTAGAATTACTCGATATCAAGTTGTTCTCAGCTTCTGGTGGCCTGCTGCTCGAGGATGCTGGAGTCGAGGAAGGCAAGGTTTGGTCGATATCGACTAAGGTTGTCGATATCGAGTAGTCCTTCGCTCCCAGTGGAGTGCTCGTCGCTGGAGGTGAAGTCGAGGACGAAGATGGTTGGTCGATATCGACTAATTTCGTCGATATCGAGGAGTTCCCTGCTTCTGTTTGGCTGCTCGACGACGCTGCTGCTGGTGGAGGGTTCTGAGTTTGGTCGATATCGACCAAATTCCTCGTTGTCGAGGAATTCTGGTCGACTTCGACCCCATACTTGCATCCTATCAAGGCATCCGAAAAATAGTTAGTCGACGTCGACTTACCTTGGTCGATGTCGAGCAGATCCTCTGTGTCTTTATTTAGGATGGCCATGATCTTCTCCGCCTGGGCTTCCATATCCCTCTTTTCTAGTTCTTTAGGAGTCATATTTCTTACCTTAGGCTCCCCGCAAGTAATGTAACCAGCTGATATAGATTTTACCTCTTCCATTGGACTTGTATGCCTTTCAGTTTTATTAAAAGAATACTAAATTACCTCATCGCTGATGTTGAAAGTGAGTACTCCCTTCCTTACGCTTATGTTGGCATCCACCGTCGCCAAGAAGGGTCTTCCTAGAATAATTGGACAAGCAGGGTCCTCCGCCATATCAATAACTAGAAAATCAGCAGGGACAAAGAACTTACCTACTTGCACTGGCACATTGTCCACCTTGCCTGTTGGAATGACCACCGTGTTGTTGGCAATATATAGCTTAGCATCCACATGCTCTAGGGCACCAATCTTAATATTGGACCATATTGTTAAAGGAATTATACTCACACTAGCTCCAAGATCACATAAAGCATTAAATTTATATTGACCAAATCCAATGGTTATAGCAAACTTACCTGGATCTGACCTCTTCTCAAGTATGTGCATATGGTTGCACTCCTCTGTAATCTCAACCAATGAGCGCTTCTTGCTTAGAATCTCCTTGAAGAATTTGATGTAGGACGACATTTCATTAAGAGCATATGTGAAGGGTATGGTGACATTGATCTTCTGAAGCATCATGATGAAGCACTGAAACTTCTTCTCTGCTGGGTCCTTTGGAGATTTTATTGGGAAGGACAACTTCTTTTTCTTATTCGGAGCTAGAACAGATGTCGGAGGTGTTGCAGCTTTCTCGACGTCAACTTGACTTTCCTCGACGTCGACCAAATTCTTCTCGATATCGGCCAAATTTCTCGATGTCGAGTTGTTGTGCTGGGCAGACGAAGGTTGATCCGGTTTGTCGTCGATATCGAGTAGTCCTTCCTCGATATTGAGTTGCCTCTCATCGATATCGGCCAAGGTCTGGTCGATATTGACTTGCTGTTCAACTCCTTCGTCCTGCTGCTTTCCGACTTCTGGCTCGCGTAGTTGGTGGCCGCTCCTGAGTTTCACAGCAGCAATGTGTCCAGTCTTCCCCTTGGGGTTTGGTTATGAAGATCTAGGGAGCGAACCTGACTGTCTGGGGACGCCTGCTGGTAGCTGGCCAATCTGTGTCTCTATCGATTTCCGCCATATATCAATCTCCCCAAGTCTAGAGTTGACACCTTGTATCTGAGTGTAGACTGAGTTGAATGACTGTTTGGTGTCTGAATGATTCCTCCGCATTTCCTCAAGGATAAGCTGTAGGTCATCCCTCTTCTAGTCCCTTTCCGGATGTCCTGGAGCTCTATATGGTGGGGGGTTCTGTTGTGAGCCTAATTAGCCATGTTTTACATTATTTTTTATATCGATTTCTGCATGCATTTCATGCATTTGGGCTTGAATGATACAAAATATGTGTAGTTTACACTTATTTGCAATATATGGAGGTCTACACAAGTTTTTGTTATATTTCGCAGAAATCGGACGCATTTTGGAGCTTAAAGGAAAGTCATGGAGAAGCCAAGAATGGTGCAGCTGGAGAGAAGGCCAATTTCCGGCTTTCATCATTCTGAATGAGGTTGTGATGTCCTCATGAGAGTTATAGCCCTCGGAAAGATCTTTCCAACGCATGGTCATATGCGTCAATCCGACAACCGAGGCATCGGGAAAGTGCGTTTTACGAACAGAGCTGGGAGCTGAGGAAAGTTATCGATATCGACAAGATTTGTCGACATCGAGGAGTTATCAGCTCGACATGTGTTCTAGACGTCGAGCACGAGCACCAGACGAAGAAACTTCTAGACATCGACAACTTTTGTCGATATCGAGAAGTCATGTCGAGAAGATTTGTCGAGCAGCTCCGGAATCCGAGATCGAGGAGAAGTCCGAGCGGGATTGGATACTTGCAAGCTAAGATTCGTCCAATTCTATCAAGATCTATCAAGACCAAAGAAGATGTCCACACATTAGATATAGTCCTAGTCTATCTATTTTATTTAATTACACTATGTTATTTATTTATCATTAAGTTTTAGATATAGTTTTAGATAAAGATAGAGATCTTCTATCCTTGATTAGCAGGGATTAGAAGCCTATAAATAAGGCCCTAGGGGCTGACTTTTGATTCATTCCAAGTTACACACAATTCCATTCAGAGATACAAGTAGAGTAGTTTAGGAGTTTGAGGTTTTTAGGGTTTTGGCGATTTGCGAAAGTTGATTGCCGAAATTGTAAAAGCTTTGAATTTAGTTTAATGCAATTTATTTCCTTTCGATCGAAGATGTCTTTTATTGCAATGAAGAGTGAGTAGTCCACCCACTTCTGGGGCTGGGGTGAGCCCGACGGTGGCCATGTGAGGCAATGCGGTTAAGGTCAGATCTTTTGTGCAATTTGTCTTCTATCCCTATGAGCATGATTCTTTTGCGAGACTTGAAGGTGATCCTTGTTTGTATTATTGAAGCGAAAGTGATCTTAATACAACTTGGATTAATTATGTGAAAAGGGTTAGTAACAATTAGGGTTTATGCGAAAGCCTCTATATTCCTATTTGTTAATAACGAAAGTTATTTAGATGGAAAGCATGATCTTTTATGCCTTTATGTGTTACTTTGCATGGTTATCGTTGTGGTGTTGAAACCCTAGCCTTAGAAGTCTTTAGTTTATTGATTTATTTCATCGAAATTCGTGTTCCGAGTTCGAAAGCATTTGCATTTAAATTTCCGTTACTTATCGATCTCGGAAAAATCTTGTCGATATCGATATATCTTGTCGACGTCGAGAAGTTTTAACGAAGTCGAGTTCTTTCTGTTGTCGATCTGAATCTTGTCGATCTGTGTGCTGTGTCGAGTACTTGTCGATATCGACAACCTGTGTCGACAAGACTCGGTCGATTAGCTTCTGTCGAGTTACTTACTGTTCTGTCGACTTGTCTGCTGTTGTCGACGTGCTTTATCGAGTACCTCTGCCTTGCTTGCTTTTGCTTGTTTGCTTCTGTCTTTGCTTTTATCTTAGCTGCCCTTGCCGGGATTATTTGTTTCTGCTTCTGTGTTCGTTTCTGTGCTTTTCTGCTGCTGCTGTGAGAATCTAATAGCTACCTGAGAACTGCTGACGTGCTTCCTCGTGGATTCGATCCTGACTTTTCTCTTACTACAACGGGAGGAAGTCTTGTAATTATTTGCTGAGACAGGGGAGTCGTTCTAAACCATATTCTATTCTATACTTGACTTACTCCTGCAACAACAAATTGGCGCCGTTGCCGGGGAGGCAATCAATCGCGCCTTAGGTAGTCAGTTCTCACTGTTTCTTTGAGTTACTTTTCAGGTGTATGCGCCGTTCTGGTATCCCACCTGAATATTACGGTTTAGACGAACCAGAGCGCCTTCTACACATCAGAAATAGACTTCAAAGAGCCATGGAGGACGCTGAAACACAGGAGCAGCTGATCGCTAGGCTTACCAGGGATCTAGCCGCCAGGGATGCTGCTCTCGCCGCTGAGAGAGCAGAAAAGGAACAAGCACAAGCTGAGCTTGCCCAATATCCGACCACTGCTGAGGATTATATGCATCCCACGCTCGTCGTGCCGGAATCGGCGATTCTAATCCCTGAAAACTCTTTTGAAATTCGCACTCAATTTCTTATAGAGCTTAAAAATAATGCCTTTTACGACAGATTTAATGAGTGCCCTCTTGAACATATTATTAATTTTCATGATATGTGTCGTACTCTTGCAGGAGGCACAACCTTGGAATATGTCAAGATGAAATCTTTTCGCTGGTCTCTCGCTGGGCCTGCACTGAAATGGCTGGAAGGGCTGAAAGCAAGATCACTCACAACCTGGGCCCAAGTAGAGCAAGAGTTTCTGAACAAATTCTTCCCACCGGCCAAAACAGCTCCGCCAGAAAATCACCGCCTTTAAACAGCAGAAAGGGGAACCGCTGGCAAGGGCATGGGAGCGCTGCAAGGAACTTCTGCGATCTTGCCCTACTCATGGACAGCCACCCTACATCATTCAGGAGATCTTCTTCAACTCTCTTGACCAAGTCACTAAGGACAGAATCAACAATTATACTCACTACGAGTATCTGACGATGCCGCCAAGTGACGCATGGGGTGTGCTAGAGAAGCTCACCAACTACGACAACAAATATGGGTCTACTGCAACTTATGAAGAGAACCCATACGCCAGGCCAGCACCATCCATGCCCCTCTATGAGCCATCAAAGGCGATTGATCCAGATGTCAGGGAGCAATACTACAGAGACCAGAATAAGAAGCTCCTCAAACAAGTGAAGTATCTCTCTGTCAATCAGCCTTGCATAGAATGCGGATCGCAAAGGCACACCACTACTGAGTGCCCACACACAGAGCAAGTCAGGATGGCAGAACATCATGAGGATGCAGCTTACGCAGGAGGGCCTAATCGCTATATGGGGGATCAAAGGCCTTATCAACAGCAATGGAACCAAGGTCCCCCTAGGAATCCTCCACCCTACAGAGCTCCAGGACATCCAGAAAGGGATCAAAGGAAGGATGATCTGCACCTGATCCTTGAGGAGATGCGACGAAATCAGGGTACCATCAACAACCAGTTCCAGAACATCACCACCAAATTTGGAGAACTGGACATCTGGAAAAGGGGAATTGAGACGCAGATAGGACAGATTTCTGCACAGATCCCACGACAGTCCGGCAAGCTCCCTGGCCAAACAGAACCAAATCCTAAGGGAAAGACTGGACACATAGCTGCTGTAAAACTCAGGAGCGGGCATCAACTGCAAGAGCCAGAGGTCGGAGAGCAGCAGGACAGCACTGAAGAACAACTCGATGTCGACAAGAATCTTGTCGATGTCGACAAAAAACTTCTTGATGTCGAGGAAAACCCTGATCGACCAGCTTCTGGACAAAACAGTAACTCGTCGTCGAAAAAACTTCTCGATGTCGAGGAACTTGTCGATGTCGAGGAAGGCCAAGTCGAGATCGAGAAGTCTGCAACGCCTCCGACATCTGTTCTGGCCCCGAATCTGAAAAAGAAGCTACCTTTCCCCACGAAATCTCTTAAAGACCCAGCAGAGAAGAAATTTCAGCGCTTCATCAAGATGCTTCAGAAGCTCAATGTCACTATACCCTTCACAGAAGCTCTTAATGAAATGCCATCTTATGTCAAGTTCCTAAAGGAGATTCTGAGTAAAAAGCGATCGATGGTGGAAATCACAGAGGAGTGCAGCCATCTGGACATATTGGAAAAGAGGCCGGATCCAGGTAAGTTTGCTATAACTATTGGATTTGGTCCATACAAAATTAATGCCCTATGTGATCTTGGAGCCAGTGTTAGTATTATGCCTTTAACAATTTGGTCCAAGATTAAGATAGGTGCCCTGGAGCCTGTGGATGCTAGACTATACATGGCCAACAACACAGTGGTCATTCCAACAGGCATGGTAGAAAATGTCCCAGTACAAGTAGGTAAATTCTTCGTCCCTGCTGATTTCTTAATTGTTGATATGCAAGAAGATCCTGCTTGTCCAATTATTCTAGGGAGACCATTCTTGGCGACTGTGGATGCCAACATAAGCGTAAGGAAAGGAGTGCTCACCTTCAACATCAGCGATGAGGTAATAGAGTATTCTTTTAATAAAACTGAAAGGCATACAGGTCCAATGGAAGAGGTCAAATCTATCTCAGCTGGCTATATCACCTGCGGGGAACCCAAGGTCAGAAATATGACCCCTGAGGAGATAGAAAAGAGGGACATAGAGGCACAGGTGGAGAAAATCATGGACATCCTAAAGGAAGAAGCGAAAAATCCACTCGACACAAACCAAGGTATGTCGATTTGGACTAACTATTTTTCGGATGCCTTGACAAGAGCTAAGTATGGGGTCGTAGTCGACCAAAACTCCTCGAGATCGAGTAGTTTAGCCGACGTCGACAAAAATCAGACGCCTCCACCAGACTCGTCGAGCAGTCAAAAAGTCGAGAAAGATTCCTCGATATCGACAAAGGTTGTCGATGTCGACAAGATCTTGACATCCTCGATCACACCTTCATCGACGAGCAGGCCAAAGGGGATCGAAGACTACTCGACGTCGACAAGAGTTGTCGATGTCGAGAAGATCACGGCCTCCTCGACACCACCTTCCGCGACAAGAAAACCATTGGATGTTGAGAAGTCCTCGACGTCGACAACTTTTGTCGATGTCGACAAGATTAGGGTTTCCTCGACTTCGCCGTCTTCGAGCAGTCCACCACCTGAAGCTGAAAGCAACTCGATGTCGAGTAATGTTACTCGAGATCGACAAGATCCAGTGGTTCCCGAATCCAATTCTGCGAAGGTAAGCCAAGGTATGAATCTTTCTTCTCCTATTTCAATTAATGATTTATCTATACATGGGAGAGGTTTGCCTTGGTATGTGCGCTTATGCAGGATTTCCGATGACGATCCAAGGGAATACGAAGTAGGAGATATGGTCTATGTCTCTAAATCAAAGGATCATTGGTTTCCTAACAAATTCAATAAGAAGAAGATGGGACCATTCACGGTGAATAAGATCCATTCAGGAGGAATTCAGCTGAAAGATAAAAATGGAGTCTTGTTCGAAGCCCAAGCTACATGGGCTCTAAAGATGCCACCTTGAGCTTAACGGAGAAAGTCGGCCTAGCGACTATAAAATCTAGAGCTTGTAAATAGACTTTTTATTTTGGGACTTTTTTGGACATTGTTTGTTTGTTTTTTAGGGTTATACTATTGTGGATATTTTTGGTCTATCGAATCTTGCAGGAATGGCTACAGTCTTGTCGACATGAGGGGAGGAACTCGACATCAACAAAACCACATCGAGTTAGCCTCTGTCGAGAAGATCACCCTGGAGGCAGCCAAGTTACTCGATGTCGAAGAGATATTGTCGACATCGACAAGTTCTCAAGATCGACTAGAGTTGTCGAGATCGACAAGCACTGCAGCACCACTTCACTCGATTTCCGACGATCCGCACACCTGTCTTGTGAGTTTCTTTCTTTACCCTTGTTTTTTTTATACAGTGAGGACACTGTAATGTTTAAGTATGGGGTGGGGAAAGGGCTTACTTTATGCATATTTGATTTTATTTCACATTATGTGTGCATTTTTAAGGTTTATTTCTTGAAATTGCTACATGGCTATTTTGGAATGCATTATTTGATTTATATGTTTATATGCATAATTTCCAAAAATTTGAGAAAAATGACCCCCATTGAAAATTTTGAAATAATGTCATGGAAGCTTAAATTGAACTCAACGATGCAAAATTGGATTCATTAGAGATATAGCATGAAATTGCCTAGTAAAGGGAAGTCACAATGAAGTGCATATTTTAATGAAAACCATGAAAGGAGGTAAAATTTGAAGTTGCTTTTGACATGTTGCATGATAAGATGATGGAGGACTTTATAATTCCATATAATGCTCATATGTTATAATCCTAGCCATACCTATGCTTATGCATCACAAAAGCCAAAATATGCCTTATTTCAATATTTGCTCCACATGATCTAAATATTTCCATTCTTTACCTTATCCGGGGATTATGTTGAGAATGATGTTACATTATGGAGATCATCATATGGTGTTTGTATTGTTATCTTATATGGAGTTTGGAAGGAATTTGTTTGAAATATATGGAAAATTGAATGAGTGAAAAAAAAATCCAATCACCTCAGGAGATAAAGGTAGATTGACCCTGCTCTCTAAGATAATAGTTTGGAGAGATGGGACACATTGTGAGGAGTCCAAAGCACTAAGTATCCGGGGCCATTCATGACACCCATGTTTGCAACTCGCGAGAAGGCAGTGCTAAGGTCAGAGAGGTAAAAGCATTATTATTGAAAAAAGCAATATGAAAGGTGATGAATCAAAGGAAGAAAGGAATGTGGAATGAAACTCAAAGTTTGAAAGTGATCCATTTCCCCGGATCAAAAGCACCACATTGCCAAAAATTGCCCACCTTTTAGCCTTTTACCAATCTACTCCTTCATGAGCTTAAATTAAAGTCTTCTTGATTATCAATGCTTTGTCACGTATGAATTGTTTTTGCATAACCCTCCTTTTATGAGTAGATGTTGCTTTTACATATTTGCACATGCATGAATCTATGACACTAGTACCTTTTCGAGGATGGTAATTGATTGCAGGGTTATATGGCAATGAATCTAATATGTTGAGAGTTTGGATTTCTTCCCCTGAATGACAAATAAAAGTATTGCTTGAGGACAAGCAAGCTTAAGTATGGGGTGTTTGTTGTGAGCCTAATTAGCCATGTTTTACATTATCTTTTATATCGATTTCTGCATGCATTTCATGCATTTGGGCTTGAATGATACAAAATATGTGTAGTTTACACTTATTTGCAATATATGGAGGTCTACACAAGTTTTTGTTATATTTCGCAGAAATCGGACGCATTTTGGAGCTTAAAGGAAAGTCATGGAGAAGCCAAGAATGGTGCAGCTGGAGAGAAGGCCAATTTCCGGCTTTCATCATTCTGAATGAGGTTGTGATGTCCTCATGAGAGTTATAGCCCTCGGAAAGATCTTTCCAACGCATGGTCATATGCGTCAATCCGACAACCGAGGCATCGGGAAAGTGCGTTTTACGAACAGAGCTGGGAGCTGAGGAAAGTTATCGATATCGACAAGATTTGTCGACATCGAGGAGTTATCAGCTCGACATGTGTTCTAGACGTCGAGCACGAGCACCAGACGAAGAAACTTCTAGACATCGACAACTTTTGTCGATATCGAGAAGTCATGTCGAGAAGATTTGTCGAGCAGCTCCGGAATCCGAGATCGAGGAGAAGTCCGAGCGGGATTGGATACTTGCAAGCTAAGATTCGTCCAATTCTATCAAGATCTATCAAGACCAAAGAAGATGTCCACACATTAGATATAGTCCTAGTCTATCTATTTTATTTAATTACACTATGTTATTTATTTATCATTAAGTTTTAGATATAGTTTTAGATAAAGATAGAGATCTTCTATCCTTGATTAGCAGGGATTAGAAGCCTATAAATAAGGCCCTAGGGGCTGACTTTTGATTCATTCCAAGTTACACACAATTCCATTCAGAGATACAAGTAGAGTAGTTTAGGAGTTTGAGGTTTTTAGGGTTTTGGCGATTTGCGAAAGTTGATTGCCGAAATTGTAAAAGCTTTGAATTTAGTTTAATGCAATTTATTTCCTTTCGATCGAAGATGTCTTTTATTGCAATGAAGAGTGAGTAGTCCACCCACTTCTGGGGCTGGGGTGAGCCCGACGGTGGCCATGTGAGGCAATGCGGTTAAGGTCAGATCTTTTGTGCAATTTGTCTTCTATCCCTATGAGCATGATTCTTTTGCGAGAGTCGAAGGTGATCCTTGTTTGTATTATTGAAGCAAAAGTGATCTTAATACAACTTGGATTAATTATGTGAAAAGGGTTAGCAACAATTAGGGTTTATGCGAAAGCCTCTATATTCCTATTTGTTAATAACGAAAGTTATTTAGATGGAAAGCATGATCTTTTATGCCTTTATGTGTTACTTTGCATGGCTATCGTTGTGGTGTTGAAACCCTAGCCTTGGAAGTCTTTAGTTTATTAATTTATTTCATCGAAATTCGTGTTCCGAGTTCGAAAGCATTTGCATTTAAATTTCTGTTGTCGATCTGAATCTTGTCGATCTGTGTGCTGTGTCGAGTACTTGTCGATATCGACAACCTGTGTCGACAAGACTCGGTCGATTAGCTTCTGTCGAGTTACTTACTGTTCTGTCGACTTGTCTGCTGTTGTCGACGTGCTTTATCGAGTACCTCTGCCTTGCTTGCTTTTGCTTGTTTGCTTCTGTCTTTGCTTTTATCTTAGCTGCCCTTGCCGGGATTATTTGTTTCTGCTTCTGTGTTCGTTTCTGTGCTTTTCTGCTGCTGCTGTGAGAATCTGATAGCTACCTGAGAACTGCTGACGTGCTTCCTCGTGGATTCGATCCTGACTTTTCTCTTACTACAACGGGAGGAAGTCTTGTAATTATTTGCTGAGACAGGGGAGTCGTTCTAAACCATATTCTATTCTATACTTGACTTACTCCTGCAACAACAGGTTCCTAGGGGCACCTTGGTTCCATTGTGGTTGCTAAAACCTTTGGTCCCCCATATAGCGATTGAGACCCCTTGTGTAAGATGCCTCTTCGTGGTATTCTGCCAGCCTGACTTGCTCTGTGTGTGTGGGCACTCAGTAGTGGTGTGCCGCTGTGATCCGCATTCAATGTAAGGCTGGTTGATAGAAAGATACTTTACTTGTTTGAGGAGCTTGCGATTCTGATCTTTGTAGTACTGCTCTTTGACATCTGGATCAATTTCTTTAGAGGGCTCATAGAGAGGCATGGACGGGGCTGGCCTGGCATATGGGTTCTCCTCATAGTTGATTGGAGTCCCATACTTGTTGTCGTAGTTGGTCAGCTTGTCGAGGGCAGCCCATGCGTCAGCTGGCGGCATTGTCAGATACTCATAATGAGTATATGTGTTGATCCTATCTTTAGCAGCCAGGTCAAGAGAGTTGAAGAAGATCTCCTTAACAACGCAAGGTTGTTGTCCATGTGTAGGGCAGGATCGCAGTAGATCCTTATAGCGTTCCCATGCCTTTGCCAGCGACTCTCCAGACTACTGTTTGAAAGATGTAATCTTTTGGCGAATGAGCGATGTCTTGGCAGGAGGAAAGAATTTATTGAGAAATTCCTGCTTTACTTGAGCCCATGTCGTGAGGGATCGTGGTTTTAGTCCTTCCAGCCACTTCAATGCGGGACCAGCGAGAGACCAACGGAAAGCCTTCATCAAGATGTACTCCAGGGTGGTACCTTCAGCAAGAGTACAACACATATCAGTAAAGTTGGTAATATGTTGAAGAGGGCATTCATTAAATCTACCATGAAAAGCATTATGTTGAATTTCTATTAAGAAAGGAGTGCGAATTTCATAGTTATTATGAGGGATTAGAATAGCCGATTCAGGCACGACGAGAGTTGGGTGCATGTAATCCTCTGCAGTGGTATGATATTGGGCAAGCTCATCTTCTGCATGTGTTGTGAGCGGAATCTTCCATGTTTTACAGTAACTTTTATACCGATTTCTGTATACATTGCATTCATTTGGGTTTAGATAGTACAGAATCTATGTAGTTTATGTTTATTTGCCAAATTATGGAATCTACACCAGTTTCTGTTTAATTCGCAGAAATCGAGGCGTTTTACAGCAATTCTACAGAAGGTCGGAAAAGCTCGGAAAACCACTACAGAAGTCCAAGGTCAAAACAGCGGAACCAATCTGAGAGTCAAGGCTACTCGATCTCGAGTAGGCCTACTCGACCTAGACGAGCCTGTCCGAGCATCACCTTGTCGAGCAGAGCTGGTCGAGCAAGACAGACCAACCCAAGCTCCGGACCCAACTCGACCTCGAGGAGCCTTTGTAGAGGTCGACGAAGCCCAGAGTCAGGATCCGGAACCCATCGAGGAGAGTCGCTCGAGAAACCCTAGTCGGCAAACCACCTTACTCGAAGTCGACTAGGGCTTGTCGAGATCGACGAGCGCATGAGTCCTTGTCCGTGCCAGTCGACTAGACCTACCCGAGCAGACCCAGTCGACAAGCCCAACCTACTCGACATCGACGAGGAGTGGTCTAGGTCGACGAGACCAGTGACCATGTCCGAGCCACATCGAGCTGAGAAGCCAGCCAAAGTCCAGTCGACGACGAATCCTTGTCGAGGTCGAGGAAGACTTGTCGAGGTCGAGTAGAAGCCGTGTCCAGGAACTTCTCGACGTAACCTTGTCCGAGTAGAGTTGGAGTTGCTTGGGCACGAAGGCGGAAGATTCTATCCCATTACATCATGTTCTATCAAAGGAGACAAGATCTATCAACATCATGAAGACTTACCACATTAGTTTTATCTTTTCCCTTACGGATTTAATTCCATTAAACAATTTATTTATCTTTTAAGCAAGTAGATATAATTTTAGATATAGATAGATATCTTCTTTCCTAGATTAGCTAAGGAATGAAGGCTATAAATAAAGCCCATGGGGCTGGTTTTTCAATCATCAAATTCGGAAGAGAAGTAGTTAGTTCCATTCAGAGACAAGTAGAGTAGGAGTTCTAAGGTTTTTAGGGTTTTGGCTTACAGCGAAAGTTGATTGCCAAGATTGTAAAAAGCTTTGAATTTAGTTTATTCAATTCAGTTTCTTTCAGCAAATCAATGTCTGCGATTACAATGAGGCGTGAGTAGTCCACCCACTTCTGGGGCTGGGGTGAGCCCGACGGTGGCCGTGTGAGGCGATGCGATAAAGGTCAGATCTTTTTGTGCAATTCATCTTCTATCCCTATGAGCATGATTCTTTTGCGAGAGTTGAAGGTGATCCTTGTTTGTGTTATTGAAGCGAAAGTGATCTTAATGCAACTTGGATTAATTATGTGAAAAAGGGTTAGTAACAATTAGGGTTTATGCGAGAGCCTCTATATGCCTAGTTGTTAATGACGAAAGTTATTTGATGGAAAGCATGATCTTTTATGCCTTTATGTGTTGTTTTACATGGTTATCGTTGTGGTGTTGAAACCCTAGCCTTGGAGGTCTTTTATTATATTGATTTATTTCTGTCGAAATCTGCGTTTTAGTTCGAATTCTGCAATTTAAAGTTTCTGTCTTTTTTCTGTTTTCTGTCGACATAGAGTAACTGTTGGTCGAGATCGAGTACTACCTTTGTCGATCTCGAGTAGAAGCTAGTCTAAGTCGAGTTGAGTTCTTTCTGTTTTCGTCGATTTCCAGTTTCTGTGTTTACCTGTCTTGTCGATCTCGAGGAGAGGTGGTCGAGATCGAGTTGGCTTGTTTTGTCAAGTTGCTTTGTTTTTAGTTTCTGAGTTACTGTTGTCGACTTGAATTAGTCGACCTAGAGGACAGCTTGTCGAGATCGACCAGCTTCTGTGTCCTCGAGTTACTTTCTGTCTTTGCTTCTGTTTTGCTTTGCTTTGCCTTTATTTCTTGCTTTGTTCTTTGCTTTTGTTTTAGTTTCCCTTGCCGGGATTATTTGTTTCTATTTTATTTCTGCTTCTGCTTGTGTTTCTGTGCTGTTCTGCCGCTGTTGTGAGAATCTGATAGCTACCTGAGAACTGCTGACGTGCTTCCTCGTGGATTCGATCCTGACTTTTCTCTTACTACAACGGGAGGAAGTCTTGTAATTATTTGCTGAGACAGGGGAGTCGTTCTAAACCATATTTTATTTGATATCTATTTCAATACTTGACCAACTCCTGCAACAACAAAATTGGCGCCGTTGCCGGGGAGGCAATCAATCGCGCCTTAGGTAGTCAGTTCTCACTGTCTCTTTGAGTTAAATTGCAGGTGTATGCGTCGTTCTGGTCAAACACCTGAGTTTGACAGCTTAGACGAACCGAAGCGCTACCTACACATCCACTCCAAACTCAAAAGGATCATGTCGGCCGCTGAAACACAGGAACAGCTAATCGCTAGGCTTACCAGGGAACTAGCCGCAAGGGATGCCGCTATCAACGCTAAAGATGCTGCTATCGCCGCTGAGAGAGCAGCAAGGGAACAAGCACAAGCTGAGCTTGCCCAATATCCAACCACGGCAGAGGATTACATGCACCCAACTCTCGTCGTGCCTGAATCGGTGATTCTAATCCCTGAAAACTCTTTTGAAATTCGCACTCAATTTCTTATAGAGCTTAAAAACAATGCCTTTTACGGCAGATTTAATGAGTGTCCTCTTGAACATATTACTAACTTTCATGATATGTGCCGTACTCTTGCAGAAGGCACAACCTTGGAATATGTCAAGATGAAATCTTTTCGCTGGTCTCTCGCTGGGCCTGCACTGAAATGGCTGGAAGGGCTGAAGGCAAGATCACTCACAACCTGGGCCCAAGTAGAGCAAGAGTTTCTGAACAAATTCTTCCCGCCTGCCAAAACAGCACATCTCCGCCAGAAAATCACCGCCTTTAAACAGCAGAAAGGGGAACCGCTGGCAAGGGCATGGGAGCGCTACAAGGAACTGCTGCGATCTTGCCCTACTCATGGACAGCCGCCCTACATCATTCAGGAGATCTTCTTCAACTCTCTTGATCAAGTCACTAAGGACAGAATCAACAATTATACTCGCTATGAGTATCTGACAATGCCGCCAAGTGACGCATGGGGAGTGCTGGAGAAGCTCACTACTTACGACAACAAGTATGGGTCTACTGCAACTTATGAAGAGAACCCATACGCCAGGCCAGCACCATCCATGCCCCTCTATGAGCCATCAAAGGAGATCGATCCAGATGTCAGGGAGCAATACTACAGAGACCAGAACAGGAAGCTCATCAAGCAAGTAAAGTATCTCTCTGTCAACCAGCCTTGTATTGAATGCGGATCGCAAAGGCACACCACTCCTGAGTGCCCACACACAGAGCAAGTCAGGATGGCAGAGCACCATGAGGATGCAGCTTACGCAGGGGGACCCAATCGCTACATGGGGGACCAAAGGTTTCAGCAACCACAATGGAACCAAGGAGTCCCTAGGAATCCCCCGCCCTACAGAGCTCCAGGACATCCAGAAAGGGAACAGAAAAAGGATGATATACAGCTGGTCCTAGAGGAAATACGGAGAAACCACACAGAAACTAGGCAGTCCTTCAACTCCGTCTATACTCAGATGCAAGGTGTCAACTCTAGGCTTGGGGAAATTGATATCTGACGGAAAACAGTTGATACACAGATTGGTCAGCTAGCAGCAGGAATCCCCAGACAGTCAGGCGCACTCCCTGGATCTTCAGAACCAAATCCTAAGGGAAAGACTGGGCACGTCGCTGCTGTAAAACTCAGAAGCGGCCATCAACTGCAAGAGCCAGAGGTTGGAAAGCAGCAGAACGACGAAGAACAGCAAGTCGACCTTGACAAGTCCGTAGTCGATCTCGACAAGGCCGTACTCGACCTCGACAAGACTCTCGTCGACCTCGAGGAAAAATTGCCAGAATCTTCGTCTGCGCCGAACAGCAACTCGACTGGGCCCAACCTGGTCGATGTCGACAAGCCTGTAGTCGATGTCGAGGAACCCCTGGTCGAGGTGGAGAAATCTGCAACACCTACGACGTCTGTTCTGGCTCCGATTCAGAAAAAGAAGCAGTCTTTCCCAACAAAATCTCTAAAGGACCCAGCGGAGAAAAAGTTTCAGCGCTTCATTAAGATGCTTCAGAAGCTGAACGTCACCATCCCCTTCACAGAAGCTCTCAATGAAATGCCGTCCTACGTCAAGTTCCTGAAGGAGATTCTGAGCAAAAAGCGATCGATGGCGGAAATCACAGAGGAGTGCAGCCATCTGGACATATTGGAGAAGAGGTCGGATCCAGGTAAGTTTGCTATAACTATTGGATTTGGTCCTTACAAAATTAATGCTTTATGTGATCTTGGAGCCAGTGTTAGTATTATGCCTTTAACGATTTGGTCCAAGATTAAGATAGGTGCCCTGGAGCCTGTGGATGCTAGACTTTACATGGCCAACAACACGGTGGTCATTCCAACAGGCATGGTGGAAAATGTACCAGTACAAGTAGGTAAATTCTTCGTTCCTGCTGATTTCCTAATTGTTGATATGCAAGAAGATCCTGCTTGTCCAATTATTCTAGGAAGACCATTCTTGGCAACGGTGGATGCCAACATAAGCGTAAGGAAAGGAGTGCTCACCTTCAACATCAGTGATGAGGTAATTGAGTATTCCTTTAACAAAACTGAAAGGCATACGGGTCCGATGGAAGAGGTCAAATCTATCTCAGCTGGCTACATCACCTGCGGGGAACCCAAGGTCAGGAATATGACCCCTGAGGAGATAGAAAAGAGGGAAATGGAGGCACAGGTAGAGGAGATCATGGCAATCCTCAAAGAGAACACAAAGAATCCCATCGACACAGACCAAGGTAAGTCATTGTGGATTTCATTACTTTTCGGATGCCTTGACAGGAGCTAAGTATGGGGTCAAGATCGACCAGGGCTCCTCGATGTCGAGTAGAACCCTAGTCGATCTCGACCAGACCAAGGAGACTCCACCAGAGCCGGCTTCGTCGAGCAGCAAACCAGAGGAGCAGCCTTACTCGACCTCGAGTAGGCTCGTCGAGGTCGACCACCAGAACCCTAAGTCGACTCGGCCTTCCTCGAGCGCTCCACCAGAGCCAGTCCAACCCTCGTCGATCTCGACAAGCGTTGTCGAGGTCGACCACCCCTCGGAGAGCCCAGCGCCGCCCTCGTCGATGAGCATGCCACCAGGAGGAGAAGGCTACTCGACCTCGAGTAGCCTTGTCGAGATCGACAGGACCAAGTCTTCCTCGACGGCACCTTCCTCGACGCTGCAGACACCAGGACCAGAGGCCTACTCGAGGTCGACCAGCCAACTCGAGGTCGACAAGACCTATTCTTCGTCGACTTCTGCCTCTTCGACCAGACCACCACCAGAGCCAGCAGCCTCGTCGATCTCGAGGAGCCCTAGTCGAGATCGACCAAACACCGTGGTGCCCGATTCCGTTTCCGCAAAGGTAAGTCAAGGTATGGATCTTTCTTCTCCTATTTCCATTAAAGATTTATCTATACATGGGAGAGGTCTGCCTTGGTATGTGCGATTGTGCAGGATTTCCAATGATGAGCCTAACGAATATGAAGTTGGAGACAAGCTCTATGTCTCTAAATCAAAGGATCATTGGTTTCCTAACAAATTCAACAAGAAGCGGATGGGACCGTTCGTGGTGAACAAGATCCATTCTGGAGGATTACAGCTGATGGACAAGAATGGAGTCTTATTTGAGGCCCAAGCTACATGGGCCCTGCAGATGCCGCCTTGAGCATTAATGAAAGTCGGCCTAGCGACTATAAAATCTAGAGCATGAACATAGACTTTTTAGGACATTGTGGGGACTTTGTTTTTGTTTTTTGTTTTGGACATTTTTTGTTGTTTCTATTTTTGGGTATATGTCTTCTACTTTTCAGGTCAATGGATAGAACCAAAGCTTACTCGGACTAGGAGGTGCTCCATTCGAAATCTTGCAGCTCTGCACACATGTCTTGTGAGTTTCTTTCTTTACCCTTTACCTTGTTTTTTTATATACAGTGAGGACACTGTAATGTTTAAGTATGGGGTGGGGGAAGAGCTTACTTTGTGCATATTTGCCATATTTGATCATATTTTACATATATATGCATTATTTATTAGAATTGCTACATGGCTATTTTGGAATGCATTATTTGATTTATGTGCTTATATGCATTGCTACATGGCTATTTTGGAATGCATTATTTATTTATGTGCTTATATGCATGTTTTCCAAAAATTTGAGAAAAATGACCCCCATTGAAAATTTTGAAATAATGTCATGGAAGCTTATATTGAACTCGACGATGCAAAATTGGATTCATTAGAGATATAGCATGAAATTGCCTAGTAAAGGGAAGTCACAATGAAGTGCATTATTTTCTTGAAAACCATGAAAGGAGGTAAAATTTGAAGTTGCTTTTGACATATTGCATGATAAGATGATGGAGGACTTTATACTTCCATATAAATGCTCATATGTTTAAATTCCTAGCCTTACCTATGCTTATGCATCACAAAAGCCATAAAATGCCTTATTTCAAATATTGCTCCACATGAACTAAATATTTTCCATTCTTTACCTTATCCGGGGATTATGTTGAGAATGATGTTACATTATGGAGATTATCATATGGTGTTTGTGTTGTTGTTATCATTATTGGAGTTTGGAAGGGAAGTGTTTGAAATATATGGAAAATTTAATGAGTGAAAGAAAATCCAATCACCTCAGGAGATAAAGGTAGATTGACCCTGCTCTCTAAGATAATAGTTTGGAGAGATGGGACACATTGTGAGGAGTCCAAAGCACTAAGTATCCGGGGCCATTCATGACACCCATGTTTGCGACTCGCGAGAAGGCAGTGCTGAGGTTAGAGAGGTAAAAGCATTATTATTGAGAAAAAGCATTATGAAAGGTGATGAATCAAATGGAGAAGGAATGTGGAAATTCAAAGTTTGAAAGTGATCCATTTCCCCGGATCAAAAGCACCACATTGCCAGAAATTGCCCACCTTTTAACCTTTTACCAATCTACTCCTTCATGAGCTTAAATTAAAGTCTTCTTGATTATCAATGCTTGGTCACTTATATTGTTTTTTGCATAATCCTCCTTTTGTGAGTAAATGTTGCTTTTACATATTTGCACATGCATGGATCTGTGACACTAGTACCTTTTCGAGGATGGTAATTGATTGCAGGGTTATATGAGAATGAATCTAAGATGTTGAGAGTTTTAATTACTTCCCCTGAATGACAAGTAAAAGTATTGCTTGAGGACAAGCAAGCTTAAGTATGGGGTGTTTGTTGTGAGCGGAATCTTCCATGTTTTACAGTAACTTTTATACCGATTTCTGTATACATTACATTCATTTGGGTTTAGATAGTACAGAATCTATGTAGTTTATGTTTATTTGCCAAATTATGGAATCTACACCAGTTTCTGTTTAATTCGCAGAAATCGAGGCGTTTTACAGCAATTCTACAGAAGGTCGGAAAAGCTCGGAAAACCACTACAGAAGTCCAAGGTCAAAACAGCGGAACCAATCTGAGAGTCAAGGCTACTCGATCTCGAGTAGGCCTACTCGACCTAGACGAGCCTGTCCGAGCATCACCTTGTCGAGCAGAGCTGGTCGAGCAAGACAGACCAACCCAAGCTCCGGACCCAACTCGACCTCGAGGAGCCTTTGTAGAGGTCGACGAAGCCCAGAGTCAGGATCCGGAACCCATCGAGGAGAGTCGCTCGAGAAACCCTAGTCGGCAAACCACCTTACTCGAAGTCGACTAGGGCTTGTCGAGATCGACGAGCGCCTGAGTCCTTGTCCGTGCCAGTCGACTAGACCTACCCGAGCAGACCCAGTCGACAAGCCCAACCTACTCGACATCGACGAGGAGTGGTCTAGGTCGACGAGACCAGTGACCATGTCCGAGCCACATCGAGCAGAGAAGCCAGCCAAAGTCCAGTCGACGACGAATCCTTGTCGAGGTCGAGGAAGACTTGTCGAGGTCGAGTAGAAGCCGTGTCCAGGAACTTCTCGACGTAGCCTTGTCCGAGTAGAGTTGGAGTTGCTTGGGCACGAAGGCGGAAGATTCTATCCTATTACATCATGTTCTATCAAAGGAGACAAGATCTATCAACATCATGAAGACTTACCACATTAGTTTTATCTTTTCCCTTATGGATTTAATTCCATTAAACAATTTATTTATCTTTAAAGCAAGTAGATATAATTTTAGATATAGATAGATATCTTCTTTCCTAGATTAGCTAAGGAATGAAGGCTATAAATAAAGCCCATGGGGCTGGTTTTTCAATCATCAAATTCGGAAGAGAAGTAGTTAGTTCCATTCAGAGACAAGTAGAGTAGGAGTTCTAAGGTTTTTAGGGTTTTGGCTTACAGCGAAAGTTGATTGCCAAGATTGTAAAAAGCTTTGAATTTAGTTTATGCAATTCAGTTTCTTTCAGCAAATCAATGTCTGCGATTACAATGAGGCGTGAGTAGTCCACCCACTTCTGGGGCTGGGGTGAGCCCGACGGTGGCCATGTGAGGCGATGCGATAAAGGTCAGATCTTTTTGTGCAATTCATCTTCTATCCCTATGAGCATGATTCTTTTGCGAGAGTTGAAGGTGATCCTTGTTTGTGTTATTGAAGCGAAAGTGATCTTAATGCAACTTGGATTAATTATGTGAAAAAGGGTTAGTAACAATTAGGGTTTATGCGAGAGCCTCTATATGCCTAGTTGTTAATGACGAAAGTTATTTGATGGAAAGCATGATCTTTTATGCCTTTATGTGTTGTTTTACATGGTTATCGTTGTGGTGTTGAAACCCTAGCCTTGGAGGTCTTTTATTATATTGATTTATTTCTGTCGAAATCTGCGTTTTAGTTCGAATTCTGCAATTTAAAGTTTCTGTCTTTTTTCTGTTTTCTGTCGACATAGAGTAACTGTTGGTCGAGATCGAGTACTACCTTTGTCGATCTCGAGTAGAAGCTAGTCTAAGTCGAGTTGAGTTCTTTCTGTTTTCGTCGATTTCCAGTTTCTGTGTTTACCTATCTTGTCGATCTCGAGGAGAGGTGGTCGAGATCGAGTTGGCTTGTTTTGTCAAGTTGCTTTGTTTTTAGTTTCTGAGTTACTGTTGTCGACTTGCCTTAGTCGACCTAGAGGACAGCTTGTCGAGATCGACCAGCTTCTGTGTCCTCGAGTTACTTTCTGTCTTTGCTTCTGTTTTGCTTTGCTTTGCCTTTATTTCTTGCTTTGTTCTTTGCTTTTGTTTTAGTTTCCCTTGCCGGGATTATTTGTTTCTATTTTATTTCTGCTTCTGCTTGTGTTTCTGTGCTGTTCTGCCGCTGTTGTGAGAATCTGATAGCTACCTGAGAACTGCTGACGTGCTTCCTCGTGGATTCGATCCTGACTTTTCTCTTACTACAACGGGAGGAAGTCTTGTAATTATTTGCTGACACAGGGGAGTCGTTCTAAACCATATTTTATTTGATATCTATTTCAATACTTGACCAACTCCTGCAACAACAGCATGCCTCGCACGCTCAGCTTTCAGTTCCCTTCCTGCTCTCTCAATGGCTAGAGCAGCATCCTTAGCGGATAATTCCCTCTGAAGCCTCTCAATCAGCTGTTCTTGTGTTTCTGCAGCTTCCATGGCTCTTTTTAGTTTAGCGTGGATGTGTAGAAGGCGTTCCGGTTCGTCTAAGCCGTCAAACTCAGGTGGTTGACCAGAACGACGCATACACCTGCGAAGTAACTCAAAAGAAAAGTGAGATCTGACTACCTAAGGCGCGAATGATTGCTTCCCCGGCAACGATGCCAATTTGTTAGTAAGAGGAAATCGAGAATGCAAATAAAATATGAATAAAGCAAAGTAAACCAGATTCCGTCCCTTGCAAATAATTACAAGACTTCCTCCCGATGCAGTAGTGGGAAGTCAGGATCGATCCACGAGGAAGCACGTCAACGGATCCTAGGTAGCTGTAAATCTCTGAGACAGAAAGACAAAAAGAAATACAGAGATAACAAATAAAAGCATAAAAGAAAGCAAAGCACAGAACTACTCGATATCGAGCAACAGTCCTCGATATCGACTACAGAAATCGACAACAGAAACTCAGAAATCGACAAACAGAAATAGAAACTTAGAAAAGACTAATATCGAGTAAAACCCTCCTCGATATCGAGTAAATCAACTTGATATCGATAAGAACCTGCTTGAAGTCGACAAAAGACAGAAAATTTAAAATGCAACCTTTCGAACACAGAACACATATTTTGATGAATTAAATCAATGAACTAAAAGACTTCCAAGGCCAGAGTATCAACACCACAACGATAACCATGCAAAGTAACACATAAAGGCATAAAAGATCATGCTTTCATCAAATAACTTTTTTTATTAACAAATAGGAATATAGAGGCTTTCGCATAAACCCTAATTGTTACTAACCCTTTTCACATAATTAACCCAAGTTGTATTAAGATCAATTTCATTTCAATAACACAAACAAGTATCACCTTCAACTTTCGCAAAAGAATCATGCTTTGAGAGATAGAAGACGAATTACATAAAAAGATCAAACCTTTACCGCATCATCTCACATGGCCACCGTCGGGCTCACCCCGACCCTAGAAGTGGGTGGAGGACTACTCGCTCTTCATCATCAAGAAACTCATCAAATAACAAAAGGGAATAACTTGCATTAAATAAACTAAAGAAAGCTTACAACCAATCGAAGCCAAATCCGCTTTTGCCTTTCCAACTTCTTTTGCCACAAGCTCTCTCCTCTACTCTCTCTATGTAACTAATTATGTGTGAAATTGAATGACTAAAATCCAGCTCCTAGGGCTTTATTTATAGGTTTCAATCCCTCTCTAATTAGGAAAGAATATTCTATCTATATCTATACCTATCTATCTACTTACTTAAATATTAAATAATGGAATAAAATAATTAAATCCAAAAAGAAAATATATCTAAAGAAGGTAAATCTTCCATGGAGTTGATGGATCTTGATAAAACTTGATAGACGCGGCCCAGGAGAGCTCTCCTCGATATCGAGTAAACTACTCGATATCGAGTAGCTATGTCATCGACTTCGGCTTCTGATCTTGGTCGAGTAACTGCTCCCCGATCTGGCTCGGTCATGTGCTGCTGGGGTTGTCGATATCGAGCAAAGTACTCGATATCGAGCAAGTAGTGCTCGGTATGTCCAGTCTTCGGCTTCTCGACTTAGCATCCTTCCTCGACTCAGGGCATGACTTTCAAGTTTTGCCGATATCTTGTAAAAGTACTCGATATCGAGTAGGGCTCTGGAGTCGGGTTCGCTTCGTCTTCATCTCCTTGATCAGCTCCTACTCGACCAGTGCTCTGCTCGGACTTCTTTGGTCGATATCGAGTAAATAGGAGCTTCCGACAGGAGCTTCCGACATCCGATTCTGCGAAGGTAAGCCAAGGTATGGATCCTTCTTCTCCTATTTCCATTAAAGATTTATCTATACATGGGAGAGGTTTGCCTTGGTGTGTGCGATGATGCAGGATTTCCAATGATGAGCCTAATAAGTATGAAGTTGGAGACAAAGTCTATGTCGCCAAATCAAAAGATCATTGGTTTCCTAGCAAATTCAACAAGAAGAAGATGGGGCCCTTCACGGTGAACAAGATCCATTCAGGCGGACTGCAGCTGATGGAAAAGAATGGAGTCATATTTGAAGCCCAAGCTACATGGGCCCTGCAAATGCCACCTTGAGCTTCATGGAGAAAGTCGGCCTAGCGACTATAAAATCTAGAGCTTGTAAATAGACATTTATTTTTGGGACTTTTGGACATTGTTGCTTTTTGTTTGTTTTTGGTGAACTTTAGGTTTTCTATTGTGGGTATTTCTCTTTTACATTTTTCAGGTCAATGGGAATAGAATCAGCTAAAATCGGACTAGGCCCAGCAGCATAGCACTCGATTCTGACGATCTGCACGCTTGTCTAGTGAGTTTCTTTCTTTACCCTTATTTTTTATACAGTGAGGACACTGTAATGTTTAAGTATGGGGTGGGGGAAGGGCTTACTTTGTGCATATTTGACCATATTTGACATTTTGCGTGCATATTTGAAGTTGATTTCTTGAATTGCTTATGCATGGCTATTTTGGAATTCATTATTGATTTATGTACTTACATACATGTTTTCCAAAGTTTGAAAAAAATGACCCCCGTTGAAATTTTTGATAAATGTCATGGAAGTTATATTGAACTCGACGATGCAAAATTGGATTCATTAGAGATATAGCATGAAATTGCCTAGTAAAGGGAAGTCACAATGAAGTGCATATTTTCTTGAAACCATGAAAGGATATAAAATTTGTTATTGCTTTTGACATGTTGCATGATAAGACGATGGAGGACTTTATATTTCCATATAATGCTCATATGTTTATATCCTAGCCTTAACTATGCTTATGTATCACAAAAGCCATATTGAGCCTTATTTCATACTTGCTCCACATGTTCTAAAATATTGCCATTCTTTACCTTATTTCCTTATCCGGGGATTATGTTGAGCATAATGTTACATTATGGAGATTGTTATATGGTGTTTTGTTATTATCATATTTAGAGTTTAGCAAGGAAAGTTTTAAAATTATGGAAAATTTAATGAGTGAAAGAAAATCCGATCACCTCAGGAGATAAAGGTAGATCGACCCTGCTCGCTGAGATAATAGTTCAGTGAGATGGGACACACAGGTGAGGAGTCCAAAACACTAAGTATCCGGGGTCATTCTTGACACCCATGTTTGCGACTCGCGAGAAGCCAGTGCTGAGGTTAGAGAGGTAAAAGCATAATATTGAAAAAAAAGCAATGAGCAATGAGAGAAAGGTGATGATTCTTATGAAGAAGGAATGTGGAAATTCAATTTGAAAGTGCTCCATTTCCCCCGATCATTAGCACCACATTGCCAAAAATTTGCCCACCTTTAGCCTTTTACCAATCTACTCCTTATTGAGCTTAAATTAAAGTCCTCTTGATTATTAATGCTTTGTCACTTATGAATGTTTTGTATAACCCTCCTTTTGTGAATAGATGCTGCTTTTTAATTGCACATGCATGGATTTGTGACACTGGTACCTTTTCGATGATGGTAATTGATTGCAGGGTTATATGAGAATGAATCTAAGATGTTGAGAGTTTTGATTTCTTCCCCTGAATGACAAATTAAAAGTATTGCTTGAGGACAAGCAAGCTTATTTATGGGGTGTTTGATGTGCGCCTAATTCGCCATGTTTTATAGTTACTTTTATATCGATTTATGTATGCATTTCATGCATTTGGGCTAGAATAGTACAGAATCTATGTAGTTTATGCTTATTTGCCAAATTATGGAATCTACACCAGTTTCTGTTTAATTTCGCAGAAATTGAAGTAATTTACAACAGTTTTGAGAAAAGAGAAAAGCTCGAAGTCAACTACAGAAGTCCGAGGCTAAGAAGCAGCGGAACCAGGACAAATCGAGTTGGAAGCAAGAAAATCTACTCGATAACATTTGTTCGATTTCGACCAAGCTTAGTCGATATGGAGTACCAGTCAAGTCGATTTCCACTCAGACAACCAAGAATCGAGCAGAGCTAAGAGATTTAGTCGATATCGAGGTATTTTACTCGATATCGAGCAAGCTGAAATCGAGCTGAGCACCAGGCATTGACAAGTGAAGTTGGGAGCTGAAGACGTTCGTCGACGTCGAGGAAATTTACTCGATGTTGAGGAAAACCCAAGTCGATGTGCCGTCCAGAAGCCGGAATCGAGTTGCTGAGCAAAAGACGAAGAAAGTGCTAGTCGATATCGAGCAATCCTACTCGATGTCGAGAACAATTCCAGAAAGTCCGGGGAGTAATTTGAATTCTTGTTAAGTTTCTATCCCGAAGACGATGGAGACATTTTCGAGATCAAAATCCATCAAGATCTATCAAGAGCTATCAAGAGAAGAAGATATTTATCTACTTTAGATATAATTCCTAGTTGATTTATTTCCCTTATTTCCATGTTTTAATCTTTAGATAAAAGATAGATAAAATTAGAGATAGATATATTTTTCTTTCCTAGATTAGCTTGGAATGAAGGGTATAAATAAAGCCTTAGGGGATGATTTCTAAGATTCAATTTCAGTTACAATTAGTTAGAGAGAGAGAGTAGAGGAGAGAGCTTGTGGCGAGAGCAAGGTGGAAAGGCGAAAGCGGACGTGGCTTGTTCGGTTGTAAGCTTTCTTTAATTTAATGCAAAGTTATTTCCTTTTATTATTGATGTCTTTCTTGATGATGAAGAGCGAGTAGTCCACCCACTTCTAGGGTCGGGGTGAGCCCGACGGTAGCCATGTGATGTGATGCGGTAAATGTTTAATCTTTTTATGCAATTCGTCTTCTATCCCTATAAGCATGATTCTTTTGCGAAAGTTGAAGGTGATCCTTGTTTGTGTTATTAAAGCGAAAGTGATCTTAATACAACTTGGGTTAATTATGTGAATAGGGTTAGTAACAATTAGGGTTTATGCGAAAGCCTCTATATTCCTATTTGTCAATAACGAAAGTTATTTGATGAAAAACATGATCTTTTATGCCTTTATGTGTTATTTTGCATGGTTATCATTGTGGTGTTGAAATCCTGATCTTGGAAGTCTTTAGTTTATTGATTTATTTCGTCGAAATCCGTGTATGTGTTTGAAAAGATTGTAATTTTAGTTACTGAGTTTTGTCGATCTCGGGGAATTCTTGTCGATATCGAGGTATTTGCTCGACATCGAGGAAACTTTTGTCGAGATCGAGTTGAGTTTGCTTGGTTTACTTTCTTTTAGTCGAATTCCAGTGTTGTTGATCGATATTTTTACTCGATATCGAGGAACTGTAGTCGATATCGACCAAGTTCTGTGCTTTCGTTTCTTTTATGCTTTTCTCTGTTATTTCTGTCTTTCTGTCTGTTATTTTTGTCTGTGAGATTAGCTACTACCTGAGATCCGCTGACACACTTCCTCAAGGATCGATCCTGACTTCTCGCTGCTACATCAGGAGGAGGTCTTGTATTCATTTGCAAGGGACGGAATTTGATTTGCTTTACTTTATTTATATTTTGAATTGCAAGTCTCGATTTTCTCCTATAACAAATAGTAACAATAGAATAATCAAGCGATATCACCTAATAATCCAGCAATACCATCGAATAGTTTGTGCATTTTGAGGGTGCTAGTAGATTAGAATATATTAACAATGCAAATTTGGGTATATCAGTGAATAATCGATCGATATCATCACACAATCCAATGATACGATCGAATAATCAAGTGTTACAATCGAATAATTTTTAGTTATTTGTTAACATGATATAAGTAATCGAATAATATTGTAATACGATCAAATACAATAAAACTATTTGCAATAATACAATATTAAAAAAAAACTACGTTTGTTTTTTTAGGGCATTTGCCAACTTACAAATCAAAAAAAAAAAGTTGGCCCCCACAAAATTGAAAGGTTACACACAACACGCGCACATACATGGGCAAGTAAGGCAACAAAAATTGTGGACCACATTGTTTTTAAATTAAAAAAAGGGAAAAAGTACCAAATAATTACAGCCATCCATCCCAACCAATGGACGACCCATATTTATATACATGATACACTCTAAGGGCTGACTACATCAATAGATTATTCTAATCGACTAGCACGCGGAACTTGTAAGTAAAAATCGCATGATTATTCGATGATATAGCTTGATTATTCGCTGGTGTTATAGTATTATTCGGTTACATATATCATTTTAGCAAATAACTAACAATTATTCAATGGTATCACTGGATTATTTGATGATATCACATTATTATTCAATGTTTTTTCATTCATACGACACTTAACATCAAAAACCCCTGTTAGGAGGAAAATCAAGTATGAAATATAAATCTCAAATTCGACTCACTGATCTCCGCAAATTAATTACAAGACTTCCTCCCGCTGTAGTAGAAGGTAGTCGGGATCGATCCACGAGGAAGCGTGTCAGCGCCCGCCTTTTCAGTTCCAGATCTCAGTAGAAACAGTAAAACCCGGAAAAAAGCAGAAAAATAACACAAAGGCAACAACTTTGGTCGATATCGACCTAGGCACACTCGATATCGAGTAACAAAATCGACCAACAACAACTCAATATCGACTGGAACAGTAACTTGAAATCCGAAATTTTGTGAAATAAATCAATAAAATAAAAGACTTCCAAGATCAGGGTTTCAACACCACAACGATAACCATGTAAAGTAACACATAAAGGCATAAAAGATCATGCTTTTCATCAAATAACTCTCGTTATTAACAAATAGGAAGATAGAGGCTTTCGCATAAACCCTAATTGTTACTAACCCTTTTCACATAATTAATCCAAGTTGCATTAAGATCACTTTCGCTTCAATAACACAAACAAGGACCACCTTCAACATTCGCAAAAGAATCATGCTTGTAGGGATAGAAGATGAATTCGCATCAAAAGCTTGTACCTTTACCGCATCACCTTACATGGCTACCGTGAGGCTCACCCCGACCCTAGAAGTTGGGTGACTACTCGCTCTTCATCATCAAGAAAGATATTAATAATAAAAGGAAATAACTTTGCATTAAATAAAACTAAAGAAAGCTGACAACCAATCGAAGCCAAATCCCGCTCTCGCCTTCTCCAACCTCAATCGCCACAAGCTCCCCCCCCCCCCCCCCCTCTCTCTCTCTCTCTCTCTCTCTCTCTCTCTCTCTATGTAACTAAATGTCTCTGAAATTGAATGAATCAAACTCAGCCCCTAAGGCTCTATTTATAAGCTTCATTCCCTCGATAATTAGGAAAGAAACTCTAACTCTATCTATATCTATATCTATCTATCTAAAATACTTAAAGATTAAATAATGGAAAAAAAGAAATATATCAACAAGGACTATATCTAAACTAGATAAATATCTCTTCCATCTTGATAGATCTTGATAGAATTTGATCTTGTGGATATCTCCATTGGACTTTGGATAGAACTTTGATTGGAACTCGGAATAGCTCGAAATCGCCCACTGTGGGTCAAGTCGATATCGACTAAGGTCACTCGATATCGACCTGTAATTTCCCGTCTTCACTTCAGCAACTCGATCTCAGCCTCCAGGATGCATATCGACTGAACTCAACTTGATATCGACTAGGCTAAGTCGATATCGACTTGCATCTTCCTTCTTTAGTTTCTCGAGTCGACTTCTGGATCTTCACTCGATTATGGGTTACTCGATATCGAGTTGCTGTACTCGATATCGACCAACTTCTTCAGCTTTGCTTTATTCTTGGCTTTCTGGGTTGAAATCGAGTGGCTTACTCGATATCGACTGAGGGTACTCGATATCGACTTGTGTGTTTCGACTCGATTTTCTTGCTTCCAACTCGATTTGTCCTGGTTTTGCTACTCCTTGACCCCAGACTTTCTGTAGTTGACTTCGAGCTTTTCCTCCTTTCTCTGAACTGCTGTAAATTACCTCGATTTCTATGAAATTAAACAGAAACGGGTGTAGACTCCATAATTGGCAAATAAACATAAACTACATAGATTATGTACTATTCTAGCCCAAATGCATGAAATGTATGCAGAAAATGATATAAAAGTAACTATAAAACATGGCAAATTAGGCTCACAACAACCCCCATAAAAAAACCCCATCTCATGAAGGCACAAAATTGATTCATACATATGAATGATTCGGCTTTTCCACCGAATATCTCTTAAATCCCATAGAAACATATGAAATCGACCATTCATCTCTAACAATTTGGCCCCAATTCCCCTAATTCATGATGGTCTTCAATGAAAGCAAAGAAATTCAGTAACACATGATCGAGAGAGACAACAAAATGAAAGGGAGAGATCGGAGTTGTACCATTTTTGAGTTCACATATTGAATTCAAAATTCTAAAGAAATTACATAGGGTGTCCCTATATACACCGCAAATCCGCGGATTAGAGATGTTAATCAACGTTGGATTCGACGTTGCAATATTATTTATATTACAACGTCGGATCTAACGTTGTAATATGTGTAGTGAATGATCGGATCGGGCCAAACCGGGCTAACAACGTCGGATCCGACGTTATTAGATATTAGGCCCGATCTGACCCGTAGTAGCAACGTTCAATTTGACGTTGTCAAAACGTTACAACTTCAAATTCAACGTGGCTATAACATCCGATAAGTGAAATTAGCACACAATTAACAACGTCGGACTAGACGTTGTAGCAATGTTTAATCCAACGTTGCTACAACGCTGGATCCGACGAAATATTTGCGATGTATATAGGGAACGCGAATTACAAAATATTTCCCCTTTTTGATTAATCTCTTCTAATCCCTAAAATCAACTTCAAACTTTTGAATATTGAAATTCAAAACTACCCATTAATTGAATCAGTCAAACCGAATATAGAGATCAAGAAGCCAGAAAACCTTTGATTTCGATCTATCCCCATTGCCCTTCTTATAAGATTCCTTGATCTTCGATTCATGTTCTGGTTGATGATTTATGTATGATCCTGGGCGGCCGTCTCCTTCCAATTGCAATCCCCGGTGGTCGTCCTCTTCCTCGGCGACTTCGGAGGTCGTCTGCTTCTATGGCGACGCCGTCGCCGGAGCCAAGGGAACCACCCCAATAGGAAGGTTAAGGCGACATGAGTGTTTCCGACCAAGCAGTCGGCGAGGTTCGCTTCGGGTGGGTGCAAAACGTCGTCGTAGGATTCACAAGGGTTTGCACATCCGTCATCGCCTCTGCCGCGTGTCTTGGTGGTTTCGCTAATCGTCGTCGTTGCCGCTTTCGCTAACCGCCATCGCAATCTCCTTCGACTTTGTTTACCGAGTCGCCATCCGCTATCCTCCATCGCCATCACATCCACCATCTCCATGGGAGCAAGAAGAAGAGGCCATCAGATGCCTTATCTCTCAATCTCTTAAATTTCAATTAGGGCTTCACTTTCCATGCTTGATTGATTCCATAAGATTAGAACCACCCATGAGGTGGCTCTCTTTTGGGAACCAGTCGAAGAAGAAGACCAAGAGAGATTTAGGTTTTGTTCATTCTTCACACGCACTGGTAGTGTTTGTGGGGTGAAATTGTGATTAATTATCCACCTTTTTAAAAAAAACCACCAAGATACGTCGCATTATCCTACCCTTTCATTTTCTATAGATTAGCGGCCCTGATTTGTTTACATGATACACGTTAAGGGATGAGTACATATGATCTACACTCTCTCTCTTTATATATATATATATATAATAGCTTTCCAGTGAGTACACCCGTTACCATGAAACGGGGGACGAATCTCAACTATTGGATCAAAAAAAATAAAGGGCTAGGATTAACTTTGAAAAATAAATTGTTTAACTGTAAAACTACCTAGTATTCATATTTAATATTAAACGGGTATTCGTTACGGACCTAGCGGTTCAACGGGTTGATTGATATGTCCAATCCCGCACCCACTACGGGCACGGATAAGACCTAGCAGCTCGCGCGGGCTTTTTCTTTTATCCAAGCCCGCCCGCTAATGCGGACAGGGGGGGTTGAACCGAGCGGACCCACTCGCATTTCCCCAGGTATACCGCTAACGCCTGCAGTCTATCAGATGAGGATGACTAGTAGTGGCGGAAGGTGTTGGGGGCGGGGGAGGGCCATGGCCACCCCGACAAAAAAAAAATTCTAGTAATATATGTTTATATACAGTATACTCTGTATTAGTGGTATTACAGTAAATAAGAATGAAGTTGCCTAAATTATTTTTTAATTGAATAAAATGACCAAGACCACCCTTTTGGATGAGAAAAAAAGTAAATAGGAATGAAGTATTACGGTTAGATTTCCTTTTTTTTTTTATATTCTGTAACATTTATATTTCCTCATGTTAATAGATTTTATTTAGTTTAACAAAAAAAATTATTTTCAACTTCCGTATTTTTAATATCTCAACTACTTAATATCTTATTTCCTAATTGTAAAGAATGTATATCTCCTAAATCCTAATTTAAACGGTCGAATACTAGAATATCTCAAAATCCTAATTTAGAATGAAGATGATGAAAACAATTGATCCTTTCTTCAAAAGAAAACAAGAAGAAACATCTTCAAATCCTGCAACAGAAGTCAATGGTGCTACTGCTACTGTTGGTCCATTAAACATGCGCGCATTTCTGCCGCTGCCATTCTCTAACCTCTTGCTAATCATCCAAGAAGTGATATAGAAGTTATAGCGCCCGAGAATCCAGACATTCGAGTAGACTTGATTAAGCATTCCTATATGTGTATTATGTTTTTTTCGTATAAATGAAAAAGGCTTAGGGGTGAGCCTCTTACGCCACGATCAACGGTGAGCGGCCAATGGGCTCTTAAGCCAGCCACGTAGGAAAAGGAAAAAAAAAAAGAAACTCGTTTTATGGTAAGGGCCTTCGAATTTAACCGTTATATACGAGCCCAGAAAGAGGAGCCCGTTGCGAGAGAATCGATGATGCCTGCTGATCACGTGCAACGTTTCAACCCATGAAGAAAGGAAACCGCGTCGTTCGGTACTCCTTTGCTAAAAGCTGGTGGGCACAGGTTTTGAAGTTTGGGTTCAGGTTGATCAAAATGCCTTTAAAAATGTTTTTTACACATTTTTCCTAAATAAAAAAATAAAAAAATTATTTTCAAGTGTGAAATAATTTTATCTATCCATAGACACCTATTATACATATGTTTTTTTAAATAATGGCAACAATACCCGTATACTATTATTTTTACTATATAAAAAAAGCTAATTTTCCACCCATTTTGCCTATATAAAAAAATTATTTTCAAGTTCAATGCTATGTTTTGTTTATTTTTTCTCCATTGCACAACTTAATAATAATAATAATAATAATAATAATAATAATAATAATAATCATCATCATCAATATCTATATCTATCTATATCTATATATAAAATACTAAAACAGAGACCGCTGGAGCGACTTCGCTGCCACGGAATTTTCTGGATTAAACGGGATTATTTTCACCTGCGTGGCATTTTCTGGATTAAAGTGGTATTATATTTTTGGGCCACATCAATTAATAAGTCAAATAGTTGGGTAGAAAACTTATCTTTTTAGACTCAATAATCTATCCAATATAACCTTATATCTTAATTATGTTTTTTAATAAATATTCAACCTTATATTTTAATTAGTTAGAAAACTTTTTAGATCAAATAATCTATCAAATAATATATCTTAATACCATTTTAATCTATATCTTCCAATTGATTTATGTTTCAATATTATAAAATAAAATAATGTAACACCTAGCACGTACACTTACACTAAATTTAAAGCATATATTATAATATTATATCATTTGTTTTGACGTAATATTTGCAAGGTAAAAAGTTGTATTTATATTCTCACATGGATAAAGTACACTGTACATATATTTTGACTTAATATAATCATAACAAAATAGATATCTATCTATCTATATTCAATCAAATATATACAAAATTAAACAATCTTATCAAATCTATACATAATAAATACGTACATACTAAAACAATGTATATTTCTCTTTTTATTTTAATGGGTCATATTGTCATAAGATATTTAATTTGTGTACGTTTTTTTTAATACAACTATATTATACCTTTGCTCAATTTTATTTATTAAATTTTAAAAAATCTGCGCACCAAAAAAAATATTTTAAAAAATCTGAAGTTTAATTTGATGACTATAATTAAAAAAATCTTACTTCTTAATCATGTAATATTTTCATATAATTAATATAATAAAAAAAAAACAAGAAAGCGGGATTATTTTTGCTTATGTGACATTTTCTGGATTAAAGTGGTATTATATTTATGTCCCACATCAATTAATAAACCAATATAGTTGGATAAAAAACTTATTACTTAAATTGTTTTACAATATCTTTTTATACTTCATAGGTTAGTTAAGATTCTCTCCAATATAATAATAATATAATAACTTAATTAATTAGTTACCCTATACTTATATAACCGTATATGTAAATCTACCTGGAGGTTATTCCGTAGTACCCTAGGGACTGAAACTCCTCTTTCTCTTTATCCATTTGTAAATACTTTGGTTAGATCGATCGAATCGGAAAGAAAAAATGATATATGATCGTTAGTTGAATTGATTTACTTTGGATGATCAAGTGGTTAATATAAAAGGAGATAGAGCATATGCGGAGTATAATAAAAGATGGTTAATACACATCTTGGGTTTAAAAAAAAAATAAAAAAAATAGCCACATTATTAATATTCCGCATACGTGTTATATTTCGGATTAATATGGTGTTATCTTTTTTAGCCATATCTATCTATTTATATTATGTATATCTATATTTATATCTATATCTATCTATTATCTATACTAAAACAGGTCTCTTGTGCGATTTCGCACTCGTGGAATTTTTTGGATTAAAACGAGATTTTTTTTTGCTCACGTGTCATATTCTGGATTAAATTGGTATTATGTTTTTGGGTCACATCAATTAATAAGCCAATAAGCAAAGATCTGAAACGGCCTCTGGTGCGATTTCGCATTCATTGAATTTTCTGGATTAAAACAGGATTATTTTTGCTTACGTGTCATATTCTGGATTAAAATGAGAATATATTTTTGGGTCACATCAATTAATAAGTCAATATAGTTAGGTAAAATACTTATCGTTTTATATCAAATTATTTATCTAATATTTGATCAATTATTCTACGTTTTAGATGTAATTAAATAAAATATTTGTTCAAATATTTTGTCACATAATGAACTAATCTATCGACAATTATGAAATTCTACTACTATGGCTCGATCGGCAAAGTGCCATGGAAGGAATTTCGAGTGATATATATTACTCCCTCCATTCCTTAATATTTGTTATTTTGAAATTTGCACGTTTTTTTAGAAAGGTTGAAATTATATAAAATATTAATTTTGTATTTAATCTTTTTTAATAATATTATACTTATTACTAATAAGTATAAAATTATTTTAAAAAAAATTTATATAGTTTTTAGTTTCTTAAAAAACGTGACTTAATAGTAAAATGTCAAATACTGTAAACAACAATGGAGGGAGTATATACTATATAGGTCAATTCAATTACGGTATATAACATTTGATTTTAAAGTATAATCTCTACAATTGATTTTACTTTAATTTATTTTACAATTGATTGAATGTTTAATTAAAATATTTCAAGCATAAAATTTAATAAAAAATATTTCAAACAAATTCACATTATAAAATATAATTTATTAACAAAACGCGCAAACGCGCGGGTACCAAATACTAGTAATTACTTAATTTCGTATACTTTCTGCTGACGTGGCGCGCTCTCCTTATTCCACTCCCTTCTAACCAATCACGTTTTTTTCTTTTAATTTTCATTTTTTACCCATTTACTAACCATTGGGTTTAATTCAAAATATATATCGATATAATATCTTAATTTATAATATTTTTGATGATATGCCAATAACTCCTTCATTTAAATTTTTTTAACTAATCACAATTTTCTCTTATTATTATTTTTCTTTTTTCTCTTCATCTTTTTTCATACATTTACATTTTCCCACTTTTAATTTTTTACCCATTTACTAACCATTGGGTTTAAATCAAAATATTGGATTAAATCTAATGTCTACTATTAATCTATATTTAAATCTTTATACATTACAATACTAATAATCTATATCAATATAATATCTTAATTTAAAAACCTTTCATGGAGCCTAACTTTATGGTTAACATTTTTACCATTTTCTTAAGGATTTAAAGTCTACCTTCATTATTTTATTTATTAAAAATCTCGAACATGTCTTATGCTTTCAAATTTGTTTCATCTGTTCAAAATCTGGAATCTGTTCGCACGTCGCAACTGGTGTTCGTAACCATAATCTGTTGTCGTTCGATAACAATATTGTTGTTTTTAAATTTTCAAACATTTGTTTATGTTTTATTTGGCCATTCCTTATAATAATTATTTTATATTGTCGTTTTTTCCCATCGCAACCGCGCCATGGCGCGGGTATTACACTAGTAAAATACTAAAACAGAGACCGCTGGAGCGACCTCGCTGACACGGAATTTTCTGGATTAAACGGGATTATTTTTGCTTACGTGTCATATTCTGGATTAAACGGTATTATATTTTTGGGCCATATCAATTATTAAACCAATATAATTAGGTAAAAAAATTATCTTTTTAGATCAATAATCTATACAATATAACCTTATATCTTAATTAAGTTTTTTATAAATAGATACACCCTCATTTATAAATTGATCTTCAACCTCAAATCTAATTTGTTACAAATTGCTACGTCTGTTTCAAAAATTTATGAAAAACTCGTGAAGATTATGAAAATTAAGTCTTTTATAAATAGACACACCCTAATTGATAAATTGATCTTCAACC
The DNA here is from genome assembly GCA_037127255.1 of Persicaria tinctoria. NCBI lineage: Eukaryota > Viridiplantae > Streptophyta > Magnoliopsida > Caryophyllales > Polygonaceae > Persicaria > Persicaria tinctoria. The sequence continues at coordinate 20,485,849 of JBANSL010000005.1, forward strand.
TCAAATCTAATTTGTTACAATATGTTTCAAAAATTTATGAAAAACTCGTGAAGATTATGAAAATATATATATTAAGAGGCCAAAACATTTTAATTAAATTAAATTGATAAGAGATGTTGTGATAGAGTTAGTAGACGTAACTAAACAGTAGTATAAACTAACCCAATTTTTTATTCATATAAAATTTGTGAACTGTTTGGGGTCTAAATATATTTTTTACTTGATAATAATAATAATAATAATAATAATAATAATAATAATAATAATAAAATTATGTATAAAATCAATCAATCAATATATATAAATCTATATCTGTATCTATATCTATATATCTATATCTTATCTATATAAAATACTAAAATAGAGGCCGCTTGTGAGAGTTTACAGGATTCAAACATGATTATTTTTGCATACGTGGTATTTTCTGGATTAAAATAGGATTATATTTTTGAACCACATCAAATAATAAGTCAATATAGTTAGGTAAAAACTTATCTTTTTAGATCAATAATCTATCTAATATTTTGTCAAAATTTGATTATGCACACCGTTTACAAGGGATAAGAAAAATTAATAATTGATGGCACCCATTCATCAAAATATAATAATAATAATAAATTATATTATAATCTGTATCGTTTTATAATATATTAAAATGCTGCCTTCAGTTTACAAAAATACATTAATCACATGCAACCCCACCAATTTTCATTTTTTTGGAAAATCTTAGTGTATTATTCTACGGAATTTTCTGGATTAAAGCGGGATTATTTTTACTTGCGTGATATTTTCTGAATTAAAGCGGTATTATATTTTTGGCCACATCAACTGATAAACTAATATAGTTAGGTAAAAACTCATATGTTTAGATCAAATAATTTATCTAATATATATAACCTTAATTATATCTTAATACCATTTTAATCCATATTTTCCAATTGATTTCTGTTTCTATATTATAAAATAAAATATTGTAACACGTACACTTACACTGGAATTTAAATCATATATTATAATATTATATCATTTATTTGAAGCATTATAAGAAATCTGGTGAGCTTTTGTTACCTATTTTGTATTCAAATTTCCGTTCTTTATCATCAAGGTGGGGTTTATGGGTGGTATAATTAGGGTGGTGTGGTTTTATTTTCAATTATTTAAATGTTCCTATTCTGGGTGAGTAATTAACGTAATTAAAGATGAAAGTTTGTCCAATGACACCATTTACACACACCTAGAAATAAAAGATAATTATGAAACTTCTAAGATAGAAATAAAGATCTTTCGAAAGAAAAAAAATAAAGAGGATGGAAATATAATTTTTTTTTAATATACATGCATATGATTAAAACATATTATAAATTATATATTTAACTATTTTTACTGCATAGATTAATTCTTTTTACCCTTTATCATACATGATAGTATGATATATGATAAATATTTATCTTCTCATTTATTAAGTTGTTACGAAGTAATTTATTTATACATGCTAACCATATACTGATTTTAAATGAAAAGAATGTTAGTTTAGTTTATAATTAATTGAAAACTTCCAGAATAAAGGTCCATTGAAATAATGTTAATCTTTAAAATATAATAAAAAAAATAGTTTAAACATAAATTAATAATGTAATAAAATATAATTTATTAAGAAACCGCGCAAAGTCGCGGGCCACGATACTAGTATAATACTAAAACAGAGACGTGGAAATCCTATGTGGCGGGCTCTGGTGCAATTCGCTTACGTGTCGTTATCTGGTGTAATATGAGCCGAGTTTTTCGCCACGTCAATTAATGATGATCTAATAAATTTAAGTCACGTTAGACGATAATCTCATCTATTTATACATGTGTCATCCTATGTGTCCATTTTAATTGATTGTTAAATTAATTTTTATTATAAATATTCAACCTCATATCTTACAAATCTTATCATTTTACCTCAAGTTATTTTATAAATATTTTATCCAAAAAAAAAAATCTAGATTAGATTAATTTTTATGAAAAAAGGTTAGATTTGTTTTATCACTAATCAAAATTGATTAAATTATATATAGAGAATCCGTTTATATATATGGATCATCAATTATAAAATATTGACAACTCGATTAATCTTTATAAATGATAGTGATTCAAAACCGATAAAAACATTTAATATTAAATATTGCATGCAAATAAATGAATTTGTTTAAGTTATAAATAGAGTTATAAAAAATAAAGTGATAATTTAAATAATATTATTTGTTGGCCGAATTTGAAATTTGAAAATTGTGCTTTTGAAAATTAACGGTTTCAATTTCAATTTTTGATAGTTTTTATCTCTAGCCAATCAATATATCAATATAATACCTCCACGACAAATTTATCCACGTGTCATTGAGTAATATTATTTTATTCATCATAATCTATCAAATATGATATTATGTAATACTTAATTAACTAAATTATATCACCTCCATAACAATTTTATCCACGGGTACTTATTTATGTGTGAATATTATTTAACTTTACATCAAAAGTAATATATGATTACTTGAAATTTTTTATTCAAAAATTTCAAATAAATTATTTTAATCTTCACAAAATTTAATGACAAATAATTTTCATATAATAAATTATAATTTATTAACAAAACGCGCAAACGCGCGGGACAAATACTAGTAATAATAATAATTGAGGGTGAAAATAATAAAATAGTAAAAAATAACTTAAAGGTCCGAGAGTTGGACTCACGAATGAGGGTGCAAATAATAAAAAGCTGGAATGAGACCCTTAATCTAACGTGGTAGATGAAAAATAACTTAAACCGCAATTGTTAAGGGGTTCCATGTTCACGAATGTTGATGCTTTTACCTTGACTAGGTTCCAAACCTAAAAAATATATTTGTTTGGCCCTTCTAAAACTTTTTTCCAAGTTCCACCACTGGTGACTGACTAGGACCCAATGTCCCCAATCCCTTCCCCTTTTCACTTGGGACCTCCGACGGTGGCGGATTCACGGCGAAGAGAGACAAAAACAATGTCGCCCGCATCGACAAAATGCGGGGCGTTTAGTCTTTCTTGTACGAATTCATCGTCATCATGTTCATGTGAGCGCTCGTGGCGTACGGTAGTCGGTAGCACACGTGGGGTCGCCCGCACATGATTCGCCCTCCCACTCTCTTTCGTGGCAATAAAGCGTCGGTGTTCAACGTGGTTTTACACATCTACTTTCGACCCGGAGTTGCTAACCCACGACCCCACTTATCAGGTTGCTCAATTCAACTACACCATCGTAACCATTTGATGTATATACTCAAATAACGTTAACTAGTACTTTTCCCGTACCTTGTACGGGTAAGTATTTTTTATTGAAAGTTATCGCTTTAGTTCTCCCCCGTACCATGAATATATATTTCATTTAATTTGAATCTTGTAATGATATCCATTACATTTAAATAAAAAATAAGTTACATCTCTCAAATTGGAAAATTCTTCTTGATTGATGACCTATGAGTCTAAGACACATTGCACACTTATAACTCAAGAATTGTGTGTCATCTTTATATTCGTCCTCATTTACAGGATTATAGAAATGAGACTTTAGATAGGAGAAGAATGGATGACTTACATCTGAAAGTAAGTTCTCCGGAGTATAGCCAATAGCGAATACATTTACATAGACTTATCAAACATCAAATGCCTCCCTTTTAGGCCTTTCGGGTTAATTACCTAGTAACCTCACCAATAATATATATGTTAAGTTACAAACACGATGTTATGGCAACAAATCACAATAACATTTAAATTACCCAGATGTACCATTCTGCACTAAGTAGGATTGCAAAACTAACATCCCACACAAGTGAAGTCCGAAATATTGGCCATGAAATATTTCACACCATGCATTGTCGTGAAACCAGCTGGAGTAAAACTATAAATTCATTTTTGGGATGGTTTTAAGGTGTTGCGTGTTACCATGGAGTCCATATATTCCAAAGGTAACCTCCATTTGAGTATTTCTTTTCAGATGTTTATATAATTAACTTCTTTTTTATTCAATATCGAAAACTGATTTTCATGGCCATGAAACATTTCACACCCTTGCTGTGAAACCAACTGGAGAAAAACTATAGATTCATTTTGGGGATGGTTTTAAGGTGTTGTGTGTTACCATGAAGCCCATATATTCCAAAGGTAACCTCCATTTGAGTATTTCTTTTCATATGTTTATATAATTAACTTCTTGTTTATTCGATATCGAAAACTGATTTTCATGGTCATAATGTACTTCAAACCATGCCTATAACGTCATTGCACTCATATGAAATGCAATGTCAAATAGACAATTAAATATATCATTCAATTAAAATTATATAATCCCAAAAAGACAAATAACATTAACATCATAAGGAAATTGTAAATGTTCAAACAAACCACACTTGAAGCCACAACACAAAACGGAAACAAAACAACCAAATGTTCAACAAACCAAACTTCAAACCCCAAATCAAAGGAGGCAACCAGTTTCTTGATTTGAATATATGTGCATAAACCTGGTAAAAAAATGACCTAAATCATGATTGAACCCAATCAAATTTCCCAAAAATGTTATGATTTAACGGGCAAATACATCACTTTTTACTAAAAGATTCCTAATTTCAGCTATAGATCAAAAAGCACACTTCCAACATCCTTGCCATGCTTTTCCTAGCAACATTAAGAACACCAATTCCTGCACTGAGCCCAAGCAACAACATTTTTTTGCTTGGGGAAGTCAATCATTGGTCTTCCCTGAGCCCTCAAAGCTCCCAAAAACCAGCGATTGCAACACCTGCTACTCTACATATTAAGATCAACAATACATCAATGATGTAACTTAGCAATGATCTTTATCGATTAGAAAAGCAACTTCAATAAATAAAGAGAAAATGAACCAAGAAGAGATGCTACTAAATTATTGATAATTATACTACATCCAGAATCGGAAATCCTGTTAAAGATCAATCTAAAATATGTGGCGTAGTTGTCAATAAAAAAAAACATAGTTTAGTTTCATCAATAACCAAAAGGAAATAAAAATAAATAAAAGCACAATTTAAGCTACAAGTAATTAACAAAAATTACATGTGGCAAAAAGTTGTACATGTAAATCATCATTAAACATTCTATAGTTATGCCTATAGTGTTGCAACAACTTGAATGCCCATTTGCTTTGGAAATCTTCAAACTGCACACAATGCATACCGATTTAATTATCCAGTATAAATTCACAAGCCTTGAGGGGTTAGCAGACCACAAGGAAGTAATCAAGAAATAGATCCAAACTCCAAACAAATCAAAATGGAAAAAAAAAGCTCCAAACAAAAAAATCCCAAATTGGATCCCAAGTTACAAACCATAAGCTCCAAACAAAATATCCATCTCCATGTCAATGTTCCAGTTTGTTACAGCCATAGGTCCCAGTGCCCGTGCTTTTATCTGATTCTCTAATTGAAACCCCAAACCCCTAATTGAACCCCTAACCCCTAATTGAGTATGAACTGAGCCAAAATATTCATCTTCAAGTCTCTATAGTTACAAATTGATGAATAGATGATCATTTGAGCACGCTAAGGAATGCCAGATCTGAGATCTCTCTATCCCAAACTCCAACAAAAAAGCCAAAAATACAAAGTGATTACAATAGTTACAAAACCAATCTATAAATCTTAAAATTAACATCCTGTTGATATTCACTCATGAAAGAGAAAATGGAAGAATAAAACCCAGAGAGATGGAGAATTACAAGGTATCCATTACATGTTGAAACCAACACTATCAGCAGTCATTGAAATGGGAAAAAAGAAAGAAAGAAAGAGATGCCACCTGATATCGTATTTGGTCAAGAAAGGTTCCACCTATCAACCCTGGCACAATAATGTCCATGGCAATTGTTGGGATGTAGTAGTATACTCAAAATGAAATGAAGAAAAAATACAATACTTAAATCAACAAATTTCTACTCGCAAACACTTATTGACATTTTTTTCAAAAATATAAGAAGATCACCTCAGACAGAAGAGGGTATAGACCATTAATGCAACCTTCAGCCACAACACCAATGCACAAAACTGCATCTTCTCTTTCTTTCCAGGATTGATCATCCGTAGAGGAAAGTTTGGCCTGCAGAAGAGTGTAGAAATGATGTTACAACAATAACAACTAACACTCCCAAAAGCTAAATAAGATCGATATGCAGCTTCTCTTTTTAAAAAGAATTCTCTCCTCTAGCTCATCTACTCAATAATATGATAAAAGTTAAAAGACATGTGCATCTTGTCTAAAAGGTTGATCATTTATGATTTGGAAAAATGTCAACCAAACCCAAGTGTATCATTTAATTTTATACAAACCGATATAAGAATCACCATACATCATAATCCCTAAAAATTAATTGATAAATAAAGATGAACAAAAATAAGATTTCTAAATAAAATAAAAGGGAACATCTTAAAAAAGATCATGAAGAAATAATATAAAAACTAACCATTTAAAACTCAGAAAGTAAGCGCAGACCTTCAGTTTTAACATGACAGTAGGCACAAAGTAAGATATATTACTCGTCGCACCCAATATCGCTTTGTTGTTGCTTCATGGCCAGCTGATCTTGGAGTTATCTTTTATAGCCTTTTCCCTTCCATCCCCCATCTGCAAGAATAACATAAAGTATTATTTAAGAAGAAGTAATCAAGAAATAGATCCAAACTCCAAACAAATCAAAATGGAAAAAAAAAACTCTAAACAAAAAATCCCAAATTGGATCCCAAGTTACAAGTCATAAGCTCCAAACAAAATATTCATCTCCATGTCAATGTTCCAGTTTGTTACACATAACCCAAAATAATTCTGGTGTGTAACAACAAATAATGACTTTTATTCAGTCCATTTCACACCAATGGCATGAAAACAAATATGGTCATAATCAAATATACTCATTCTACAACTATAGGCGAATGTGTTATTAAGCTATAGGCAGAAAACATGTGCATGTATCAAAACCCTTAATAACCACGTTCAACAAAATATAGTGAAAATAATGGATACTTGCAACCAATGAAGTTTAAAGCGAAGTATTAGCACATGAGTAACTTATATGCTACATAAAGAAGAATGGGAAATGTTATCGTAAATAGATTCATAATAACCTAGGTTTTAGCATGACAAACCTAATATATATTTAAATCTTTTTATTAACATAATTAAAATATTTATGAAATTACATTCTCAAATAATATGAGATGTCTACAACTTATAACATTGTTATGATACCCAGAAACATCGCACTTTAGTGAACTCTTCGAACCAAAAGATTATCTTTCATCTAAAGTAAGCAAATAAATTCACCAAGTTAAATAGTTCAAGAAAATTCAACTCGGCACAAACTAAGGCATAATAGCAATTGTAGGAGATCATCAATGGAGCAATACATATCACAATTACGGAGTGCTACAAGGAGAAAACAAAATAAAACCAAAAAGACTTCAAAATCTATGACAAAAGAAGAGATTTTTCATTTGAGATAAATACTTTAAAAGAATATAATAGCATACATGGGATTCGAGAAGTCCCTTTATCACGATCAAGACCATCACCTTGCAGATTTTGTTGAGAGTAAGGTGATTTATCATTCAAGAGGCTGTCAAAATAAAAAAAGATGATATATCTTAGATATTAAATACCTCTAGTTCAAGGTCTTATATTAAACCTTATTGACTTGTAAATTGAGATTGAGAAGCATATCTTGTTCTTCATCTCTGGATAATAAAATCAACATAAAGATAGTTGTACAATAATAGTAGGGTTGGGGAGCAAAATAACGTTCCTTCTCGCAATAGCAGCTTCTAAAAGAAAAAAGAAACAACGACATAAATAGAAATTTAAACACATCACATTATCAATAAAAAAAAAAGAAGAAAAATTAAGGAACTGGCGAGATAAGCCAAGCCGTAAAAAGAGAGCCAAATTGGATAACCCATTCACCTCATTGTATCTCAATTTCATCTTATCAAACTCTAGATCAATCTATGCCAAAAAATAGCAAATTAAATCATAGCATATATCAAAATAGATTGATTAACTGGCAAGAAAATCGCCTCAAAATCTCCAATACCCACATCTGAAATCGATCCACAAACCTGTCAAGGAGAGGAAAAAAAAAGAACAACAAATTAAAACTAATTCAGGAGCCACAATCTTTAAACATAAAAAAGAAGCTAATTCACAAGTAGAGTTTGTCAATCATCAGTAGCAAAATTAGGAAACTAAACATATTTCTTACCCAGATGAACCTAGTAGCAAAATTAGGAAACTAAACATATTTCTTCCCCAAATGAAGCCTAATTATTTCAATCTATTTCACAAGTCAAGACTTAGGAAAAGAAGAACGGATGTATCAATAACTTCACAAACACCTATGACACTGCGGTTGATATTCCAAGTACACCTATGACTTAGAAAATATATATATGGCTTGCAAGCCTTAAATTATTCAAATGAAAAAGAAATTATAATTGGCTTGTGAATGAATTGCATTCCATGAGGTTGTGCAAGAACCAACTTAGTGACTATAAGCGATCGTTTCAGTCAGAGCATTAAGCCACAACCTATTCCATTTTTCGAAAGCTTATAACTCTCAATTTGATTATTGCAATTTTTTTACTGAAACCCATCAATTTCAAAACCCTGTGAACTCTAATCCTGCATTGGTACAGTTTCAATTTTGTGAAACCCTCAAAATCGAAATCCCAACATCAACCAACAAACCCCTCAAAACGGAAGCTTTCGGACATTGACGAATGTGTGAGAGAAACGAATTCAAGAAATACAAAGCGGAATTAATTGCTCAGAAAAAGAAATTGGCTACCGGAAGGATTAAAGCAACAAAATTAGGGTTCTAGAGGAAAAACAAATCAGAAATTCACACATGGTACCTTTGCTTTTCTTCAATAGCAGCGGCTGTGGATGGTGCTGGTTATGATCCAGGCGATTAAGCTTGCCACCCAATCGTGCCACGACTCCACCAAATTGCCTTCTCCAACCCTCGTCGACTACGACACTGTCCACCAATCTCCCTTCTTCAATCGTCAATCGATTGTGCCCCACCTCCACAATGCCAGCCACCAACTGCCCTCCTTCGGCCGCCAATCGATTGTGAGGAAGAAGACAACCGTGGTGAGAAAACCTATTTCTTGCTCCAAATAAAACCAATTTCATTTTTGTATTTATAGGCAATATAACGTGGGTGGAGAAGAAGATAATTGTGTGGCTTGAGTGAACGGTTGAAGGAGAACGTGGTTGCAATGTAAATGCTTAGGGTTGCTCACAGAAGGACACGTGGTGTAAAGGCTCGGATTTTTAAAATATTAATTTTTGGAAAAAGAAAATCAAAATGAATTTAAAATAAATTCCGGTCCAAATTTTCGATTTAAATATCAATTCCGTCTTTCATTTCAGGTTTTGAACGATCAATCAACGGAAATTTAAATTCCCGACCCGAGCTCTCAATTCCGTCATATTCCGAATCGTTATCCATCCGACTCACCCTATTCTAGTTCGGGAAAATCCTATCCTCTCCTTTCCTCCCTCCACTCTTTGACCCCCTTATTTTGGCAAACAAACAACACCTTCCTCTTCCCAAAAATAAGACCTCTTTGTGTTGCAATTTGACATTTGAAAAATTCAGATTCCTCCCCTCTCCACTCTCTCGGTCTCTCCTCTTTCCCAGTTCCGCCACCACCACGCCTTCTCCACCACCACGCCACCTCCTTTCCGCCGGACCACCACCTCTCCTCCTTCTTCATCTGCCACCACACCCCCACCACCACACCTCCGCCTTCCCACCAGCCTCCCCGTCGTCGACCACCGCCACCACCCAAGGCTCCCTTCTCGCGCCCTGTTTTGCCGAGATGAGGAACACAGAGCCCACACACACCCACCTTGCTCCTTCCACCTTCCTCTCTAAGACAGAAGCTACAGAAGCACCTCCTGGAGCCTACAAGAAGGAACTGGAGATCTTCCCCGGAGCACCGCCGCCGGCGCTTCCTCCTCCTCCCCTGTTTTCCGTTCAAGCTCGGTAAGCCCCGCCCCTCCTCTCTTCACCTTCAAATCGAGCAAGGATCCCCCTTTATGATTCAAATCTTCAATCCAGGGCCTGGCGAGTTTCCTCGAGCTTCCGACGAGCCGATTCGAGCTTTCGACGACCCGATTCGTACTTTCCGGCGACACGAAACCGCACCTCGGTGAGCCCCCTTCTTCTTCCTTCTTCTTTCCTTTCCTGTCCGGGGGAGTGGGTGTCGGGGTGGCCGGAGTTCCGGAGCACCACCGCCTCCGGAGGTCTCCCCCTCCCTCTCCTTTCCTCCGTCGCTTTCCGGGCACGAGGCCTCTGCTCCTTTCTTCTTTCCATCGGCGGAATGGGAGGAAGAAGATGAGATGTGGGCCACGCCACATCAGCTCCACCTCACCCCCTGGGCCCCACCTTTGTTTTAACATGTCACATGGGCCCATTCTTTTTTCTCCAGCTCCGTTTTGAATGGAAGAATGAAACAAATTGGCTTTTGGGCCTATTTTGTGGGCCGGACCCTTCATTTAAAGGGGATGAATGTTGGGCCTTTTTCCTTGTAAAGAGAAACCGATTTTGGGCCTAATTTTTGGTCTGAAGGCTCGACATTGGGTTAACATAAGGGTTCGGTTTGGTTTAATTAAAACAAAGGGGCCGATTTTGGGTTTTTGCAAAATAAGAGGGTGGGTTTTGGTAATTAAACTAAAGTAAGGTTGGTTAGTGATTTAAAAAGGGATGTTTTGATTTAATAAACATTGTTGGGATTTTATAAATATTTTATAAAGATATTAAAATAAAATGATGTTAGAAGTAGTATGTAAAATTATTGGGATTAAAATATAAAATGTTATTTTGAGATTTAATATATAATATTGTGGTGATTTATTATTTATATGATTATGTTGAGGATGTGCAATTATATGCTAAGTAAGATTGTGAGATGATGGCATGCAAATTGGTTAAGTATGAATTGGAATTGTCTTAAGTTGATGAATTGGATAATTAAATTGAGTATGGTTGTGAGATATTGAGATGATAGATTACGAGATAAGGTTGATATTATGGGAGTGATGATGTGACGGATATTATGTTAAGTTGTGAAGTCGTGTGTGTGATAAATCTATGCTTTGTGTGCCTTAGAGATAGACTCATTGATGTGCTTATACTTGTTAGGTGATCATCTGTGACGTGTCGGATTTCATATTGCCTGGTTGATTGCCTTTTGCTGTTCTGCGATACCAGGTAAGTCTCTTCGGAGCTTACTCAAATTGAATAGAGCTATTCCCTGCTTTAGGTGCATGATATACTAGCTAGGTGTTGCATTCATGATCAGCATGCCATGTAGTACCATGCTAGGTTGCATTGATCGTTGAGCATTCTATTTCTCTATGTGTATGTAAACAGAACGGCCGTTATCTGTGAAGTAACTAGAGTCATTGCTAGGGTCATAGGGTAGCCCAGCCTCATCGGGTACCCTGAGTCAATCGAGTCATGAACTTCCTTATATTATGATATGCCTGCGGGCTTTATTGTGGAGCGGGTTAGGCATGCGTGCCGCCCAATTATGAATGAATGCATTCACGAGCTGGCCAGTCTCCACCTATCGGAAGGGGTGGAGGTAGGAGAGGGATATACCACTTGGTATTCTGTGCTAAGGCCTTATTATTATTGTTATGCACTTGATCTTAGGAGCATGTTAGTGTGTTAATATTCCGTCATGCATCTAGAAGCATCTTTATTAGGTATAGAGTATATGTGTGCTTATGGTTGGGATGCAGAGCTAAGTGGGCATCGATCTGATCCCGCCCCATATCAATTTTTTTAGGTATTATTTATGTTCATCCTATCGGTGCTGTTTGCTTATTGCGCGGGTCATTTTGTCGGCGGAGAGTGAGCGCTGGAGTATAGACTTCACCAGACTCTGATTATACTTTTTCGGATTTACACTTTAGACTCCGTTTTGACCCGGCTCTGCCGTGGCACACTTTTGTATTATACTTGTTTTCGCTAGTCGCATGATTTCTGATTTCCACGCTTAGATTACGACAGGTACATGGGACTTCCCCGGGGATTCCAACGATCCCTTCGATTTTGGGTATGAAATCCCCCTTGAAAACATTAAAGTAAGTTTTGAAACCTTCAACCTGTACTCGGGGCGCAAGGTCCTAACGAGGGGTTTAATCCCTCGAAACGTAACTCGGGAATCATAATTCCGGGCCGTTACAAAGGGGTATCAGAGCTGAGGTTTTGCAATCCGAGTATGATAGGTTGAAGTGGTTTTGAAAATGGCCCAAGGTTTTCAAATTGTTTTCAAGTGGTTTTCAAATTGTTTTGAAGGGGCAAAATGAATTTAATTGGACATAAGCATAAATTAATCAATTATGAATGGCAATCTCGTGGGGTAGAGACTATGCGATAGGCATCCCTTATGGATGTAGAATTCGGGGAAGGTAGGCAAACATTAGCTTTCTTTTACAGATGGGTTGTGAAGACTCCAAGGAACTCGAGGGTTGGAGTAAAATGGGTTAGGAGACCGTGAGGTATTTGCCCCTCCGGTTAGCCGTCCCCCGAAGGGCGGCATAGATCGTCTTGGTGATTATATCCAACTGGGCCCGAGGGCGATCCTCCTCGAAGAGGATCATGTTAATCTCGTTGATTGCTTCTATGTTGAGTGCTATTGTGCTTAGGATAGAGAACTAATCCGTATGCATTGACTTGAATCATATATTGAATAACTGTGCAAACGGGATAGTGGGAGAATACCTTGTTCTTATGTCATTGGAACTCCTGTCTTGTCGGAATAGCTCTCCCATAACTCAAACCACTGATGATTCTGACTCCGTCAATCGTCCCACCAAAACATTTAGGCATGTTAGCAAGGGTCGAAGAGCATCCGCTCTCCCTGTCTCGAGTCCTGTTTGTATTCCACCATCAATGCTTCTATCGAGTCTCGTACCTTAGGTTGGTGTCTTCCAGGGGGAAATTTGGGTTGGTCAATCATGTCTTCTTACCGCAAGAGTCTAAACACAAATTCTACCCTCACCTCTCGGAAACAGTGTGAATGTCATTGTGTCTTACCTAGTGAGTCATTTTAGCGTCCCACGGGGAAATGGGGTGATGAGTCGGTGATTGCATGACATGGTGTGTTGGTATATATTTCAGCATGACTTGTCTGATAACTTGCATGATTGCACTCATGAACGAATATATATGTGTCGAATCTATGAACTCCCATCATTGTTACTCTCATTTGAATTAGGTCCATGATAGTGTGGTCAACCTTCTTTGTATGAGTGCCATGAGAAATGAATTTCTGAGCACGTTAAGTTAATCAAATTGAGCCTCATTGACTATGTATTGTCTTAATGAGTGTTGGTAGTATCATGTAGGATATACATCTCCTAATTATTGACTATCATGCATCTATGTGCCATACTTGTCATACTACATGTATATGGTTGTATTGGATTTGATGGTTGTTATGCCCAAATGACTTAACCATACCCCTTGACACGATTATTAGAGTGCATCTGAACATGCTTACCTTGAACCCACATTGTTTTGACCTACTTATGCGTACACTAAGTGAGTAATGAATCATGCATGTGATATCCTATAATGCTCGCTATGTTATATATAACTTATGATGTATATGTCTATTGTCAGTTTGTGCATACATGAGTTTAATATGTCAAGCATGATCAGTGCATGAGATGATAAGTTTTAGCATGTCCCGTGTACATGTAAAGTTGATTATGTGAAATGTTATGGATGCCTAGGGTGCTATTCCTTTAATAGGTACATGATAGTGTGGAATGATATGATTGAAATATTTTGTGATTGCCATGTGCACTTGTAACCTTATAGAATACCCTAAGGGGGTTGTTGTAACTCTCGGGTCTGCGTCTTGTCTTGAGTCTTGTCATCTCTAGTCCTGGTTTGTGTTTGAATTCTTAAGAAAGTCGTTTTGTCCTCCCTTGCCCTCCCCTATCTCCGTGACTTCTAACCCCTCGCAATCCCCTTGATGGACGTCGACATAGAAGAGAAGACGGGCGATCGAATGGCACCAGAGTGGCGCAACGGAAGTGTGGTGGGCCCATGGCCGATGGACCCTAGGATCGATGTCACCAAAGGAAGGACGCCTTTCGAAGATGGCGGTTGCAGACGTAATCCTCCTAAATGATTCAAGGAATGACGTTCTTCATCCGAATTGTGATATCTCCTATGCGATCTGGAATCGGTGTCGTGCGATAGGCTTGGAACTAACTAAATTGATGTGTGATGACTGATAAGCTGAGCTGGTAGTGAATGATTGCATGACTAACTTGCGTTTGTGATGATGTGCCTTTATGCTTAAGTATACTGACCTTTTAGTAAATCGGTTATGGGTTATCTAGGTGGTGGTGTTTTCTCCAAGAGCTTGGGTCATGAGACTCTTCGGTGAGATGAGTCGGAAAGTGGCAGGTAGATTAGAGCCTTCGAGTTGGGTCATTGGTTGTGCGAGATGAGGTGTAGGAAGAATGCGTCAGCTTGAGAAGAGCCGAGTGAGTTAGGACTTGTCGGGGATAGTGGTTAGTGAGTATAGTTGAGCTTTCAAGGAGGTAATCGGTGAGGAATAGAATTGTATTGCGAGATTTCGAGGGAAGGGTCGTCGTTAGAGGCAGTGTGGGGAAATAGCGTGTGCGGGTAGTGTAGTTCTAGAGGTGGATGAGTGAGTTAAAAGTGGGTCGGAAGGATTCTTGAGGGGGTGTGTTGATAGACGGGTTAGCGTGCGAGGAGAAGGTGCCTAGATAGTTTAGGAAGCAGATCGTGGGCAGTTTTGAGGATGATCAGTTAAGGAATGTCTAGGAAATCGTAGAATTTGGAGCTAGGTTGTATATGCAATGATTGGGAACGGTTTGGGTAAGGGATGAGAATGAGGAATTGCTATGAAAGAGTAATACAAGGTTGCTAGGGAATTTGTCGATCTTAGGGATTAGGTTGATCATGTCAGGAGTGTGCGTGTGACGAGTAATTGGGGTTGTAGGATAGGATTGGTAATGCTTGGCAAAATCATGAGTGAAGGATTTCTAGATGCGTTGTTGGAGGATTTTAGCATAGGGGAGAAATGAAAACTGATGCGTGAAAATTGTTATCAAGGTATTTGAGGATGTAGAGTGAATCTTCGAGGGAAGGCTGGTGGCTAGGCAACAGTGTTGCTGAGATTCTAGTAAAATTGTGGGCTTAAAGTCGAATAGAGAGATCCTGAGCATGGAATTGGGGGACTAGGCAAAGCGTAAGACATTGAGAGCGCTAGAAGATGAAGGATTTTAGAAGGTGTGGAAAAATTGCGGTACTTGGGAAAGTTCGGATGAGATGTCATAGGAATTATGTGGAAATAATGATCGGTGCGAAAGAGGGCTTTGAACGGTGATGTGTCATGGTTAAGAAGTAGGAGCTTGAGGCAATTTAGGAATACAAAGTGATGAAGAACTGAAGTAGGACGACTTGAGGATTTCGAATGGTTAAGGCTTAGTAAGATTTGGGATGAGGAAATTTTGGAATATGCTAAGATGAGGATCTAGGATAGGTCGGTTGAGAAGTCGTAGATATTCAGGTTCCATGAGATTCGGAAGGAGATGAGTAGGTAGAATCAGTGGTTGGTCTTTGGGGGATAGGCGCTAGCGATGAGGGTATTGGTGATTCGTGGTTGGGAATAGGAGGAGTACTAGACGGTTTTTGCTTTAGAGTTGTCGAGAGTAGGCGGTTGAGTGGATTCTAGCAAGGTAGGATGCTTGTGTTGGTGATGCCGAGGATAATGCTGGGAGTGTTAGGTGTGAGATGGTCGGTATCAGTTGGGTTCTTAGAGGTGGATGGTTAGTGAGAGTGGTTAGTGGTGCGAAAATTATGGTCAGGTTAGCAAGGTGATTTGATATGTCCCCTTGGGAGATGATGGTTAGGCAGAGTCTTGAGAGCTTGGGAAGAGTCAGCAAGATTGTTAAGAAGTGTCTAGATCGATCGTGAGAATGGTTCAGTCGAGGACTTGAGATTTGTCTTAGAAGTTGAAGATGAGACTCGTAGAGGACCTCTAGGATGAGGGTATGCCTTATAGAAAGTCTGTGTAGTCGATCGAGTTTTTAGGCTTGTCGGAATAAGGGTCTTTTAAGGGAATTTTGCGATTGGGAACTCCATGAGATGATTTAGATGGTCGAGTGAAAGGTAGGACGTGAGATTGGGTGTTGAGATAGATTGATCTTTAGATGGCTTAATGGCATATGATTTGGGATGCCTAGTAGTCGGTTTTGGGGATTTGGTCTTCATTACGAATCGTTATGAGGCTAGAGAGTTGTATATGAGCGGGATGCAATGATATTTAGAAATAGTAAGGGAAGTTGAGTCCGAGGTTCATTGGCCCATTTGAGATCCTAGAGAGAGTCGGTGTGGTAGCCTACCGTTTAGCCTTACCTCCATCCTTAGCCGGCGTCCATGACGTCTTTCATGTCTCCCAGCTCCGTCAGTATATTCCCGACCCTAGTCATGTCCTTGACCACTCAGACCTTCACATTGAGCCCGACCATACCTTTGTAGAGCGTCCGGTGAGGGTCCTTGATCGTCGTGTCAAGAAGCTTAGGAACAGGGAGGTTCCTTTGCTTCTAGTTCAGTGGTCTAGGAGGAGCCCCGAGGAGGCCACCTGGGAGACCGAGAAGAGCATTCGGGCTAGCTATGGAGATGTCTTAGATGAGCTACTTGCGTCCTATGTCGAGCCGAGCGTAGACATTACCTTGAACTCTTGAGTGCGGTGAGTATGCCTAGTTAGTTGGTTGGGATTGGTTAGTGGTGTCTCTTTGATTGCGCGCTTATGCTTGGTAGTTGTGTGCAGATCCTTGGTGATATGATGTGATGAGCCTCGATGATATGATGATATGCTAGATATTATGGTATGTGAGTGCCTTTGATGTGCTATAATCTTCTGTTTATCTTGAGATTATGATCATTCTTCTATATCCATGATGCCTAATATTAGAAATGCTAGAGATTGAATTGTGGAATTATGATTTGACTCGGAATCTAGGAAGAGAATACGGGATTAGCCTTTAGAGGTGGATGTTATAATGATTGGGGAATTGGGAATGCCTTGTTTAATGTCGAATTTAAAGAATTTCAAACGGTGATTTGAGAAGGAACATAGATTTTGCGGGCTTTATTGTGGAGCGGGTCAGGCATGCGTGCCGCCCAATTATGAATGAATGCATTCACGAGCTGGCCAGTCTCCACCTATCGGAAGGGGTGGAGGTAGGAGAGGGATATACCACTTGGTATTCTGTGCTAAGGCCTTATTATTATTGTTATGCACTTGATCTTAGGAGCATGTTAGTGTGTTAATATTCCGTCATGCATCTAGAAGCATCTTTATTAGGTATAGAGTATATGTGTGCTTATGGTTGGGATGCAGAGCTAAGTGGGCATCGATCTGATCCCGCCCCATATCAACTTTTTTATGTATTATTTATGTTCATCCTATCGGGTCATTTTGTCGGCGGAGAGTGAGCGCTGGAGTATAGACTTCACCAGACTCTGATTATACTTTTTCGGATTTACACTTTAGACTCCGTTTTGACCCGGCTCTGCCGTGGCACACTTTTGTATTATACTTGTTTTCGCTAGTCGCATGATTTCTGATTTCCACGCTTAGATTACGACAGGTACAGGGGACTTCCCCGGGGATTCCAACGATCCCTTCGATTTTGGGTATGAAATCCCCCTTGAAAACATTAAAGTAAGTTTTGAAACCTTCAACCTGTACTCGGGGCGCAAGGTCCTAACGAGGGGTTTAATCCCTCGAAACGTAACTCGGGAATCATAATCCCGGGCCGTTACACGTGGCGCAATATTTTATAAAGAGAGTGCTTCTGAAATAATAAGTATAAGGGGTGGATTCAAGGCCGGCACTAAAATTTACAGGATCCAACGTGATTTAAAAAACGAGTTTTTTTTATCAATAAATATATTCAAAAAAAATTTAACAAAAAAATATCAAACAATGCCAAATTTTAATTTATTTAACCAATATTAAATTTGGATTTTATTTAATTTAAATGACTAATGCAATAATTTCTTAGTATAACCTAACAAAAGACTAAGATTTTTAGATTTACCAAAATACTTACTCCATATTTACTAAAATTTATTATATTTTCTTACAAGTCATATTAGACAACGTTAATTTTCTAGTGAGAAATAAAGGTGAGAAAATATTTTTTAAAAGTTTTTTTTTTCTCAGGAAGGTAAAACATTATGGTTAAACACTTAAAAACATATCATTACTTTACAAATTTATCCAAATAAAATATTATAATTAGTTAAATAAATTTACTAATGAAATATAACTTGTTACTTAAAAACCATCCGTTTTCACATGTATAAAATTATTTTAAAAAAAATTGATATATATATATTTTTTAAATTACATAAATTGTAAATGATATATTTTTAGTAAAATGAATTGAATTCATTTGCATATGCAGTAGGGACGATTAGACCTACAATTGGGTAATTCAGGTCGGGTTCGAGTTCATGTCATTCGGATCCCGAGTAAATCGGATTTCGGATCAATCGACTTATCGGTCGTTCCGGGTAGAGCCAAACCAGGTTCGCCTGGGGTTTAGGTCGCTCCAATGGGTAAAAAAACTCAAAATTTTTAAAGATTTTAAAAAAATATTAAAATATTATCAAAATTAAATTATAATATATATATTTCAAATTTAACTAAATAATGATATTATAATCTAATTTATAAATATAATAATAGTAATAATAATATTTTATGCATAAACGTTTTTATCTTTATACAAATAAGTGCTTTAAACATACTATAATTACAAACTGTAAAGGCTCGGATTTTCAAATCCTAATTTTTCGGAAAAAGAGAATTAAAAATGAAATTTAATCGGTTTTAAAACTCATTTAGCGGATTCCGACCGGAATATAAAATTTGACGAATAATTTCCATCCTTTTACCTCGAAAATTCAAAATAATTATCGGATTGCGATGTCCTTGTCGGTTTTAAAAATCTAATTGATCGAGAGAATGAGAGTCGAGGAAACTAACATTTGAGAACTAATTGCAAGATTCGAAATTCGCGTATTCGGGATTTATTTCCGGGTATTGGTTTTCACCAATTCAACACTCATCCTCACCCACTCCCATCACCTCACCATGCCTTCAAATGGAACCATCCCCTTCACCTGCTCCTCATCTCGTCTTCACCATCCCCATCACAATTTCGGATCACCATCCCCTTCACCATCACCTCTCTTCTTGCTCCATCTCTCCGGCCCCATCTCATCACCACACCTCCATTCTCCTTTGATAGAATTTGAGGGATAAACTGATTACCTCGAATAGCGGAAGCGGAATCTAGATCGTCTTGCCTTCGAATTTGATCACCTGGTAGATCTCCATAGCACTAAATCTCATTAGAGATTCAGGAGAAGTGGAGAGAACCTACGATTCACATCCTACACACCATGGGAGAGCGTTGGAGAGGAAGGAGACTCTCTCCGCGAAGGAGAGAATTCTCTGTGGGTTTTCTTTCCTTGAGAGGAACTTCTGACGAACAGACTCCTTAGGGTTAGAGATTAGGAGAGAGGAGCCTCTCTTATTTATCTCTTTCTTTATTTATTAGATAAATTAATATATAATGAATATATATTATTTATCCTAATATTACTTAATTCTTAATGTATAAGAATTAATTCCCTAATTACGGAAATTAGGCTATTTATCTTTTGGGCGTATATAAACTAATGTCTGAATTATATCTTATAATTCTAACATCTCCCACTCGCACAAAAGATCATATTCCTCCAAAACTCATTCTCAATTTCTCATACTTGTCGTGTATAGGCCGTGCGACCCGGCAATACTACCTGCATAAAAATCCCGTTAGGGACTAGGTCACAACGTTCGTTGAAAAGTATTGCTGCATCCCTAGGATTATCTTTCATCGGACTAGTTGATACACAAAACTGGATCCCTCTTAGTTTTGTTCAAATGTAATGGCGATTCACAACAGTACGTAACTGCCGGATCCAACAAATCCCATTTTCGTCAACGATTACTCATAATACCTTCCTTTCACATTGGCATTACTTTCATGGAAATGATGATCACTTTCCCAGAAATGTCCCACTTAGACCGCATCACTCATGGCCATCGGAACACAACCAAAGTAGTGCATCACCACCACAATCGGTAAACCAAACCGTTAGTAACTAAGGGTTGCCATGTATACATACATCTTAGCTCACACAGTGATAGAGATGGGATCAATCTATCACCACATAGGGTCGACTAGCACACACTAGTATAATAGTGTGCTACAGGGAGCGCTTCTTTAAAGGGTTGTCCACTCAACCTGTAAAGGTGTTCATCTCACAGTCACGTAGACTTGAGAACCATTTACCCTATAACACCTTGCTTTTCTGAACCAATGGGCGTAGGAGCATAGTTGCGAGTCATATGAATGACTAACTATAAATTACCCATTCAGTCTTTTCCAACCAGAGAGACTTCATCTTGACATCCAAAGATAGTCAAGGAGGTTATCATCTCATTCCGTCCCCGTAAGAATTAAGAAACCTTACACCTAAAGTGACGAACACTTATAGGAAAGTTTGTTCGTGTGAGAGAACAAACTATGGTTCAGAGACATGTAACGTATTTCACGTTTACATCACCAGTTTTCACCACATCAATGGCACAACATGTGAGTTAAGACCAAAGTCTCCCACTTGCTAAAAACTCGAATCAGAGAGATGGCTCACATAACCATCAAGAGTCAAAACATATTATGACAACGTCTCTCTGACTAGACAGGGTTTGATCTAAATATCATTTTATCTCCAACATCATTTGGAAATCCTAGTATTGACAAAAATGGCCAGTCACAACCCATAGTCATGACATCCGCTCACCATATTTCGCCACAACCAAATTTTGTGTTTTTCAGGAGAATCCCTTTTCATAATCTCCTCGGAAGCTACTCATGATGTAAGAACCTCAACTTCCGTGGTGGAAGGATAAGAAAGACAGCTTCTTGCTAGACATCAACGTCTCTTCTCCTTGGAGATAAGACCTACGAAATGATGTTGATACATACATCAGTGTCTCCTCCCTTAGATCACTAACATCCATATCTATGTTCCAACATGGACATAGACATCTTCCACCATAACACAATACACAGTCTACAAGAGTGCTTTTGCAATCATTTACAGTGTTCAGTGCATAAGACTCGAATCAGTTTGTAAACAAACACATGTTCGCTTGTCTCATCTCAGCATACAACAAAATTCGAGATTGCACTCAGTTCTCAAGTGTTCCTCACTTAATACACTTCCTATGTAAGTCCATTTACACATTTCCATATATGAGAATGACAGGCTTAAGATTATACGAAATAACCTCATAGAAACCTACCCAATTTCTATGTAACATATTCACCTAACAATTGTATTAAAGTTGTCGTGCTAGAATCACAACATAGTTGGCTATCAGTGTGTCATATGCAACATCAGAAAGTTAAACTTTCCAATATGACATACTTACAATGATTCATATTTTGAACACAAAGTACAAAACATCTTGTCATTTCCATCTAGATGTATGTTTCAATGCTTATATAGGTATGAGTACAAGACTAGTGTCTTTCTCAAAACCTTAGCAGAAACTTATCTAGAAAACGAATTTCTAGAAGTCATCTCACTGGGAAAAACTTTGCTATCTAGGTCAACTTGTAAATGGATACAAGCTTTTGTAGCCATTCATCAGTCTATTTGAACACAATCTAACCATGTAGAGAGAAGGTTCCAACCTAACTCTCTTGATCTAGGATATAACTCTCAATGGATCATTCCGCCTATAAGGCTTTAAGAACCCAGTTATCTCATTCCTTTATGTCTAGGCAGAATAGAAACCAGTTCAAAACATAGCTTCTTCCATAGACTCATTATCTGTTATCACCATCCTCTATTTGTGTCTTAGATTTACCAACAAATCATAGACTCTAGTGGTGATTGGTGCTGTCCCATTTGGATACTTTTGGAGCAACCACATCTAATGTGTTTCTGAGATACCTCGTGTTCAAAACAACTCCCACTCTAAAGTGGTTTCGATATGCTCACAATCGTTCTAGATGAAAATCCTGAATTCGAAACACATTTGTTCAACAAGTTGTGAGCCAAGAACGAAACTTCTTTACCTCTGAACATTCTCAGGAAAACTAGATCACGATTGATCCAGAATATCCTGAATGTTAATGTGGCAAGACTTGTATTACAACTATCGTAGGACGATGTAATAACTGAACTACCAGATGTTATGCTGTAATAACTGTCTCACAATCATGATTAAGGATCCCTGAGCTACGAAAACTCATTTTCCTTATCAGATTGCTCTCATCAATCTTAGAAGTTCGCATATCCAAGATGATTTAAAAATGTGATCATGTACCTAGCCTCATGCCTAGTACACACATTCTACATGTTACCTTTTATCCAAATGGATTTGGCGCAACTAAACAGATATGGCTAAAATATATAAGAACCAGCTTCTTAAGCTTATTCTATATCTTAATGTTCATCAAGTGACCCTCAATCATAAGTACATCTCCTAGAGATCCTCTTATGCCTTTAGCCTTTAACATGACACCTCGTGTTCCATTTTCGGGAAGTAACTGCCTAAGGATTGTCCAACAAATGAACCATTCCACAAATCATCACAATACACACTTAGCAGAAACCAATGCTTAGTGCTCGGATTTGACCATTTCGTGTAACTTCAGTCAACAGAAAAATTTAAGACAGAAAACTTTTTGAATTTCATCTGAGTTCTCCATCACTCAATGTGAGAGAATTCATGGATATGTGTTGACCAACAAGCTCACCTTGTATATCAACATCCATTTATACACCCTTAGATCCATATTGATCTTAGGAGGTCATGAAATTCAAACAGCACAATAGAATTTGTGCTTCAAGCTTCCAAATTTTGTAGAACGAAATCTACAAAAAAAATGTAGTGATCTATAACAAGTAACAGATTACCCTCGAAGCCTCAAGAGAAGTGCTTAACGAAATAAGTATCTAATCTCTTTTGACAATCCCACAATGATCATCCTGGACATACCCCAAGGTGTGTCACATCATTTTCAGATAAGGAAATATCCTCTTCTGACAACTCTGTCTTTTCTCATGTTCCATTGAACCTATTCTCGCGCTCTCTAGTAGAATACCTTTTTAGGGTATGCATTTCATTTACCCTTTATCACCTTGCAAAGTGGTTAAACTATGCTTCCATAGTGATACTTCTCATGAATTACAACAATTCAGTGAGGATTAGAAAATGTCAAGATCTGAACTTGATATCATCGTATACGATTGGCTTCAGCTAAACTTCGAAGTTCAGCACCAATCCTTGGGTATATCATCTGATCTAGTTGCCTAGTGATCAACTTGAACCAAGTAGATCGCAACTTCATCATTTGGACCTAGCAACGACTTGCTTATTCCCAATCATCAGATTATGCATAAGTTACAAATCATATTTGCAACCATCATCACAAAAGAGACAAATTAACCTCTTGTTAATGAACCAAGAATCAGTAAACTTTTGATCTTAAAACTGGAACCGAAATCCAATAAGATCTCAAGGTCTTTCCAATACTAGCAGCAAGACATCACATGTTCTATGTAAGGAAACTTTAGAAGCCCTTGACATTTTCAGGAAAGCCAAACATATATTACTACGATATAAATCGATGTAACCTCATTTCTGCTAACTTCTGATTCAGATCAGTGAAATGAGTATATCACCCGTCTATCACCATTGACCAGAAACATGTTACCGTTTATGCACGAAGCATAAACTAACACATATCATCATTTACCATGACCTTCGAAGCAAAAACATACTTATAGCATGCAATCAACTCCGTTAGAACACAGATTCATGATGACATCATCGTCCATCTGACGATTTTCAAACAACGTATGTTCAAGGTTATCTTTTGAACTGTGTGAGTCAGTCTAACGATTTGCTCCCACTATGACCATGTCCCTAAGTGAAACAGAGTATACTGAATGACAATCTTCCTTAGCATGAAAATGCCTTAGAACCAAGAAATTCAGTTTTACAACTCTCTTGATATGAGAAATATCCAAAGTGAGCTTTACAAATTAGAAAATAATTTTTAAAGCCTAGGACTCAAGAGTCAAACTCTCATCAAGTCCATCTGCTCATTTTCTAATTTTCAAGGGAACTGCGTTACTGTTGACATACCCAAAGTACTCAACCTCAGCTCACTTTATTTGTATGTCCAATGTATGGATATACACTAGAACAAATATAGTATAATCGAGCAAAGTCTGATAACATGTCTTCATTAGGACTATCGACTTTTAGGATCCTAGACATATAGGTCTTTACCCCTTAAGGGTACGTTTATTCATATTTTTAGAACTACGTTTAAAAAACGCTATTCAAATTTACTGAATATTTTTCATCCATTTAACAAATGAATTACTTGCTCGATTACCTTGAAATCACACTGAAACAAGTCAAGTGTCTTTTCATAATTTCAAGTACATCACCACGTTAGTAGTAAAAACAAGAAATTATTCGCAAGGTTCAGAGATGCATCCTGAATGCTTATCTCTAATACAATCTTTACAAAAAAGATTTATTTCTCAGATTTTAATTAACTTACATAAAGTCAATTTTTCATTTTAAGTTAATAAGTTATACGCAATAACTATCCGTTAACTCAAAATAATTTTAAACAACTCACGATCGAATTATTTAAATCCGCTCACCTTCAAGTTAAACGATATTCAACCAAAGCTAAACATCCTTGATAAACAAATTCTTAGAAAAAGAATTTTAGAGAGCTTAGTCCGTATGTGAACGTATCAATATAACTTAGGACTCATCATCGCCCGTTATTAGATAAAAGGGCCACGTAGGTCGATATATCATATAACTTTCAAGTTTGTTCGCTTCAATCAAAATTCAATCAGACACGTAGTCCGATCAAAATTTTGAGAGCAAACATAACCGAAAAGTTGTTTCAACTGACCCAGTTCACATAACTTAGTCACAGCTCGGTCATATAAAAGCGATGATTTGCGTTCGAACCGAATCAGGCTAAGCCCAACTCATCAAACACAACCCACAATGTCTCGGTCCGGGTCCGAACCCGACCAAGACAACTCCAATGATCGGTCAAACACGATAAGTCACGGTCCAAAACGAATCTGGACAAACAAATCACGTTCAACATATAACAGCAAGTCCACATTATATGCCTTTTCATTCCTGTTCAAGCCCAAACAACATTAGACCCAAACCAACATCCGGCCCAGAAGCGACCCGAAGGCCCGAGCAAGCCCAAGTCTCTAGGTCACTAGCACCCGACTCGCCCCGAAGACAGCCCGTGGTGACCCGAGAGAAAACTTTTCGCCACCATGGCAACAATTGGAGCTCTATCCGAATCCCACAGCCTCCCCGCCGTCGATGACACAGGCTGCGACACCGGCGCCTCCAGGTGCTCCGACAGTGGAACACGGTGGCGAGCAAGTGCCGCCAGGCCTTGACTTCTGGCAAGGAGAACAATGGCGAGCAAGGGTTGTGTTGACACCCAGCAGTTCTCGACGCCATGACAGTGAGTTCAAGCTTCTATTTTCACCTTTCTTCTCCGTCGCCTCGCCATTGACGACCGTAGGCGGTTGCACAGCCGCCTCCAGGTGCTCCGATGAAGAGCACGGTGACAAGCAAGCGCCGCCAAGCCTTAGATCGCTGGCGAGTCGACTACCGTCGAGGAGAACGAAGCCCCTTTCCATCGCAACCTTGAAAAACCGAACAGAAAAGCTCAGATTTCTTAGGGCTTTTGGGGATTCAAGTTCGGGGATCTCAAATCCATAATCGCCCTCAACCAATTCGAACAACAAGGCCTTCGAATTTCAGATCTAGGGCTCGCTATTCACGAAGAACAAAACCCCAAAAATCAGATCTGAAAATCCGGCCTTCTCCGATGAAATCGACCATGAAATCAACCATTGAAGCCTCATAGATCACACTCACAAAAAAATAAGCAAGATCAAGCCTCAACATGTTCGAATTTAACCACCAATTTCTCAAAAACTGTCGAACCCAATTGCGAAAACAAAGAGGACGAGATCCCCAATTGTCGAGCAACAGATTCGATCTAGCAAGGACACATACAAGGATATCGAAACGAAATTGACTCCTTCAAAACGTATGCAATCAGAGAAACTAACCAAGGAGCATTGAGAAGAAAAGAGGGCAAGACGAATAAGGAGGGCAAACAGGGTGTCGGCTCCACACAACACAAATTAAAAGCATATAATTTCCATAAAAACGGTAGCCTAGTTCATCAAGCAAGAACACGGCAAACCGAAAAAAATTGGACTTTTCAAGTTGAATCTAGTTGTAAAGACCTAATTCATGCGGTTATTTAATCCGATTGAACAAATTCAAAGGCAATTTGAACCTGGCTCTAATACCAATGATAGAATTTGAGGGATAAACTGATTACCTCGAATAGCGGAAGCGGAATCTAGATCGTCTTGCCTTCGAATTTGATCACCGGGTAGATCTCTATAGCACTAAATCTCATTAGAGATTCAGGAGCAGTGGAGAACCTACATTTCATAACCTACACACCATGGGAGAGCGTTAGAGAGGAAGGAGACTCTCTCCACGAATGAGAGAATTCTCTGTGGGTTTTCTATACCTGAGAAGAACGTCTGACGAACGGACTCCTTAGAGTTAGAGATTAGGAGAGAGGAGTCTCTCTTATTTATCTCTTTCTTTATTTATTTGATAAATTAATATATAATAAATATATATTATTTATCCTAATATTACTTAATTCTTAACGTATAAGAATTAATTCTCTAATTACGGAAATTAGGCTATTTATCTTTTAGGCGTATATAAACTAATTTCTGAATTATATCTTAAAATTCTAACATCCTCCTTTCCGCCTTCTCGTTCTGCCGGCAACTCACCAACAACTCCATCTCCTTTTCCTCCTCCATTAAGCCGAGCGCCTCCCCTGTTCGAAGAGAACCGCCGATCACCGTCACCGCAACCCCCACCTCTTCATCCTTTGTTCCCTTCTAGCAAAGGCCAGCAACAACATCCTTGCACCTTCTTGGAGCCACGACGCCAGCAGCAGCGCCGCCAGGAGCCTGGAGATCCGCGAGCGCTCATTCCGTCCTCTTCCTCCCTTGTTCGAGAGCGTTCGCCGCTTCGGTAAGTCGTTCTCCTTCGTTTCCAATCCAAATCACCCTCGAGCTCCTCCATCACACTCCCCCATGTCATACGCAGGTCCGACAAGCCATCGGGAGCCACCGACGATGCCTAGACCTCCGATCGAGAGCTCCGAAGTTGCGAAATCCCTCGGTGATCTCCCGCCTTTCAGTCCTTGGTTTCGATTTGATTCTGTCCTTGGGTCGGGCTGTGGGCGAGTGGCGAGTGACCGAGAGCTTAGTGCGGAGAGTCGGGTGAACCTCGAGAGCTCCGACAAGCTCGAGAGCGTAGGCGAGAGTGCGAAGCGAGTGCGAGCGGCGAGGCGAGGGTGAGCAGTCGAGAGCGTGTGCGAGAGAGGTGCGAGTAGGGTCCGAGCTGGGCGAGTGCAGGAGGGAGCGTGATGGGCGGCCAGTGTCGAGCAGTCGCCGGCGGCCTTCTCCCCCGGGAGGTGTCGACCAGTGCAGGCGACGGCGGGAGCTTTCAATTTTGGAGGAAGAAGAAGAAGATGCCCGTGGGGCCCCTGTCCAGTCAGCCTCCATTGTGAATTTATTGGTTGAACCGGTTTGGGATTAATTAGCGGGTTGAGTTTGGTTCGGTTCGGTTCAGTTGGATTTAAATGGGTTTGATTTGGTTTTGGTTATCTGTTTATTTATTTAACTAATTAGCGGAATTGAAAATTATTATATGTATACAATATTATTGGAGGTTTTAAGAGATAAAATATTATTTTGGGAAAATTATAAAGGTTGGTTTATTAAATAAAAATGGTTTGGATTTAGGGGATCTGGAAATATTTTATAAAGGGGTGATTTATTATAAGAGAATAAATAGTTGTTACCGATGATGAGGATGATATATATTCGTATACTAAGCGAGAGTATGAAATTGTAATATGTGAATTAGACTAAGTATGATATGGAGATTGTCTAAGCTAATGAGTTGGCAGGTTACGATGAAAACGATATGAGATGATGAAACAAGATGAGAAATTGAATTGAGACATTAATGTTGTTGATGATGAGATTGTTAACTTAGACTTATTATGTTACTTATCTTATTATGTTACTTATCTTGTGAGAAATTGAATTGAGAGATTGTTAACTTAGACTTATTGTGTGTTATCTGAATCTTGTGTGTGTTATTTTGTTTTGTGTAAGTTAGACTTAGAATTATTATGTTACTTATCTTTTAAGTGAGCTCTAATCCCCATGGATTTGCTTGATTGCTATATTAATTGGATTCTGCGCTTATATGATTGTGTGACGTCCTAGTCTTAATATGCGAATGTGTATGTATGTATGTGAGGAGATAAATACTATACCAACCCTACATGAACTGACCATACCCTTAGCATGATTTTTAGGGTACATCTTAGCATGCTTGCCTCAATCCCGCAATATTATGACTTTCTTATGTGTGTATCTAAATTTAGTGATAAGTCATGCATATGATATCCTGTAATGGTTGATAGGTCTTGCATAACTTATGCCATATATGTCCCATGTCAGTCTGTCCATACATGTTCTTAGTTTGTCAAGCATGATTGGTGAATGAAATGATTGGTTGCTAGCTTGTTCTTTGCACATATAAAGATGATTAGATAAACATGTTATCAATGCATAAATCGATATTCCTTGAGATAGGTGCATACTAGTGTAAAATAATGTGATGATATCTCTTGATTTTTATGTGTTTGTGTGCCACAATTATAAGGGCATTGTAACTCTCGGGTTGTGATCCTATCCTTGGTCTCTTCGTCCCTAGTCCTGGTCCATGTCTGAACCCTTAAGGAAGTTGTGTTGTCAGCCCTTGTCTCTCCCCTATCTCCGTAACTTCTGTCCCTTGCGATCCTTCGATGAGCGTCGACATGCAAGAAGGACCGACGACCAAGTGGCACCGGAGCGGCGCAATGGAAGTGTGATGGGTCCATGACCCATAGGCCACAAGACAGACGTCGCCAAAGGTATACAAAGGACCGACACATCTCGAAGATGGTAGTCCCAGACGTGATTCTCTTAGATGACTCAAGGAAGGGCGTTCTTTATTCAAATCGTGAATTCTTCTATATCAATTGGAATGAGTATAGTGCAATAGGCCTGGAGCTGACATAAATGGGCGTGCAATGGCTGATATGCTAAACTGGTGGCAAGTGATTGTCTAACTAACTTGTTTCTATGATGGTGTGCCTCGATGCTTGATGTCCTGATTTCTCGGTAAATAGATTATGGATTATATATATGGTAGTGCGTTCTTCTTGATCTTGAGTCGTGAGATTCTTCGGTGAGACGGGTCGAAAAGTGGCAGTTGGATTGAGGTCTTCGGATTGAGTCTTTAGTTGTGTGAGATGGGGTGCAAGAATGATACGTTAGTTTGAATAGAGCCGAGTGAGTTGGGATGTGTTGAAGATAGTGGTCCGTGAGTATAGATGAGCTTACAGGTAGGTCTTAGGTGGGGAGCGAGGCTAGTATGTCGAGATTTTGAGGGAGATATCCTAGCTAGAAGTGTTGGTAGGTAGTGGGTGCGCGATGTGAGCGTTTAGGATATGAGGGTAGCAGTTGAGGTCTAGACTAGTTTCGTGAGGGTGACCTTAAGAGTGGGTGTGAGTATAAGCAGTTGGCGTAGTTCTAGAGGTGGATGAGAGAGCTAGGAGTTGATCAGGAGGATTGTTGAGGGGAAGTGTTGTGAGGCGGGTTAGTATGCCCAAAGGATGAGTAGGTAAAATCAGTGGTTGGTATTTGAGGATAGGCGTTGCTGATCAGGGTCTTGGAAATTCGTGGTTGGGAGTAGCATGAGATGGATTTATGTGTAAGAGTTGGTCGAGAGTGGCAGATGTGAGATGACTAATATTAGTTGGGTTCTTAGAGGTGGATGGTTAGTGAGATTGGTTAGTTGTATCTCTTTGATTTCGTGCTTATGCTTGGTAGTTGTGTGCAGATCCTTGGTGATTTGATGTGATGAGCCTCGTTGATGTGTTTATATGCTAGACATGTTTTGGTATGCAACTATCCTTGATGTGTTATGTCCTACTATAAACGTGAGATATGATTGTTATTCTATATACGATGCATGATGATAGAAATGATAGAAGCTGAATTATTGAAATTTGATTCTGACTTGGAACCTAGGAAGAAAGTATGGGATTAGCCCTTAGAGGTGGATGGTAGGATCAACTCAGAAGTTGGAAATGATTTTGACTAACGTCGAACTTAAAATTTTGAATGGTGTTTCAAAAGAGACTAACTTGGATTTTAAGAAACTAATGCGATACTAGTTTTCGTTATAACGCCCCACGAAGTGGATACAAGTATTTGAGTTATGATATGGCCAAGGAGTCAGAGTAAGGATGTGTTAGGGGCCCATATTACATTCTTACTACGGTCTATTGGGGATATTATGATCCCGGCAACGGTACTGTGAGGTTCTCATAGGGGCACTTATGAGGTATTCACGGGATCAATGGCATGATCCTTGGACTCATCGATTTCAAACTTCCTCCCCTGTTTTAAAATTATTTTAGTCTCGGGGACGAGACTTGTTTTTAGAGGTGGATGATGTAAAGGCTCGGATTTTCAAATCCTAATTTTCCGGAAAAAGAGAATTAAAAATGAAATTTAATCGGTTTTAAAACTCATTTAGCGGATTCCGACCGGAATATAAAATTTGACGAATAATTTCCATCCTTTTACCTCGAAAATTCAAAATAATGATCAGATGGCGATATCCTTGTCGATTTTAAAAATCTAATTGATCGAGAGAGAAACAGTCGGCGAAACTAACATTTGAGAACTAATTGCGGGATTCGAAATTCGCGTATTCGGGATTTATTTCCGAGTATTTGTTTTCACCAATTCAACACTCATCCTCACCCACTCCCATCACCTTACCATGCCTTCAAATGGAACCATCCCTTTCACCTGCTCCCCATCCCGTATTCACCATCCCCATCACCATTTCGGATCACCATCCCCTTCACCATCACACTACCAAAAACGCAGGAAATAGGCACGAATTTTAGCCACGTCATAAAGTCGTTGCCACATCTGTAGCTGATAGCCATGAAGATAGCTTCGACCTAAGAAGCCGTAGCTATATTAGCCTCGAATGAAAATATTTGTGGCAACGGTCGTGGCCAGTGATGAAGACATAATTTCGTGTCCAGAATTTCGTGGATTTTAGCCAAGAATAAAAATTTCGTGGTTGGTGTCATGGTTATTAGCCACGACTTTGGCCACTGTCACATTTTCCGTGGCCGATTTCGACACCATTTTAGCGAGTCTAACCCGACGTGGCAATGTAGCCACGACTTTAGCCACGAATAATATATGTTGTTGTACTCATGGCTAAGAATATGAGGCAATTAGCAATATATGACCCGAGTTGGAGGTGAACAGCCACGAATTTTGCCACGGTTGGATTATCCGTGGCGGAATTCGACGCTAACATGGAGGCGCCCATTACCCCTTTGGTGTAACCGAATTGAGGAAATTCATAAATTAAAGCAAATTAATTCGAATAAAAATATTAATTTTAAGCCCAAAATCTCAAAAAAAAAAAAGGTAGGGCCTAAAGATGATCATGTCCAAAGGCGGTCAACCCATTAGTGGTAGTCAAAGCCCAATGAATATGTAAGTCCAATCAATAGCTCTCGGCATATTAAAGAACCCAATTAATAGCCACGGTCATATCCGTGGCTAATGCCGTGGTTATTTACAGTTAACCTCAATTGACACACATTAATTTCTAATGGGCTTTAATTAATTTATTATGGGCTCAAATACAGCTATAATTTCCGCCAAAGGGCCCATTAATGGTATATGTATTTATATCTAAATAAATACTATAACATAAACAAAACTAATAATTGTTAAATAAAATGTGTTTTGAGGGAAAAAATCATATTAGTAACTCATAATCGTTGAATAAAACCTTATATTAATTAAGAAATTTATATGAGAATATTATGAGAGTTTGTCTTGAGAAAAAATCATATAAGTAGCTAATAATTGTGGAATAGAACTTTATATTATGCAATAAATTCTTATTCGAATAATCTAAGTGAGTGTTCTGAGAGAAAATCATATATGTACCTAATAATTGTGGAATAAAACCTTATATTATCTACTAAAATGTTATAAGAATACTATAAGTGTGTATTTTGATGGAAAATCATATAAGTAACTAATAATTGTTGAATAAATCCATATATTAACTAATAAATTGTTATAAGAATTCTATAAGTGTGTGTGTTTTGAGGGTAAATCATATAAGTAGCTACAAATTGTGGAATAAAACCTTATATTATCTAATAAAATGTTATAAGAATTCTATACGTGTGTGTTTTGAGGGAAAATCATATAAGTAGCTAATGATTGCGGAATAAAACCTTATATTATCTAATAAAATGTTATAAGAATACTATAAATCACTACTACAATTCGGACCTTTGGCAGCGGTAAAAAATCGCTGCCTAAAGCCCTAAAACCGCGGCCTAAACCCTTTGCCAGCGGTTTTACAACCGCACCATCTGCTCCCGTCGCTATAGACCTATGGTAGCGGTTTAAGAAGCCTAGGGCTGCGACTATTGGAAGACGATGAGACCGCTGCCAAAAAGTCTATGGGGACATTTGTGTGAGAGAACAATGGAAGCGGGTAAATGTGTTTTAGGCAGCGGTTTAAATTAAGTAGATAATAGAATCGGTTGATGAACCCTATGACAGCGGTCTGATGGATACGGAAGCGGTTTAGGTTTTCTATGGTGGCGGTTCATGAGCTCTGGCGGCGGTTAGATGATGATTTGGCAACGGTTTGCTAAGAATGAATAGGGAGGTAATGTATCTGTGGCAACGGTTATTGTGTGTTGTGGCAGCGGTTATTCTGTGTTGTGGCAACATAAATAAAATGATGTGGCAGCGGTTTATATGGTTTGGAAATGAAATAATTTCCCAACGCGGTTTATTTGGAATACATATTATATATACAAACCTGTATAATATGAAGTGATATATTTACATACATTTAAATCATAAAGGTAAAATGAACTACAAAATGAAGAATATATATTCCAAAAATTGAGCTTTCATTGCATTATACTATAATAGTAATTAGCAAAGCGTTATTTACAAAAGTGTAGTTTGCAAAGGTTTAGATACAACATATAAACAAACGGTTAAACCCAACATGTGCAAAATGTCGATGAGCAAAAGTGTACCAATATGGATATTGTACGTCGATGTGCAAAATGTCGAGAGACCTACAAATAAAATGGTCATCAAATTAAAATGGGCATATCTAAGACATGTCTTCATAACTGAAATTTGGGGTAGCCATTAGACATGAGATATTTCTTTTTTCAGACAACACAAATATGATAAACCAACCACAAAGGCAAGGAACTAGCAACTAACCAACCAACACACAAGGGCAATAAGAAGGCAATAGGCAACAAACAAGAACAAAGAAATGTGCAACCAGAGTGGGGTGGGGTTGGGACGAGGGGTGTACACCGAAATAGGGCATTATACATGAGGACATGAATATGAAAAAAGTTTAATGTGCATATTTATCTTAAGGTCAATCTGTTGGTTAAAGAAAGTACTATAAAAGCTTTTATAAAAAACAGTAGTTAAAGAGCTTGCTATGTGGGGATTGAACCTAGTCATGGCCTTTTATATTTGTGATGCAATTAAAAACAGTCATCAAATATCCAATTTATTACAACTACAGCAGGCTGCTGGTACTTTAAAATGAATCCAGCACATGTGTTCCTTAAGTTATGTGATTTTTAAGAGGGAGGATGCTAATTACTCCAAATCCTGTGTTTAACTAAAGTTTTTAAACACCAAATAGCAAGTTAAGATTATACCAGTGCCTGTTGGATAGGGCAATCAACAACCAATACAGACCAAAAGAGAAGCCAGAGCTACCGACCACATCATGCCAGTGCTACAGGACACATCATGGCAGATAAAAAATATTGTAAGGTAAGATTATTACCTCGTAGAAATCCGCTGGATGGGGCAATCAATAACCACGAGTACTGTGCACTAGTCTTCGACCCCTTGGTCAGACCTACAAATATTGTGACAAGGAATTAGTCTAACTCAGATATCAGATAAAAAACTACCGATTCCTAGTAAAAAAGAAAACTGATGAATTATGTGAATTCGTGTGAATTTAAAGGGCTGTCATTCAGTTTATTTCAGATAGAGTTTCAGGTTGAAAATATTTTCATCAAAACCTGAAATCCTTGCCTGGGTATAATTAGATTTACAAATTGTGTTTCTTCATTCAATGAAGAAACTAGATTCTTCATATACTTCTAAAGGATTTTATCCAAACATTTCTTCATATACTTCTAAGACTAAGGAATGATAATCTGCATTTCCTATTCTATACTTATCAGCTGTGGCAAAGAACAACGAATACAAAACTTATGCACTGATGATGCACGTGATAATAGCCTAAAGAAGCATGGGATAACAGCCTAAAGTATTTTCAAGCATTTACATATAGAAGAGAAAACTAAAAAGAACAGGGTCCCCAATAACCTTACACCACAAATGAGAAATGAATGAAGAGGACTGGCTTAAGGACCAGTATTGTCAAGCATTTATATACTCAAAAAAAATTTGTAATCACTAAAATGACAGAATGAATTCCAATATTACCTCACCTACGGAATGTATATGGGCTGGCCATAGGAGAAGAACTATTTTCACCAAAGTATGACTGATACAAAGTGCCTATTAGCATTTTCTTATAGTGAAGGCAAACACAAATGGACAGGCATGTCTAGGAGACACGTATCAAACTTACAGGCAAACCAAGAATGCTAGGTAAGGGGTTTGACCCTGTATGCCGATACTTGGGTCTGGGTGAATAAAACTTGTATTCTTGAGCAGAGATAGATACTCCACTTCCACTTGTTAACCTCTTGAACCTACAACAAGAAGAAAATTGGCCACAACTAATTTTAAATACTGAATTAAAGCAACAACCTATCTAATCCTACTTGCCGACCTAGACTTGCTAATAAAAAAGAGAGTTCATCAATTAGTAAGAAAAATCTGAAAGGAAAAGAGAAAGGAAAATAATAAGATGAGGAAGAGGAATAAGTAATCTAAAGGTGGCCAGTTTTTCGATTCCAGGGGCATACTTTAAATGTTGCTTCAGGAACGGATGAAGTTGTGGCTAGTTTAGCACTAAGCTTCAAAATTCTGGACAGCAGAGGTTGCACCTTTGATATTCCAAAAGAATAGGGTCTTACTAGCTCTGATAAAATAGCAGCTCGTGAGAGCTGAAAAACATCATAAGACACTAGTAAAAACTCACTACAAGAAGCTTAATCCTCCAAATCAGAGTACAGAATAGAGGCCAGAGCCATGCTGGAACTTAAACAGCCTTATCATCTCATCTCATCTCAAAATTCAGATTGAGTAAATTTTACTTCATCTCAAAATTATCAAATAGAGCAAGAAACAACAAACTACTGTTAGTTGAAAATAACTAGTTTTCCTTATCATCTCATCTCAAAAAAATCATAATGTTAAATAACAATAAGAAGAACTAATTTATGCATAAAGCATAGCTAATTTGGGTCTAAAAGTTTCAAGGATTACTTAAAGATACCTATTAAGGATTTCCTGAATTTTGAGGGGTTCTAGAACTCTTATTGCTCCCATGACAGCCCCTGTTCACATAAAACAAAAAGAGTCAATCAAATAAAAAAAAAAAACAGATGATCCAAAAATCGGGGCCAAATCCTCCAAATCAGTTGCAAGCCTCAAACTCACCGCGAGATCGAATTTCGTCTTCATGATGGCAAAAGGAAGCGAAGTTCAATTTTCTGAAATAGATGGACAAAGATGATAAATTGAATCAGTTGCAAGCGAAGTTCAATTTTCAAAATCAAAGCTCGAGATCGAATCAATTGCAAGCCTCAAACCCACCCTCTTTTGCCTGAAAATTATAGAAACTGTTAATAACACTCATGAAAGGTTCAATCATTGAATATCTTATCAAAAAACTGAAGTAAAGTTGCATTTATCTAGACCATGACAAAGCACAACTAAATGTTAGGAACGGCAAACTAATGATTTAAACAGGGCCTGCAGACGCTTTTCTTTTTCCAATTCTTTTATTCACCTTTCATCTCACTATAATGCTAACTCATATAAATGTGGTACTGCACTAAAATACCCTTCAAACTGAAGATTAAAATATCCTATGTACATTTCAATCAACAAAAGGACACACATTTTTTTCTAAGAAAATAAAACTGGACAGCGTGCAACATCTTGTCCTTACACCTCTATGACATACCATTACTTTTGAGTTTTGACCCCTCAACTAAAGACATACTCTCATGCTTACACACCAGATAGAGAAAAATAAAAATAAATAAATCCTACTTGGCATATGAAAAAAGATACAACCAATAGCTCATTAACAAAATCCTCATTTCCACAAAAAAAACAAAAAAAAAAAAATCATCAAATAGCTCAATGTTTTTCTAACCTAATGGACAGGCAAAACTGACAAAGGGCTAATTTATTTTAAACAACAACCGAAAAAAAATAATACATCTTTGCTTAAGCCTCAAGAACCAAATCCCTGTTCTTGTAAGTTCGCCAAGCCACACATAAGGTGAAGCATGAGGTCCATCTGAAGAGCATTTTCCATTGTTCTTTTAACCAAGTGCAAGGAGCATAACTAGATCCTAGAAAATCTATCGAAAGGATATTTCATTTCCTGAATTTTCACTACCCTCATAAAAAGCCAGTAAACCCTAGATTTCTAAAATTTCTAAACGAAAATTTAGATGCTCCGAACTAAATGACAAAAGGAGGGGTTGTACCTGGAACTTAGAGATATTAGGAGTAAAGATCTGGAGTTGAAATAGCAATGTAAAGTTCCAATCCTAAACCCCACTGACTTGAGACCTCTTACCAACAAGCCTCATAACAATGGCCTATCTTTCAGATCGTGAGTTTGAAAGCTACAATGGCCTATCCTTCAAAATAACAAGCAAAACCACAATCCAAACCAAATTTCTCAATCAATCTTATTCCAATCCCAAAATTTTCCCAAATTTCTCAACTTTAACAAATTAGGAAAACCCTAGAAACTGGGGGTTTTGAGAAACTCACATCAAGGGCTTCAATGGAGGAGTGAGGAGCTGCCACTGGGCTGCCATCGGCTGCTGCTGCTCGCGCGAGGAAGAAAGACGCGACCATGGAGGGAGGGAGTTTGAGCAGCGAGAACAAGAGAGGAGCAAGAGCGGGTTGCCATGGTTGAGAGCTTGAGCTCGATTTTGAGGGGGAAGATGCGGGTGGGTTTGAGGAAGAAGAGGGTGGCGTCGGACTGAGACTGGGTGATTGAGAAGGAGATCGAGAAGGGGACCTGAGAGGAGAGCGAGAATGGAGTGAGGAGATTTCAGAGGGGGTCTGAGAAGGGGATCTATCTGAGAGGCGGGTAGGTTTTATTTTTTTGGCGGACCCTTCAAAATTTTGGGAAAAATTAAGCGGGCCGGATATATTAAACCCGCCAATTCGATAACCGCTGCCTTAAGTATATTTTTTTTAACGGGTTTTGGTGAACCGCTGCCATAGCAATTATCACTTTAATGAACCGCTGCCAAAAGAAACTTGGACCGCCTCTATAGGTGGAGTTTTAAAAACCGCTGCCTAAACCGCCTCCTTAGACTAATTCAATTCCAATTTCGTAAAATACTCCTAAACCGCTGCGACAAACCGCTGCCTAATTGAACCGCTGCCATAAACCGCTACCTCTGCTCGAAATTGTAGTAGTGAATTGGTGTTTTGAGCGAAAATAATTTAAGTAGATAATGATTGTGGAATAAAACCTCATATTATCTAATAAAATGTTATAAGAATACTATAAGTAAGTGTTTTGAGGGAAAATAATATAAGCAGAGAATGATTGTGGAATAAAACCTTATATTATTTAATAAATTGTTATAAGTAACTAACAAATGTTTAATATAACCGTATATTAACTAATAAATTCTTATTAGAATATTATAAGAGTATGTTTTGAGAAAAACTCATATAATTGACAAATAAATGTTTAATAAAACCTTATATTGTCTAATAAATTCTTCTTAGAATACAATAAGAGCATGTTTTGGGGAAAACTCATAGAAGTAACTAACAAATGTTTAATAAAACCTTATTTATAATACTATAAGAGTATGTTTTGAGGAAAACTCATAAAAGTAACTAACGAATGTTTAATAAAACCTTATTTTAACTACTAAATTCTTATTAGAATACTATAAGAGTAGGTTTTGAGAAAAACTCATATAAGTAACTAACAAATGTTTAATAAAATCTTATTTTAACTACTAAATTCTTATTAGAATACTATAAGAGTATGTTTTGAGGAAAACTCATATAAGTAACTAACAAATGTTTAATGAAACCTTATTTTAACTACTAAATTCTCATTAGAATACTATAAGAGTATGTTTTGAGAAAAACTCATATAAGTAATGAATAAATGTTTAATATAACATTATATTAACTAATAAATTCTTATTAGAATACTATAAGAGTATGTTTTCAGGAAAACTCATAGAAGTAACTAACAAATGTTTAATAAAACCTTATATTGATTAAAAATTCTTATTAGAATTATATAAGAGTATGTTCTGAGGAAAACTCATAGAAGTAACTAACAAATGTTTAATAAAACCTTATTTTAACTACTAAATTCTTATTAGAGTACTATAAGAGTATGTTTTGAGGAAAATTCATAGAAGTTACTCACGAATGTTTAATAAAACCTTATTTTAACTACTAAATTCTTATTAGAATACTATTAGAGTATGTTTTGAGAAAAACTCATATACGTAACTAACAAATGTTTAATGAAATCTTATTTTAAGTGCTAAATTCTTGTTAGAATATTGTAAGATTATATTTTGAGGAAACCTGATATAAGTAAATAATAATTGTTGAATAAAATATAATATTAAACTTGTATAAAACCCTGTATTAACCTTATATAATAATATTATTATTTTTATTATTATTTTATTATTTAATATATATTTTTTAAATTTTGTTTTTAACAATACATTTAACTATTATATTATCCTATTATTATTTTTACCATTATTTTGTTTTTTTAAAATATATTATATTTTTATTTGTATTGATGGTTTTATTTTTGAGATGTAGATTTTGAATGAACATAAAAAAGCAATTCATGCCTTAGTGTCCGAAATTTTTTTTACCGCCTAAATAGGTTTTGAGCAGTAATTTTCCCGCCCCCTGAAATTTGGAGCATTTTGAAGCAACCCTAATTCATTTTGGCACCGCCTCATGCATACATGCTC
Organism: Persicaria tinctoria; assembly: GCA_037127255.1. Classification (NCBI taxonomy): domain Eukaryota; kingdom Viridiplantae; phylum Streptophyta; class Magnoliopsida; order Caryophyllales; family Polygonaceae; genus Persicaria; species Persicaria tinctoria. The sequence goes on from JBANSL010000005.1 coordinate 20,525,605, forward strand.
TTCCTCCTATCTGGCCGCTCCATCTTCATTCCATAACTCTCTCTTCCAAAAAATTTAGATCCTCATCCTCCCCATCTCACATCCACTCTTGTCCTCCTCCACTAGAGATCGACGCCGCCAGACCACCACCGGAGGGAGCGCCGCCTTGTACCGTCTCTTCCCAATTCGTGCACGCATCACCGTCGTCGGGCCAAACTACCATCGCCGACCTTCTTCTTCATCCCGCTGGCCCTCTTACCCTCGCACCACCTCTTCTCGGCGATAGCCCTCTACCAAAATCACCCCAACAGTCCTCCGACCGCCTTCTTCTTCTTCCCACTGGCCCTCTTTCCATCTCCTTTGAAGATCTCTAGATCGAAATTGCCAGTTCGAGATTAAGTTTCTTCCGGCTTGGATCTGTTGGCGGAGGCTACTGGTACTCCCTCTCCCTCCTTTTGTAACGGCCCGGGATTATGATTCCCAGGTTACGTTTCGAGGGATAAAACCCCTCGTTAGGATCTTGCGCCCCGAGTACAGGTTGAAGGTTTCAAAATTTACTTTAATGTTTTCAAGGGGGATTTCATACCCAAAATCGAAGGGATCGTTGGAATCCCCGGGGAAGTCCCCTGTACCTGTCGTAATCTAAGCGTGGAAATCAGAAATCATGCGACTAGCGGAAACAAGTATCATACAAAAGTGTGCCACGGCAAAGCCGGGTCAAAACGGAGTCTAAAGTGTAAATCCGAAAAAGTATAATCAGAGTCTGGTGAAGTCTATACTCCAGCGCTCACTCTCCGCCGACAAAATGACCCGCGCAATAAGCAAACATCACCGATAGGATGAACATAAATAATACCTAAACAAATTGATATGGGGCGGGATCAGATCGATGCCCACTTAACTCTGCATCCCAACCATAAGCACACATATACGCTATACCTAATAAAGATGCTCTAATGCAGTACGAAATTCAAACACACTAGCATGCTCCTAGTTCATAATTGTAATCCCCGGTAATTATATTAAAACTTATCTTAATTTATTATTACTTAGTATAGAGGTGCGGCTAGAGGTTTACTTGGTAGGATGGTGGGTTTTCATGTACCTCCTTGACTCCTAGTTACTAAAACATGCGATAATAAGGGTAAAAAGATAAAAATTAGGGGATTAATAATCAATTTAATAGAATTGATCTGTATATAAGGGATGGGAGTTGACCTAAGGGTTTTGTTTTATTTTCTTTGGGAAGTCATCCGTGGTTGAAGGTGGCGACTTTCATTAGCGGTTCCGCCGGCATCGATTCCTCTATAATTGGTGGTAAGATTTGACCTTAATTAATCTATATCCATGAAGGTTTGATTAAACTGAGGAATTAGGTTAGTATTGGGCATCGTTTGAGAGGGATAATGGGGATGTTGAGTAGTTATATATATATATATATATGAGTTTGGGGTCATAAACAATCGAGTTGAGGGTTCATCAATAGCGATTGTTAACGGTGATATATTATCGCATGTCTAGGTCACTAATTGGCACTAGCATAGGAGGTCCCGGTCAAGGAGGTGTTGTTTACAAGGTAAGTTCACGTATTGAACTTGCTTAGCTTAATTGTTGTTGAACTTTGGGTCAATTTCTGCCTGCAATATATGTTTTATTGTTAGTAAGTGTGCTTACAATCAATTCAAGGATATATAGCGGGTCGAGCCTACGGGCATCAGGTGGTAAGGGCGAGCCTGTGAGGCGTTGTTACTGGGTCGAGCCTACGGGCGTCGTCTACCGGGTCGAGCCTGCGGGCGTTGCCGGGTCTAGCCTACGGGTGTTGGGGGTTTCATTCCCTTTTATGTTACTGTATTTCATTACATATATAGTATATATTTTTCCTTCTGTAATCATATGATGAATGGGGATGACTTTGACTTGCTATCATCTTCCATTATTCTCACGCCATTAGCTTCTCAAGGATGATATAGGCGGTACACTAATTACTAGATGTTATATAGCGTTTTGGTGTGGGTCCTAGCCCCCTTGTATTCTCTTGTGATTCCAATAGCTAACTCCCGGTTGTTTTGTTTGTTGATTTTGAAACTGTACAATGGTACAGTTGCAGATGCAAGTGGTGAGCAGCGGGGTTGCCCAACCGGTGGTGCTACTTGAGCATGGTGTTGCCTTTGGATAGTCTGGGTTAATTGCATACGATACTGATTGGTTTTGAGTTTTACATTCCTATCGTTTTGGACTAAATACGTCCCTAGCATATTTTCGTTATTTTAATTCGTTGGGTTTTGCTTTATATAACTATATGTTCGAATGTTTAGTCGTTTTCATATGTGAACGGTGAAGTCTTGTGAAGCTCTTGTTGAAAGATCATAAGTGAATTTGTTGTCTTCCCAGAGATTGTGGACCTTATGTAGGTTCACAAGCCTGGACGTTTCGAACTCTATCACGAGATGTTACAGATTTGGTATCAGAGCCAGGTTGACAACAAGACACTTATATCACAAGACAATAGCCCGATCAAGATTTTACATTTTATATACAAATATAAAGAGCTGCGCAGCCTATTTTCCTTGCTTTTGGTGATCTATTTGATTTCATTTAAAAAAATAAAAATAAATTAAGACTGCATTGCATGTACATGGGTGTGGGAATAGGAAGACTCAAGGCTCCCATGGCAAGTACACCACCCGGTATTGGTAACTCTTTGCATTTAATTTTTCCTTGATTAATTTAATTTAGTGGGTAATCTAGAGTATGCTGATGTTAAAATAATAAGATAAATGATGATTATGCTCAGATATGCCTCCAAGGAGGGTTGTTGGAAGGGGACGGGCAGGGCGACCCCCAGTACCGCCTAATGCTGGTCGAGCGAGAGGTAGGGGTAGGGGTAGGGGGAGAGGTAGAGGAGTGCATCAACCAGACCCTACGGAAAGTACAGCAGAAAGTCAAGGATCGGCGGGTAACACAGCACCCGAAGGCTCACAACGATCAGGTGCTCCTGCCCAAAACGCTGATGGCAACCAAAATATTCCACCGGGGATAGATCCTGCTGTGATAGCAGCTGTATGTCAGGAGGTAGTGACGAGGTTACTGCAAGTTGGGGCGGGCCAACAAGCTGCGACAGGTGCACCTGAAGCATCTCAACAACCGGCTGCCCAAGTTCAGTCTCAGAGTTTACATCAAGAGGTGCGAGGGCAACGAGACACTAGACCAGATCGTTATATGAAGGAGTTCATGGGTTTTAGACCCCCTAAATTTACTGGAGAGCCAGGTGGGGCGGTTGATGATTGGCTTGCGGAAATCACTTTTATACTTGAGGGGATGAATGTTCCAGATGATATGAAGGTCTTCCTAGTGCAAAATCGATTGAAAGAATCAGCTTTTCATTGGTGGAATGCAATGAGACCCACCGGCAGAGTTGTTACTTGGGAGGAGTTCACGAGGATGATCCGAGCGGAGTACTGCCCTCCCGCTGTTAGAGAAGCAAGGGTTCGAGAATTCTTTGCTGCCCAGCCCGAGGATATTTCAACCTTGGATGCAATCAAGAAGCACAAAAAGGAGTTAACTTATGTTGCTCATGTAGTGACAACAGAGGAGCAGAGGATTGCTACGTTAGCGCAACGTCTGAAGGAGGATGTTAGGCGATATGTTGCTGGGTTTGAGTGTGCTACGTTAACTGAATATCAGCACAAGGCCTTAGCATATGAGATGTCAGCTGCCAGAGCAGAAAGTGGTCCGAACAACAAGAGGCAGAGGACACTAACCAGCCAAGGGGGTACAGGGAGAGCTACATCGGCCCCATTAGGTGTAGCATCGGGAGCGCAACCCAACCAAGGAGGAATGACTCACAACCAGAGCTCTAGATCGATGACTAGTCGTCAGCGTTGCTACAACTGTGGTAGTGAAGGGCACCTTAGGGATACTTGTGAGGCACCAAGAAAACGTTGTCACCAGTGCGGAATGGAAGGACACATTGTGATCTTTTGTCGCCAGAAGACAATTGCACCTTCTCAGGGCTCCTCACCAGGTTCAGGGATGTATAAAGATCAGCCGCAACAACAAGCACCTGCGCCTTTTCGGCAGGGACATGGCAGGGGTCGGGACCGCAACAATGGTGGTGGCAGTGGGGGAAATGGGCAAGCCAGGCATTTTGAACTCAGAGGAGGTGACCCACGTGCACCAACTGCTACAGGTACGATTCAGAATCATCCTGAAACAATTGTTTATTTGTTTGACACTGGAGCCACACATTGTTTTATTGCGGAGTCTTGTGTGACAAGGTTAGGACTACAAACTAGTATATGTGAACCATTTGTTGTTAGATTTCCTGACGGAAGTAGGACACAAAATGATAAAGAGATTAAGCGTTGTGTAATCACGACGGGGAAGGGTAGTTGGTATGCTGACTTTATGGTGACAAATCTGCCAGAAGAGGATGTGATTTTGGGAGTTAATTGGATGGACCATTATAATGCAATCCTAGACTTTGAGAAGCGAACTATCACTGCCACATCAGAGGATGGAAAAAGGTATGAGATGTGGGGGCCAGATAGGAAGTCAGGAACCATAATTAGTGGGATGGCGGCTGAGAGGTTGTTGCGACTTGGATGTTTGGGGTATTGGTGCTATGTAGTGAAGGCAGAGCAGGTAAACTCCAATGTGGCTACCATCGATGTAGTAAAAGAGTTTGAGGATGTGTTTCCAGAGGAGTTACCTGGACTCCCACCTAGAAGGGAGGTGGATTTCACTATTGACCTTGAGCCTGGCACGAGCCCAATCTCTAAGGCACCATATAGGATGGCTCCTATAGAGATGCAAGAGCTGAAGAAGCAGTTGGAAGACCTCAGTGTGAAGGGATACATACGCCCGAGTGCTTCACCTTGGGGTGCTCCGGTATTATTCGTAAGAAAGAAGGATGGCTCGCTTCGCCTTTGCATTGATTATAGAGGGTTAAATCAGGTAACAATTAAAAATAAGTACCCGCTACCAAGAATTGACGATTTGTTAGATCAGCTACAGGGAGCTGTTGTATTTTCTAAGATTGACCTCAGATCCGGCTACCATCAGTTGCGGATTAGAGATGAAGACATACCAAAGACAGCATTTCGTACACGATATGGCCATTACGAGTTTGTAGTGATGCCATTTGGGTTAACAAATGCACCAGCGGTATTCATGGAGTTGATGAACCGAGTTTTCATTGAATACCTGGATCGATTTGTTGTGGTATTCATAGATGATATTTTGGTGTACTCTAGAAGTAGAGAGGGGCATGCTGATCATTTAAGGGTAGTGTTGAGTAAATTAAGGCAGTACCAACTGTATGCCAAGCTTTCAAAATGTGACTTTTGGATGACAGAAGTTGTGTTTTTGGGTCATGTTGTATCTGCGGAAGGGGTCAAGGTTGACCCACAGAAGGTAGAGGCGGTAGCTGCCTGGGATCCCCCGAAGAATGTAAGGGAGGTAAGGAGTTTCCTTGGACTTGCAGGGTACTATAGGCGATTTGTGGAGGGATTTTCTTGTGTAGCTAAACCACTGACCCAATTGCTACAAAAGTCCAAGAAATTTGTGTGGGATGGGGATTGTCAACGAAGTTTCACGGAGCTAAAGCAGAGATTGACTACAACACCGATTTTAGCATTGCCACAGGGCAATGACGGGTTCGTGGTCTATAGCGATGCGTCCAAGCAGGGATTAGGTTGTGTGCTGATGCAGAATGATCAAGTGATTGCATATGCGTCACGCCAATTGAAGCAGTATGAGGTAAATTATGCAACACATGATCTTGAGTTGGCAGCAGTGGTGTTTGCCTTGAAGATTTGGAGACACTATTTGTATGGGACCACTTGTAAAATATATACCGACCATAAGAGCCTTAAGTATATCTTCACGCAGAAAGAGCTCAATATGAGGCAGAGAAGGTGGTTAGAGTTGATAAAAGATTATGATTTAGAAATTCAGTATCACCCTGGGAAGGCGAATGTGGTGGCTGATGCTCTCAGTCGAAAGTCTGCCCAAGAGAAGATAGTAGCCAGACTTACTAGTGAAGAAAAGCTTCAGATGGAGTTGATAAGAAGCGGAATTGAAGTGTGGGATCAGCGTCGGCAGGGTCAATTAAATACCATTGAAATCACCTCGGGGCTTATGGAGGAGATTAGGAAAAAGCAAGAAGCAGATCCTATAACCATGCAAATTTGTAGGGATGCATTGGAAGGTAAAGCACCAGGGTTTGTGGTGCAAGAGGATGGGACTCTACGATTTCATAATCGAGTTTGTGTGCCTTTGGACATAGGGCTGAGGGAAAAAATCATGCAGGAGGCGCATTCCACGCCTTACTCTATCCATCCTGGGTCAAGTAAGATGTACAAGGATCTCAAACAATACTTTTGGTGGGAGTACATGAAGAGGGATGTGTCGGAGTTTGTCTCGAGATGTATGGTATGCCAGCAGGTGAAGATTGAGCATAGGAGACCAGCAGGGTTGCTCCAGCCCTTACCCATTCCAGAATGGAAATGGGAGGAAATTTCCATGGATTTTGTGACGGGTTTGCCATCTAAAGGGAGGGGTCCTGATGCTATTTGGGTGATTGCAGATAGGCTAACCAAATCAGCTCACTTCTTACCTATTAGGATGGATTGGCATACATCAAGACTTGCCTCACTATTCATTCGGGAAATCGTGCGACTTCATGGAGTACCTACATCAATCGTGTCAGATAGAGATGCTCGATTCACATCACATTTCTGGAAGGCCGTTCATGATTCCTTGGGTACTCGACTGAATTTTTCCACTGCCTATCATCCGCAATCGGATGGACAGAGCGAGCGAATAATTCAATCGTTGGAAGATCTGCTTAGGGCTTGTGTCTTGGATTGGGGAGCAAGTTGGACTGATCATCTGGCGTTAGTCGAGTTCACGTATAATAATAGTTGGCATGCTTCTATTCAGATGGCACCTTATCAGGCTTTATATGGCCGTAGGTGTAGAACACCTTTGTGTTGGGATGAGCCAGCTGATTGGGTGGGGGAAAGAACAGACTTAATAAGGTCGTCGGTGGAGCAGGTTGCTTTAATTAGGGAAAGAATGCGAACTGCACAGAGCCGTCAGAAGTCTTATGCCGATGTTCGAAGGCGACCGTTGGAATTCAAAGTGGGAGATCATGTTTGGTTAAAGGTCTCACCAACTCGTGGCATTAGGAGGTTTGAGGTTAAAGGAAAACTTAGCCCCCGCTTTGTTGGTCCGTTTGAGATTTTAGAGCGAATTGGGGAGTTGGCCTACAGATTGGCATTGCCACCATCACTAGCAAGTGTGCACCCAGTGTTCCATGTATCTCAGTTGAGAGGGTATATTCGGGATCCAACTCATGTCCTTAGTTATGATGATCTCGCGATAGTCGAGGACATCACGTACGAGGAAAGTCCGATCGCGATCTTGGAAAGTCGAACAAAGCAATTGAGAAATAAAGTCATACCTTTGGTCTAGGTGCAATGGTCTCACCATGGTATCGACGAGGCAACTTGGGAGACAGAAGAGTTTATGCGAGAGCGGTATCCTAGCCTATTCCAGTAGTCTCGAGGACGAGACTATTTATAAGGGTGGGAGTATGTAATCCCCGGTAATTATATTAAAACTTATCTTAATTTATTATTACTTAGTATAGAGGTGCGGCTAGAGGTTTACTTGGTAGGATGGTGGGTTTTCATGTACCTCCTTGACTCCTAGTTACTAAAACATGCGATAATAAGGGTAAAAAGATAAAAATTAGGGGATTAATAATCAATTTAATAGAATTGATCTGTATATAAGGGATGGGAGTTGACCTAAGGGTTTTGTTTTATTTTCTTTGGGAAGTCATCCGTGGTTGAAGGTGGCGACTTTCATTAGCGGTTCCGCCGACATCGATTCCTCTATAATTGGTGGTAAGATTTGACCTTAATTAATCTATATCCATGAAGGTTTGATTAAACTGAGGAATTAGGTTAGTATTGGGCATCGTTTGAGAGGGATAATGGGGATGTTGAGTAGTTATATATATATATATATATATGAGTTTGGGGTCATAAACAATCGAGTTGAGGGTTCATCAATAGCGATTGTTAACGGTGATATATTATCGCATGTCTAGGTCACTAATTGGCACTAGCATAGGAGGTCCCGGTCAAGGAGGTGTCGTTTACAAGGTAAGTTCACGTATTGAACTTGCTTAGCTTAATTGTTGTTGAACTTTGGGTCAATTTCTGCCTGCAATATATGTTTTATTGTTAGTAAGTGTGCTTACAATCAATTCAAGGATATATAGCGGGTCGAGCCTACGGGCATCAGGTGGTAAGGGCGAGCCTGTGAGGCGTTGTTACTGGGTCGAGCCTACGGGCGTCGTCTACCGGGTCGAGCCTGCGGGCGTTGCCGGGTCTAGCCTACGGGTGTTGGGGGTTTCATTCCCTTTTATGTTACTGTATTTCATTACATATATAGTATATATTTTTCCTTCTGTAATCATATGATGAATGGGGATGACTTTGACTTGCTATCATCTTCCATTATTCTCACGCCATTAGCTTCTCAAGGATGATATAGGCGGTACACTAATTACTAGATGTTATATAGCGTTTTGGTGTGGGTCCTAGCCCCCTTGTATTCTCTTGTGATTCCAATAGCTAACTCCCGGTTGTTTTGTTTGTTGATTTTGAAACTGTACAATGGTACAGTTGCAGATGCAAGTGGTGAGCAGCGGGGTTGCCCAACCGGTGGTGCTACTTGAGCATGGTGTTGCCTTTGGATAGTCTGGGTTAATTGCATACGATACTGATTGGTTTTGAGTTTTACATTCCTATCGTTTTGGACTAAATACGTCCCTAGCATATTTTCGTTATTTTAATTCGTTGGGTTTTGCTTTATATAACTATATGTTCGAATGTTTAGTCGTTTTCATATGTGAACAGTGAAGTCTTGTGAAGCTCTTGTTGAAAGATCATAAGTGAATTTGTTGTCTTCCCAGAGATTGTGGACCTTATGTAGGTTCACAAGCCTGGACGTTTCGAACTCTATCACGAGATGTTATAATAATAATGTGCAGAATACTGTAAAGGGCCCAAGACAATGCCAAGTGGCATATCCCTCTCCTACCTCCACCCCTTCCGACAGGCGGAGACTGGCCAGCTCGTGAATGCATTCATTCATAATAGGGCGGCACGCATGCCTAACCCGCTCCACAATAAAGCCCGCAGGCATATCATAATATAAGGAAGTACTCGATTGACTCAGGGTACCCGATGAGGCTGGGCTACCCTATGACCCTAGCAAAGACTCTAGTTACTTCACAGATAACGGCCGTTCTGTTTACATACACATAGAGAAATAGAATGCTCAACGATCAATGCAACCTAGCATGGTACTACATGACATGCTGATCATGAATGCAACACCTAGTATATCATGCACCTATAGCAGGGAATAGCTCTATTCAATCTGAGTAAGCTCCGAAGAGACTTACCTGGCGGTGCAGAACAACAAGGCAAGCATTACGATAGATTAAAGATCACCTAGATACATATCATAACGTCCATATAAGTCTACATTTAACCATCGAATCCCGCAAGCACACATCACTCAATAAAGCATAACTACATCATTATCATAATCTCATCAAGTTCAACCATTCATCATTTCATCACATTCCATAAGACCATATCATTGTCATCATTCCATTTTGCCACATTCGTATATTTGCAATAATACTCATATATCCGCATGATCGTATATCTCCAAATTTCATCATATTAATCGTAGTCCATGAGGCATAGGTCAAACGATACGAAATTCTAACATCTCATCATGCCGTTAGTCATTCATTCCTGCCATTAATTCACACAAATCATGCTATTAGCCAATCAATCATATGAACATGCTAGTTAGTCATCGATCACATAATTTCCCAAGTTAGTCCCGAAACCGCTTCAAAATCCGAATCAACTAGTTAGAAATTCCGACCTTTGAAAATGCTCGTCATATTCCTTTTTCGATTTAAATCCGATCATACCTTTTTAAATCTCCAATTCTCATAATATTATATTTTATTTAAATCTCAAGATAAGATTTTATATTTTTCTCAATAACATTATATAATATTTCAAATTCCATTTCTTTTTAAACATGTTCATAAAATATTTCTAAATCCTTTAAAATTTCAATCATTTTAATTTAACAAAATCAGCCCCTTATTTTGTAAAATTTATAAACCAGCCCTTTTATTTTATTAAATGCTAAAACCGAGCCCTTTTGTTAGAACCCAACAAATTAGATTCTTATTTTGTAATACAGGCCCAAATTACTTGCTTTTGTTTTTAAAACAAAACCTCAGCCCAAGAAAATAGGCCCAAGAGCCAACCCATTTCATTCTTCCATTTTGCAAAACATGTGCTGACGTTTTTAGAAAAATGGAAAGGGCCCCAGCTTGACAAGGCTGATGAGGTGGAATGGGAGGTGAACGTGGGGCCCGCAACTTTCCTCTTTATTTTACTGGTTGAAAGAAGGACAGTAGAGAACAGGGCTACGTTCGAAAATGGCGGAAGGAAGAAGGAAAGGTGGAGCGGCCGGCGGTGATTTCCGATTCCGACTCCGACTCCGACTACCCGACATCGATTACCCAACACTCATGGGTTCAAAACTACAAGGAAAGGGGAGAGAGGAAGTGCTCACCGAGGGCCTTCGTCTCGCCGGAGCTTGGCTCGAGGAGGTACGTCCGGGGCGTGTCGAGGCCGGATTCTCGCTGGAACTCGCCTAGGAGAGATGGGGAAGGTCAAAGGTGGAAGCTTTATGGAGATTCCGATTGAAAGGAGGGAGAGAGCCTTACCGATCTCGAATCGAAAACAGGGCGACGAAGGACTCAGGCGGCTCGGTGGTGCGCTCGGGCGGTTCCGGGGACTCTCCGTCGGCGCTGCTGCTAGCGTCGTCTCGGGAAGAGGAAGGGAGCGAGAGGGCGGAAGCTGCTGCTGCGGTGCTCTCGGAGGCGGAGAAGGAGGAGTTGCGGGTGGTGGTGGTTGTTGCCGGCAGAACAGGTAGGCGGAAAGGAGGAGAACGGAGTTGTGGTGGTGGAAGGGCGGTGAGGGATGGTGATGGTGACGGAGGGACTGAGCAGAAGGGCCTCTTGGAGCTTGGTGGTGGTGGCTCTCGGCAAACCAAATGGAAAAAGGGGTGTGTGTTTGAAATGGAACTGTGATGGGGTGAAATGGGTTCCTTACTTTTACTTTTGTAGAGGAGAGACTAAGAGGGGAATATGCCCAGCAGATCTTAGGTAAAGCCAGAGAGGTGAGGTGTTGTGCATCAGACAAAGAAAGGGTCAAAGGTTTGTTTGTCTCTTTTCTTCTTTTGCTGCAATCGAACAGAGGGTGGGGGTAGCAGTTGTTTGTTTGTCAAAATAGGGGAATCAAGAAAGTCAACATAGATAGAATTTTACCCAAATGAGAGGGTATGAGTTGGAATGGGTAAGAATGGGAGGAGATGATGGAGTTTTGGTTCCGAGTCGGGAATTCGATTTAAGAATTTCAAGTTCGATTTATTAAATTTAGGACGAGTTTTCTTTGAAATGTCCGAATTAAATCCATTTTAAATTCATTTTTAATTTCCATTTTCCAAAAATTAGGCTTTAAAAATCCGAGCCTTTACATCATCCACCTCTAAAAACAAGTCTCGTCCTCGAGACTAAAACCAAAACAAGGTAGGAGATGAAGTTTGAAATAGGTGAGTCCAAGGATCATTCAATCGATTCGTAAGTGTCTCATAAGTGCCCCTACGAGATTCTCACAGTATCGTCGTCATGATCATAATATCCCCAATTGGTCGAAGCAAGTATGTGATATGGGCCCCTATCACATCTTTACCCCGACTTCTCGGTTATATCATAACTCGAAAAGCATTACGGCATCTCCACTAGGTCTTAGCAAGCTCGGTCAGAAAATTTCAAAAGGGGTTCCTTAGTTTGAAAAGGATTAGTCTCAAAATCATCGAAGTTATCAATCGCGTTCGATTTCTCAAAATTCAAGTTAGTCATTTTTAAACACCATTCAAATTTCCATAACCGGATGTTAACCAAGCAAGTTTCAAATTTCAGGAGGTGGAATCATCCACCTCTAAGGCTAATCCCAATTTCCTTCCTAGGTTCCAAGTCTGAATCAAATTCATCAATTCTGTTCTATCATACTAGCAATTCCAATTCAAGGCATCATATATCATAGAAATCGTTCAACATAGCAATCATATCACACATTCATAATAAGGTCATAATCATGTCACCTATAGTCACCTACCATAACATATCTAGCATAGTATCATTCGAAGTAGGATTCGTCACATCATATCAATCAGATAAGCACATCATACTTATGCCAACTACCAAGCGTCATCATTATCTCGGTCTACCGACTCAATCCAACACTAGTTCTAGACATCATTGCATCCCGCTTATCATATGTCCCACTCATAGACAATCTCTATAGTCTCATAATTATCCGCACTACAAGGCCTTCATCCTAAACCGAATTACCAGGTTTCCCAACTCTTATGCCATCAAGTCATCTAAGAACTAGCCTACTTCGGCATCCCGACCTCAAATCCTACTCGACTACCTAAAACCATATCACGGAGTTCTCAATCGCACAATTTCCTTATTCCGACAAGCTTAACAACTCGACCGATTACCAATACTCTCTATAAGGCATACCCTCATCCTAGAGGTCCTCTACCAATCTCATCTTTACCTTCTAAGAGAAATCTCAAGTCCTCGACTAAACCGCTCTCACGATTGATCTAGACACCTCTTAACAATCTCGCTGACTCTTCCTAGGCTCTCAAAACTCCGCTTGACCATCACCTCCCAAAGGGACGTATCAAATCATCTCGCTAACCCGATCATACTTTCCGCACCACTAACCACTCTCACTAACCATCCACCTCTAAAATTCCAACTCATACTGATCATCCCACGCCTGACTCTCTCATCCCTATATCCTCAACATTCCTAACCAGGGTTCACCTCCTAGACCACACTCCAAGCCTTAACCAATAAGGGCATCTTACCTCACTAGAATCTACTCAACCACCTACTCCTGACCAACTCTAACCCAGAAACCTATCTAGTGCTAACTTTCAACCACGAATCACCAAACTCCTCATTACCCATGCCAATCCTCAAAGACCCACCACTTATTCTACCTACTCATCCCATTCTGAATCTTACGAAACCTTGACCAATCACGCCTCCTCAAGCCGACCTACTCTAGATCCTCTTCTCAGCATATTCCCAAATCTCCTCATCTCCGCACGTTCCCAAATTGCTCCAGTTCACGCCTCCTCGAACCTGAAATCCTCTACCGCTTAAGCTTTTATGTATCAATCATCAATTCCACATATTTCATATGACATTCTTATCTGAATCTCTCAAGTACCGCAATCTTGCCACACCTCCGAAAATCCTTCATCCTCTAGCGTTCTCAATACCTTACACTTTGCCTAATTCCCAATTCCATGCTTAGAATCTCCTTATCTCAACCTCAAGCCCACAGTCTTACTAGAAATCTTAATGACATCCCTGCCTAGCTAGCAACCTTTCCTCGAAGACTCATCTCACATCTTGAAATACCTCAATAGCTACAACAACCTCCACTCATAATTCTCGATCAATTCCCTATGCTGAAATCATCCAACAACGCATTTAGAAATCTTTCACTCATGAATTCCTCAAGCACTACTAATTCCATCTAAACAATCCCCAAATACTCATCACTCGTACATCCCTGATATGAACAACCTAATATCCAAGATCGATAATTTCCCAAGCAACCTCATACTATTCTTCCTTAACGATTCCTCAACCTCATCCTTTACTAGACCGTTCCCAACCACCGCACATACAATCTACTCCCAATCGCCACGATTCCTTAGATATTCCTTAACTGATCATCCTCAACGCCACCCTTGATTCGCTCCTAGGCTATCTAGAGACTCTCTCCTGGCACACCAACCGTATATCAACACATCCCCTTAAGAATCTCCCCGGTCCACTCCTAACTCACTAATCCACCTCTAGGACTACACCACCCGCACACGTTGTCGCCTCACACTACCTCTAACGAAGACCTCTCCCTCGGAATCTTACCACACTAACACCACTCCTAACCTAAGACCTACTTGGAAGCTCGACTATACTTGCTGACCACTAGCTCCGAATGGTCCCACTCACTCGGCTCTACTTGAGTTGATGTATCTTTCCTGCACCCCATCTCACACGACCGATGACCCAATTCAAAGACCTCAAACTACCTGCCACTTTCCGATCCGTCTCCTCAAGGAATCACTTGACTCAAACCCAAGAAGGAAACACCACCACCTATATAACCCATAACTGATTTACTAGCATGTAAGTACACTCAAGCATCAAGATACATCATCGCAAGCACAAGTTAATCAGGCAATCCTTCATTAGTGGTTCATCGCATCAAGTAGTAACACTTCAATTTAAGTCAGTACTAGGCCCATCGCACATCATCAATTTCGATCCCAAGAAGGATCCGTGATTGGATTAAGAATGCTCTTTCTCGAGTCAGCTGGGAGGATCTTGCTCACGATTGCTATCCTTGAAACATATCCGTCCTTGTTGCCATTGGTGACGTCGTCCTTTGAGTCTATGGGTCATGGACCCACCACGCGTCCACTGCGCCGTTCCGGTGCCACTCGGTCGTCAGTTCTTCCTTTCATGTCGGCGCTCATCGAACAACCGCAAGGATTAGAAGTTACGGAGATAGGGGAGAGACAAGGGCGGATAACACGACTTCCTTAAGGATTTAGACAAAGACTAGGGTCGACGAGACCAAGATAGAATCCCAGCCCGAGGATTACAACGATGTCCTTAGGGTATTCCATGAGGTTATAATTGTGACACACAAACACATAATACTCATGAATATCATCACATCATTCCACACTAGCATGGACCTATCTCAAGGGACAGCGATCTATACATTCATAATATATTCATATAATCCATTTTTCATGCACGCAGAAAAGGCTAGCAACCTATCGTCTCATTTACTAATCATGCTCAACATATTTTAAGATCATATATGCACAAACCGACAATAGACATACAAGATGATTTATGTACGACATAACAGGCATTGTAAAATTTCACATGTATGATTCATCACTCATTTTAGGAACACACATAAGTAGATCGAGACAATGCGAAGTCAATTACGAGCATGTTGAGGTGCACCTTAACAACCGTGCTAGAGGATATGGTAAGGTCATATGGGCATAGTAATTATCACATCAAATACAACCATGTTCATATAAAGACAAGATGGCAACAATCATGCGAGGGCCTATGATTAGAAGGCATACGTCCTACACGGTACTAGAAACACTCATTAAGCATTTACAAAGTCAACGAGGTTCAATTTGATTAACTTAGCATGTTAACAATCTATTTCATATGTTAATCATTCAACGAGGTTTGACCACACTATCATGGACCTAATTCAAAGGAGAGTACCAATCATGGAAATTCATACATGCGGCACATATACTCATTCACAATTGCAATCATGCAAGATATTAGACAAGTCATGCTAAAATATATCAATGTATTATGTCATGCAATTAGAAGGAGGGTTACTATTATAACCGGATAGAATTCTCCAAGGACAATCACCGACTCATTACCCCGTTTCCCGTGGGACACTAGTATGACTCGCTCGGTAGGACACAAGGACATTCACGTTGTTCCCGAGAGGTAAGGGTAGAACTCATGTTTAGATTCTCGTGGAAGGAAGACATGGCTAACCACTGCGATGACCAAAGGGGTGACTCCATGAGATAACTCACTCCTAACTCAAAACTACTTCATTCATCGCTCCCACTAACATACTCTAGTGACCCTCACATCCGACACGATTTCCGAAGGTAATTAGTTAACCAACCCAAATTTCCCGTGGAAGACACCAACCTCCGGTACAAGACTCGGTAGAAGCGTAGAAGGTGGGGTACCAAACATGACTCGAAACGGGGAGAGCGGATGCTCTTTGACACTTGCTATCATGCCTAAATGTTTTGGTGGGACGGTTTACGGAGTCAAAATCATCAGAGGTTTGAATTATGGAAGAGCTATTCCGACATGACAGGAATTTCAATGACATAAGAACGAGGTATTCTCCCTCTATCCCGTTTGCACAGTTATTCAATACATGATTCAAGACAAAACATACTGATTAGTTCTCTATCCTAAGCATAATAGCACTCAGCATGGAAGTAATCAACAGGATTAATATGATCCCCTTCGAGGAGGATCGCCCTCGGGCCCGGTTGGATATAATGCATATAATCACATAAACGATCTATGCCGTCCTTCGAGGGACGACTGACCGGAGGGGCAAATACCTCACGGACCTCTATCCCAAGCTACTCCAACCCTCGGGCTCCTTGGAGTCTTCAAACCCCATCTGTAAAAGAAGCTAGGATTTTGCCTACCCGTTCCCAACTACATCCGATAGGGATGGTCTAGCGCCTTTCCTACCCCGTCGTTTCCCTTTGTTTGATTACCGGATTTATTGAGTCAAGTTCATATTTAGTCCATTTGAGTTAGCCATTTTAAATTCATTTTGCCCTTTCTAAAACATATTGAAAACCATTTGAAAACCTTGGGCCATTTTCAAAACCACTTCAACCTATCATACTCGGTTTGCACAACCTCAGCTCTGATAACATCTTTGTAACGGCCCAGGATTATGATTCCCAGGTTACGTTTCGAGGGATAAAACCCCCCGTTAGGACCTTGCGCCCCGAGTACGGGTTGAAGGTTTCAAAATTTACTTTAATGTTTTCAAGGGGGATTTCATACCCAAAATCGAAGGGATCGTTGGAATCCCCGGGGAAGTCCCCTGTACCTGTCGTAATCTAAGCGTGGAAATCAGAAATCATGCGACTAGCGGAAACAAGTATCATACAAAAGTGTGCCACGGCAAAGCCGGGTCAAAACGGAGTCTAAAGTGTAAATCCGAAAAAGTATAATCAGAGTCTGGTGAAGTCTATACTCCAGCGCTCACTCTCCGCCGACAAAATGACCCGCGGAATAAGCTAACAGCACCGATAGGATGAATATAAATAATACCTAAAAAAATTGATATGGTGCGGGATCAGATCGATGCCCACTTAACTCTGCATCCCAACCATAAGCACACATATACGCTATACCTAATAAAGATGCTCTAATGCAGTACGAAATTCAAACACACTAGCATGCTCCTAGTTCATAATAATGTGCAGAATATTGTAAAGGGCCCAAGACAATGCCAAGTGGCATATCCCTCTCCTACCTCCACCCCTTCCGACAGGCGGAGACTGGCCAGCTCGTGAATGCATTCATTCATAATAGGGCGGCACGCATGCCTAACCCGCTCCACAATAAAGCCCGCAGGCATATCATAATATAAGGAAGTACTCGATTGACTCAGGGTACCCGATGAGGCTGGGCTACCCTATGACCCTAGCAAAGACTCTAGTTACTTCACAGATAACGGCCGTTCTGTTTACATACACATAGAGAAATAGAATGCTCAACGATCAATGCAACCTAGCATGGTACTACATGGCATGCTGATCATGAATGCAACACCTAGTATATCATGCACCTATAGCAGGGAATAGCTCTATTCAATCTGAGTAAGCTCCGAAGAGACTTACCTGGCGGTGCAGAACAGCAAGGCAAGCATTACGATAGATTAAAGATCACCTAGATACATATCATAACGTCCATATAAGTCTACATTTAACCATCGAATCCCGCAAGCACACATCACTCAATAAAGCATAACTACATCATTATCATCATCTCATCAAGTTCAACCATTCATCATTTCATCACATTCCATAAGACCATATCATTCTCATCATTCCATTTTGCCACATTCGTATATTTGCAATAATACTCATATATCCGCATGATCGTATATCTCCAAATTTCATCATATTAATCGTAGTCCATGAGGCATAGGTCAAACGATACGAAATTCTAACATCTCATCATGCCGTTAGTCATTCATTCATGCCATTAATTCACACAAATCATGCTATTAGCCAATCAATCATATGAACATGCTAGTTAGTCATCGATCACATAATTTCCCAAGTTAGTCCCGAAACCGCTTCAAAATCCGAATCAACTAGTTAGAAATTCCGACCTTTGAAAATGCTCGTCAAATTCCTTTTTCGATTTAAATCCGATCATACCTTTTTAAATCTCCAATTCTCATAATATTATATTTTATTTAAATCTCAAGATAAGATTTTATATTTTTCTCAATAACATTATATAATATTTCAAATTCCATTTCTTTTTAAACATGTTCATAAAATATTTCTAAATCCTTTAAAATTTCAATCATTTTAATTTAACAAAATCAGCCCCTTATTTTGTAAAATTTATAAACCAGCCCTTTTATTTTATTAAATGCTAAAACCGAGCCCTTTTGTTAGAACCCAACAAATTAGATTCTTATTTTGTAATACAGGCCCAAATTACTTGCTTTTGTTTTTAAAACAAAACCTCAGCCCAAGAAAATAGGCCCAAGAGCCAACCCATTTCATTCTTCCATTTTGCAAAACATGTGCTGACGTTTTTAGAAAAATGGAAAGGGCCCCAGCTTGACAAGGCTGATGAGGTGGAATGGGAGGTGAATGTGGGGCCCGCAACTTTCCTCTTCATTTTACTGGTTGAAAGAAGGACAGTAGAGAACAGGGCTACGTTCGAAAATGGCGGAAGGAAGAAGGAAAGGTGGAGCGGCCGGCGGTGATTTCCGATTCCGACTCCGACTCCGACTACCCGACATCGATTACCCAACACTCATGGGTTCAAAACGACAAGGAAAGGGGAGAGAGGAAGTGCTCACCGAGGGCCTTCGTCTCGCCGGAGCTTGGCTCGAGGAGGTACGTCCGGGGCGTGTCGAGGCCGGATTCTCGCTGGAACTCGCCTAGGAGAGATGGGGAAGGTCAAAGGTGGAAGCTTTATGGCGATTCCGATTGAAAGAAGGGAGAGAGCCTTACCGATCTCGAATCGAAAACAGGGCGACGAAGGACTCGGGCGGCTCGGTGGTGCGCTCGGGCGGTTCCGGGGACTCTCCGTCGGCGCTGCTGCTGGCGTCGTCTCGGGAAGAGGAAGGGAGCGAGAGGGCGGAAGCTGCTGCTGCGCTGCTCTCGGAGGCGGAGAAGGAGGAGTTGCGGGTGGTGGTGGTGGTTGCCGGCAGAACAGGGAGGCGGAAAGGAGGAGAACGGAGTTGTGGTGGTGGAAGGGCGGTGAGGGATGGCGATGGTGACGGAGGGACTGAGCAGAAGGGCCTCTTGGAGCTTGGTGGTGGTGGCTCTCGGCAAACCAAATGGAAAAAGGGGTGTGTGTTTGAAATGGAACTGTGATGGGGTGAAATGGGTTCCTTACTTTTACTTTTGTAGAGGAGAGACTAAGAGGGGAATATGCCCAGCAGATCTTAGGTAAAGCCAGAGAGGTGAGGTGTTGTGCATCAGACAAAGCAAGGGTCAAAGGTTTGTTTGTCTCTTTTCTTCTTTTGCTGCAATCGAACAGAGGGTGGGGGTAGCAGTTGTTTGTTTGTCAAAATAGGGGAATCAAGAAAGTCAACATAGATAGAATTTTACCCAAATGAGAGGGTATGAGTTGGAATGGGTAAGAATGGGAGGAGATGATGGAGTTTTGGTTCCGAGTCGGGAATTCGATTTAAGAATTTCAAGTTCGATTTATTAAATTTAGGACGAGTTTTCTTTGAAATGTCCGAATTAAATCCATTTTAAATTCATTTTTAATTTCCATTTTCCAAAAATTAGGCTTTAAAAATCCGAGCCTTTACACCTTTCTCTCTTCTGATTGTTCTTTTTTTCTTCCGGCATGGATCTGTTGGCGGAGGCTACTGGTACTCCCTCTCCCTCCTTTCTGTCTTCTGATTGTTCTTTTTTTCTTTTATGGCGGTGGCTACTGGTACTCCCTCTCCCTCATTTCTAAACTTAATGTTCTTTCGACTTCGACTTGCTGCAGAAACCGGTTGTCTCCTCTTCGCCTGCCGGAGCGAATGGGGAATCCGGGAAGGAGTACGACATCGTTTCCGAGGGAGAGGATGGAGAGGAAGTAGGAGGCGAGGGGAGAAAGAGTGGATGTGAGAGGGAGTGGGTTGATTGGGAGGATCAGATTTGGGAGGATATTGTGCCCCTTGTTGGCTTTGCTAGAATGGTTCTTCATTCGGGAAGGTAAGCTTGAATTCGTAATCAGTAATCGCTCTAGTTTTCAAATGCTTTGAGATTGTGAGTCGGAAATTGTGAATGATTCTGTGATGTCAGTGAATTGAATTGGGGTTGTGGAATTTATGAACAGATATCATATTTCTATATCAAATAAAGTTAACATGACATTATCGGCAAATTTTGTGTTTTAAGCAAAGCGCTCTCTATATCAAATAATTGTGTTTTTGATGTTTGTGAACAAAGACTTAATTTGTTCTCTTTAGTTTATGTTATATATATATTGTCAATTTGGTGATTTATAAGTTCAGTATCTAAAGATGCTCATTAGAGTTTATAAAATTTCTTATTTTACACTACTTAAGATTTGTATTAAAACCCATTCAAGTGTTTTAAAACTTGATTTTTTTTTCTGTTTATATGTGGTATGTAGGAAGGCCTATTGGGTACAAATGACTAAGTGACCCGTAGAATTTTCAAGATATCAGCAGTTCGTGTGATACTTTGTCCACGTTCTGGCGGGAAGGGATGCAGCTTGATTGGGGGAACGGTGAGATGTCTACGGTTTATGTGGAATACATGTCCACATAAATGAATGTTAGTACATATATTGTTGTTATCCATTCTGAATTGAATACATGCTTTTATTGGGTGTCCTTGGTTAAATATCGGTTGGGAATCTGGCATACATGTCCACATATTTTAATGTTAGTACATGTATTGGTTGTGTTGTGGATGGTTGAACTTCTGGTTGTGTTTTGGATGGTTGTGGATGTGTTTTGTATGTGTTTTGGATGAACAAATTATGGCAGTGGTATGTATTTTGTATGTGTTTGTGCCCGGCTATAATAAATTATTAGATTATATTTATTATCGAGCTCACAATACAATTAATAATATGGATACACGAATGTAGCCACGATATAGGCACGACCAATATTCCACATGGCCACGTCCATAGCCACGTCCGTAGCCACGAGCATAGCCACGGACCTTACACCACATGGCCACATACCTAGCCACGGGCATTACGCCATGGGCATTACGGCACATGGCCACATACCTGGCCATGACATTAGCCACGACACTAGCAACGTCCTACCAAGAGATATCCCTTGGGTGGCCACGATGTTATCCACGGACTACCCGTTGCTGAATTCGTGGCTGTTGCCACGAATTGCCCCTTTCCAAACTGGCCACGGACATAGCCACGGAACTGTCAGATCGTGGCTATTGGCCACAAATATTGGGTTGGTGGCTGTTAGCGACGAGGCATATAGCTTCGAATGGCAACGAACCTCAAATTCATGGCTATGCTCGTGGCTAAACCGTTTAGCCCCGGTCATTCGTGGCCAATTCGTGGCTATTTAATCGTGGCTATTTCCTGTGTTTTTGGTAGTGTCATCTCTCTTCTTGCTCCATCTCTCCAGCCCCATCTCATCACTACACCTCTACTCTCTTCCTTTCCGCCTTCACGTTCTGCCGGCAACTCACCACCATCTCCATCTCCTTTTCCTCCTCCATAAAGTCGAGCGCCTCCTTTGTTCGAAGAGAACCGCCGATCACCGTCACCGCAAGCCCCACCTCTTCCTCCTTTGTTCCCTTCCACCAAAGGCCAGCAGCAGCATCCTTGCACCTTGTTGGAGCCACAACGACAACAACAGTGCCGCCAAGAGCCCGGAGATCCGCGAGCGCTCTTCCCGTCCTCTTCCTCCCCTGTTCGAGCGCATTTGCCACTTCGGTAAGTCGTTCTCCTTCATTTCCAATCCAAATCACCCTCGAGCTCCTTCATCACACTCCCCCATGTCCGATGCAGGTCCGAAAAGCCATCGGGAGCCACCGACGACACCCAGACCTCCGATCGAGAGCTCCAAAGTCGCGAAATCCCTCGGTGATCTCCCGCCTTTCATTCCTTGGTTTCGATTCGATTCTGTCCTTGGGTCGGGCTGTGGGAGAGTGGCGAGTGAGCGAGAGCTGAGTGCGGAGAGTCGGGTGAAGCTCGAGAGCTCCGACGATCTCGATAGCGCAAGCGAGAGTGCGACCGGCGAGGCGAGCGTGAGCAGTCAAGAGCGTGTGCGAGAGAGGTGCGAGTAGGGTCCGAGCTGGGCGAGTGCAGGAGGGAGCGTGATGGGCGGCCAGTGTCGAGCAGTCGCCTGCGGCCTTCTCCCCCGGGAGGTGTCGAGCAGTGCAGGCGACGGGCGGGAGCTTTCAATTTTGGAGGAAGAAGAAGAAGATGCCAAGTCATGTGGGGCCCCTATCCAGTCAGCCTCCATTGTGTATTTATTGGTTGAACCGGTTTGGGATTAATTAGCGGGTTGAGTTTGGTTCGATTCGGTTCGGTTGGATTTAAATGGGTTTGATTTGGTTTTGGTTATCCGTTTATTTATTTAACTAATTAACAGAATTGAAACTTATTATATATATACAATATTATTGGAGGTTTTAAGAGATAAAATATTATTTTGGGAAAATTATAAGGGTTGTTTTATTAAATAAAAATGGTTTGGATTTAGGGGATTTGGAAATATTTTATAAAGGGGTTTAATAAATGGTATTTAAAACATCATGTAATATTATTTGGACTTGAAGATTTAAAAAGGAATTTGGAAAAGAATTTCAAAGTTGGAAAGAGATTTAAGATGATAAATTGAAAAAAAAAAAGAATTTAGCGAGTATTTTCAATGGTTGAAATCCTTAACTGTTTGATTCGGATTTCAAAACGGTTTTGGAACTAACTTGGGAATTATACTTGTTCGATGACTAACTAGCATGATAATATGAATTGTGATATTTGTGACGAATACCATGAATTGTGGTGATTTATTATAAGAGATTAAATATTTGTTACCGATGATGAGGATGATATATATTCGTATACCAAGTGAGAGTATGAAATGGTAATATGTGAATTAGACTAAGTATGATATGGAGATTGTCTAAGCTAATGAGTTGGCAAGTTACGATGAAAACGATATGAGATGATGAAACAAGATGAGAAATTGAATTGAGACATTAATGTTGTTAATAATGAGATTGTTAACTTATATATGTTTTATCTAAATCTTGTGTGTGTTGTTTGATATGTTTTGTGTAAGTTAGACTTACACTTATTATGTTACTTATCTTTTAGGTGAGCTCTAATCCGCCTGGATTTGCTTGATTGCTATATTAATTGGATTCTGCGCTTCTCCAGGTAATTTCTTTGAACTTACTCATGATGGGGGCTCTATGCACTGGGTGTTATATAGTAGGCTAGTGTCCATGCACCATACGACTTAGAATCACGCTTAGGCGCTAAAATGAAAATCATATGATTGCTATATGTCCTTGCAAGAGAACGACCGTTATCTGTAAGTCCTAGCTAGAGTCATTTGCTAGGGTCATAGGACTACCCAAAATCATCAGGTTTTCCTGTTAGAGTTTGATTCATTATATATTTATGGTGCGGCACAACCGAGCGTCCTACCTCGGCTGTGGTATGGGCATGAATGGTTGATTATACCTGGTTCGGCATGACCGTGCGTCCTACCACGGTTATGGTACGGACATGTATGATGTAGTTGGAGATCTGGGATATGCCACTTGGCATTATATATGGATCCATTTAATCATTTTCTGAATTATATTAAATTGTAAGTATATATATATATATAAATCACACACGGTGTGTGTGATTTAATTTCCGCATTGCATTACGCATTTCATCTTAGGGATAGGATGCTTATTATATGCCTCTCAGAGTGTGTTTACACACGCGCATGAGTGGCCTGATGATTGACCCAGATCCCCCTCTTTTTTTTAAAAGCAGGTACCCATTCCATTGTTTGAATTCGTGTTGTTATGGCGGGGTCCATTCGTATAGCGGAGAGCGAGTGCTTGAAACTCTGACTTCACCAGATTTACACTTTTTTGGATTTCTTCCTACTTATACTCTGCTTGACCCGGCCTTGCCGCGACACTGGTTGTATCGTTTTCAGAACTTATGTCCTTTGCATGATAAAAGGTTTTCCGCCTTGTAGACTTAGGATAGGTACAGGGGTTTACCCCGGGGTCTCCAATGGACCTTCAGGATTTGGGTGCGAAATCCCGCTTTAAGCTACAAATCTTCGGTTTCAAACCTTCAACCTGTACTCAGAGCGCAAGATCCTAACGAGGGGTTTTATCCCTCGAAACGTAACTCGGGAATCATAATCCCGGGCCGTTACACAAACCGGATACATTATTTAACTTATGAGTGACTTTAACGAGTATAGTTGCATGACGAATCTGTTTGGGGTCAATCTGGTGTTAGTGTGGCGTCTACATAGTGCTGAAACACCGGGCTGATTTTGACCCAATGAGTCTGGGGCGGGACGAACGTCGTTGGCAATTTAACCCTTTGCCAAATAGTAATAATATCCTAACTCAAAGCTCAAATCAATAGATTAGTAAATCAATGAATTGATAAACCAATAACTAGTATAGCGATGAAGTCCGAATTCATACTCGTAGAAAAGAACGATTGGTATGCAATGTTTCTAACAATAATTCTTATGACAAAAGCAATGATTTGTGGCAAATTGATGAAAAAGTAAAGTAAAGAGAAATATGATTGCAAAGTATTGAAAATAAGGTAGAGGTAATATTTCACCTGTAATTCTCTCCATAACAATCTACTTCTCCTAAATATGGAAGAAATAAACCTAAATAGAACATGCAAACCCTAGAAAATATAATCACTAGCACAAATGTGAGAATTTTTTCTATAATTATTTACGCCGGATGTTCAATTTGCGAAATAAAAGCCATAAATGTTAAAAGGGTCTTATTTTATTCTCCTAAACACTGGAAAATAAATATATGCCAGTTATTACAATTTATGTCCATCAGCATAAATGACAACGAAGTATTAAAATACCCTAATTATTTATGCTGGGCATGTTAAATTTTTGGATCCGGCATATATATTATGGGAATCCGGCATCTAAGAGCCATTACAATTACCCATACATTTTTTATTCCAAATTTAAATATCCGGCATAAATAAGTGTTTTATTTATGGCATAAAAATATTAATATTTTTTGGGCTAAAAAAAAACCAAGGCGTTGTAGCTTTCTCTCCCAATTCACGATCTGTGTAAACTAGGGGTGATCATTTCCAATTAATTGCTAATTTAATTAATTGGAAAGCAGTTAATTGATATTTCAATTACTAAAATTTCAATATCATAATTGAATTGAAATTAACAATTATTTGTGTGTCAATTAATTGCTCTTTTCAATTCAATTCTTCAATTAATTGATAATTGTAATACTGAATTGAGTTTGATAATTGTAATGCTCGTGTAAACAGTAAACATGGCAGTGACACAGAAATGAAATCAAATCTCAGCGTTCCAAATTTGAATCTCCAAATCTGAATTTCCAGATATTGAACCTCAGTGTTCGCTTTGTTGACGGCGCTCCCAATCCGAATCTCCAAATCGAGTCCCTTGTCTCCATCCCGATCTTCAAATCTGAATCTCCATCGAGGCCCTTGTCTCAATCCAAATCTGAATGTGAAGAGGAGAAGATGAAGACGGTGAATCGAGCCCTGGTCTCCATCCGGAACTCCGAATCGAGCCTTAGCCTTTTAAAATTTATAGTTTTTATTTACTTGTTTTGAATGATTATTACATTTTAGCCGCTGACTTGAATTTTTTGGTATCCCTTGTCTTCAATATTTAGATTTTGTCTCAAATCAGCCTATAGAAAAAATTGATTTTTAAAAAAAAAATGGTTCACTACCAAATAATTAAACAAAATTACCAAATATGAATCACTTTTTTTTTACCTTGGAGCATGGTGTTGATCCTAACAGCTTTATCGTCTTTTGAGAATCTTCAATACAACAAGAGGACCTTAATTCTTGAAAGGGTTACAAAAGTGAGTTCTTGTTTGTCGATGTTAGATCTTATATATTGGGCAAAACAACCTATCTTTGTATGAAAAAGGTGCCATGAGATGCCAATTTTCTTGAGAAATATCTTACTGATGCAATATCTATATGGTTATTAGTTATCAGTGAATTCTAGACATCTTATTGTGAAATAAATAACGGCAATGCACCTTGTAGCACTAGTGTAGTTAGTTAGAATGCCATGAGTATAAAGTAGTTGTATAATTATGTGTGATTTTATGTGCATCTGAGTTGGGTCCTCCTAAATGTTGTTAAACATAGAGCGATGATGAATGTCAAGCTTGTAGTACAAATGCTTAGACTTAAGCATCCACCCCAAACAGAGCCAAAAGGGACGAAACCCATGCTTTGTACGTACTTGGAGCAGTTTGAAGGAACAACTCCTAAGGTAACAAATGTTATTTTCTCCACTATTGATTTCCGACATTCATGTATGATGCACTTATTTTCATTCATAGAATTTTCCATATTCCACATTCATCAAATGGGCAGTACATTTTACCAACAAAAATGGGTTTCATTAATGGTGAGAAGTTTGTGTATACTCAATGAAGAGATAGCTTGCTAAAATTGTAGCTTTAATGTTACCCTAAAGTTGTCTAATTTTTTGCAGCTGTAATTTTGTTCAATACTGATAAATAACGGTTGTAACAATGTCTTCCTTATTTTCATTTTAGGTAAGCCTAAGTTTTCCATATACATGTTCACCAGATGACTGCTTTATGGGTGTGGAGTGAGATTACTTTGCTTCTGTATCAAATTGTTGTAGCAAAACTTTGCAACTGAACTTTATATATTTGCTTGAGCTTCATTGTGGAGTGAGATTACATAAAATGCATTCACATTTTTCTGATTGAAACGGTTAAATTTCGTTTATACGGGCTCCTAGATACTGTGCACACAATGTAGTAAGTTATTAAATACATATTAAACAACTTATTTGGCTACATCGATTGGCCCCTCTTTGAGTGGGAGTTAAAGGGTCAGAATTCACCTGGGATTACATTCTATAAGGCCTTGAAGCAAATGCGAACCTGGTATGATCAACATTTACCCTTCCAGTGTTCTTAGCTTCTTCCTACAGTTCCAAGTTATACCATTAATCTATAATTATTTGCTATTACTAAAATCTATAAACGTGGGAAGTAACCTTTTATCTTCTATTCCTGTATCTATTATGTGAAATGAAAAATGTGGATGTCTTCATCTTGTTTATTGTCCTTGTTTTTACATGTATTATCGCTATTTATAAATAATTCAGTGATGTTCCATTCTATTCTTAGGTGTTGATCATCTCTCTGGTTGCACTAGGATCTTTGATGTGGCTTAGAAAGCACAAGCCAAAGGCATTGATACCCCGTAATATACTTTTGTGTTGGGATTGTGGCTACCATGCCTACTATCACAAGGTATGCTGCTTATGACTCTTTTCACTTCTTAGTTCCAACTTTTTTTATCCAATTTCCAACTTTATTTGTTCCATAATATGTGGATATTGCTAGTTAACCCAAAGGAAAATCATGTTTTCGTTTGTTGCAGCTATTTGAGGTTGGGCTTCGAATGGCATTTTCCAAAAGTAGTTGGCTTTGAGTTGCTCACTTCTTTGGCAATGGCTTTGGTAAGCTCGCAACTCTTTTCTGCTTGTCAAAGCCCTTCCTTCTCAGGCGGTGCTTCTGAGTTCTGGCATTAGTCAGTTTTGCTCTTCACTCAAGTCAATGCTTCCAAACAGGCTACCTTTAGAGGTGATATTGTGCTACTTCGACCTACACTGCAGTTTTACGTTTTTGTTTCCCTTCGCTCGTATTCCATTTAGATATATAGCGTTGGGTTGATTTGGAGAACGGATACAGCTAACTATAGCAAGCACATCTCATCTTTTTTTGTCTATTATGGGTGAACTAAGTAGAGGATGAACTAGGGCTCGTATATTCCAAACTTGAAGCAACATGACTTCTTTTGCTTGAACATGTTTGCATTTTAGTACTAAAGTTGATCTATCAAGATATGTACCCCGGATGTGATGTTGGTGGCTCAGACAATGGATTTGTAGTTTTGTCAAATATATTGCCTGAATGTTATTTATGTATGACTTGGATGTACGTTTAACAGGGGTCATTGATATATGAAAATGATCTTGCCAATATACCAACCAATTATTTTTTTTAAATTTCTCATGAGTATTTATACCAGATGTATTTTTTTTAAAGATCCGACATATATAACCCGAGCATTTAAAAAATACCTTTATTTATGCAGGGCTTATTTGAGAAACGTCCGACATAAATAACCGTGTGTATTAAAAATGCCCTATTATTTATGCTATGAGTTTTTTTTTAAGATCCGGCATAAATAAAATGTCAATTAGTTATCACACCTACTTGAAGCCCGAAGCTATATTTTATAATATCTGGTATAAATGGATCATTATGTCCGATATAAAAGAAAGTTTTTGTAGTAGTGAATAATAATATAATAACAAATAAGATTCTTCGGTTCCAAATCGCGACCGCTAGAAAACCGACGGGTGCCGCCCTATGCAGTGGTTGTTAGGAGGTTTTCGAGTTATGAAATAAATATGAAATATAAATATCAAACCGAATTCCAAGCCCACGCAAATAAAATACAAGGGTATAGTGGTAGGGAATCAGGATCGAATCCACGAGGAAGGGTGTCAGCGCTCGCCTATTCAGTTCCTTAAAAGCTCAGATGTCTACCATAAGTTGACTCGACGTCAAGTTTAGGACTCGATGTCGACTCGAACTGTCGATTTCCTATAAAACATGCACAACAGAAGACAAGCAACTCGACGTCGAGTGAAAGGTCACTCGATGTCGACTTTAGTGGGACTCGATGTCGAGTATCTTGTGTAGAAAAATGTAACCTTTGCAGAAATTTAAAAGTCAGAAAAGAAAGTCCGAACAGAAAAATCACAGATTTTGTTGTATAAATCAATAAACTAATAACTTCCAAAGTCGGGGATTCATGACACAACGATAACCATATAAGATTTATGCCAAAGTTATAAAAGATTATGCCTTTTCATCAAATAACCTTCGTTATTAACAAATAGGTGGATAGAGGCTCTCACATAAAGTCTAATTGTTATCACCCATTTTGATAATTAATCCAAATTCATATTAAGATCACTTTCGCTTAAATAATACAAATAAGGATTTACCTACTACTTTCGTAGAAGAATCATGCAAATAGGGATAGAAAATGAAATCGCAATAAAGATCGTACCTATGAGCATAAACTTACATGGCTACCTTCGGGCTCACCCTGACTCTAGAAGTAAGGTGACTACTCGTGCCTCATCACAATAGCAACCATCATATTTATAATAAAAATAACTTGAATTGAACTAAAATAGAAAGAGTACAAACCGAACAAAGTCAACCGCTCTCGCCTCTGACTCCAATCGACTCTCTCTCTCTCTCTCTCTCACACCCTCCCCCACCCTCATCTCTCTCTCTCTCTCTCTCTCTCTCTCTCTCTCTCTCTCTCTACTCTTTATATTGCCTAAACTACTTGTGTGTTGGAATGCAATGTGAAGGTTCGATAATGTAAAACAAAGTAATGTAACGATACTCTAGAAGGGGGGTTGAATAGAGTATGCCGGTTTTTCGCAGATTCTCAAGACTTTTGAAGCTCATGCAAAATCCTTTGAGATTAGACTAAGTCTTTCTTCGAAAACCTGAATCACAAAGTTAAACTGTACGAACCAAATGCGGAAATAAGGTAAAGCAATAAGTAAAGGACTCGGTGAGTTGTTTACGAGGTTCGGCACGAACTTGGCCTACGCCCCCACCTACGGTTCTTCCACAACCCTAGGATTTAACCGACTTTTATTGATTCACAAGACTTAGGATCCTAGTAGCTCCCCGAGAAGCCTCTCTCCTATGAAATTGCAATCTAGTCAACTCAAGTTCCCTTGGAGTCCTAGACCAATCTAGAAGAGATCCACCTCTCTATGCTATCTAGTACAATCCTCTTACACTTGGTGAATCAATCGCCTAGTGTTCACTTCCTGAGTTACAAACTCTCGAGTATAACACTATAACTGAATATATCCTATAAGCTCACCGTGTAACTCTCAAATGATTTGAAATGAAATAACAGACTCTTATGGACTAGCAGAGAGCACACGAAGAAGACAAATATTACTTGAAGGCTTGAGTGTATGAAAGCTTGTGTTCAACAGATGTATGGTTGTCTTCTTCTTCCTTTCCTTTATATTGAAACGAATCGGCGCCTAAGGATCTTCACCAACGGCTAGACTTGATCATGGCTTGAGCTGGATCTTCTATCTTTGGAAACTTCGAAGGCCATGATATTCCGATTTGAACCTTCTCCAAATTCTCAACATAAGGAAGGAAATAATATTCGAAAATACTTCCTGAAATGTTAGTTTATATATAATAATATAATGGAAGCATATAATATCATAAAATAATATTCGAGCATAATAATATAAAGAACAGGTTTTGTGTTTCATCAACACTCCTAAAGCTTCAAGACCTTTGACACAAACAGACTGTCAAGGCCTTTGAACTTTATTCCGATTTTCATCAAGGGAGGGAGCTATCAATCTCCCCCTTGATGAAAGACAAAACCTGTACATCCCTGCAACTTAGTCAAGCATATATAATATAAGTAAAAACGGACTAAGTACCTGCATGGGTTAGACAAATGTTGGATCAAAATTTTAAAGCATGAAAACCATCCAACTTAAAACAAAACCAAGGTCTTCCAAGACCTTCACAATAATTAAAAAGTTTAAAGTCTAAACCACAACACAACAGATCATCTCCACCTTTTTGTCTTTCAACAAAGGGAGGAGGCAAAACAGTCACCAAAAGTTTTGAAATAGTTTCCAAAAACCAGCAATGTATCAGATTTCAGGGATGGGGTAGGGTAGGGTAGGTTTAAGCTTCATCGTTCGGAGCATCATCATTGACCCTCGTCCACAGACCTTGCAACAACTTGGTTATCCCACTCATCTCCATCATGAACTCCTTGTGGAGCTCCTTGATATCCAGGCGAACTCCCTCCAAGCCCAACTCCAGGTAGTCCATGCGCTCATCAACAACTGAGGCAGTGGGAAGAGCTTTTGAAGGAGAGGCAAGACTCAAAGTCCCTTGGGGGGACCGAGTGATGCCTATCTTTTCAAGGCTCTTGGAGTCGAACTTACCCATATGACGCTGCTGTTCTTCATTTTTAAAATCGATTCCGGAAGCTTTGAAGATTTGGGTCAAAAGGGTGGAAAAGGGGAGGGGAGTTCCTTTCCTGGGTTTTCTAGTGTGAGCCATGGATCCTAAAATGGTGTTGGCCAGATCAAGATCAAGACCGTTGAGGATTCAGTAAAGTAGGACCATGGCATTGTCGGCCAGGAGAGAGCCGGAGTTTAGACGGGGTAAGAGGCAACGCACATTGATGTTAAATATGATCTTTGCCTCTAGGGTAAGGGATAAGTGGGTTAGCTGCTTTGAGGTGCTGGTGGATGCTTCGGGTAAGAGGTATTTGGATCGGGCAAGGGTAATGCAGTCTTCTTTAGAGGGGTTTTCTTCAGACGGTGGACAAGGGCTTGGTAGGCCAAGGAAATCCGCAAAGTCAAAGGAGTTGAAATAGATTCTAACTCCCTTGACGACAGATTCCAAGAACCAACCATCGTCAGTGTGTTTGGCTTTGAGGTTTATACAGAACAGGCGAGTGAGTTGTGGATAATAAACGGTTTCGAGATTGAGAAGGGTCCAGGTTGGGGATTTTTTAAGGATAACAATGCAAGGTAAGTTCAAAGCTTCAAAGAACGCAATATCCAATAAATCAGAACAACAGATCCTACGAGTTCGAAACTCATCTACCCACTTTCCAGCCGTTTCAGCATTTTCAAACCATGAGGAGGGTAAGGATTGGTTTATTTGGATGTAGGCGGGTGGGTCAGCATTCTTCCTGCGAGCAATAGTTGGAGCAGCTCTCTTGGCAGGCGCCTCAAGGCCTCTGAGGGTGCCCTTCCTGGTGCGCTTTGGAGAAGGAGGCTTGACAACTACTTGGGCTTTCCGCTTCTTTGGAGACGGGGGAGGAGGAGAAGGAGAAGGAGAGGCAACAAGTTCTGGTTCCTCTTCCTCCTCGTCCTCAGACCCTGAGTCCTCAGCGGACCCCTCATTGTTGTCTCCTTCGGCATTCTCGTCATCACCAGTCTCATCATCCTCCTCTTCTTCTTCCTCTGGTTCCTACTCAGTGGGAACCTCTGCCTCGACCTCCTTCCTGATTCTCTCGGCCTCCTCCTCAACTAGCTTTCTTGCCTGCTCGGCCTCTTCTTCAACCTTCTTTTTCCTTAAAGCTTCTTCTTTAGCTTCCTTGGCGGCATCCCGTTCCAAAATGGCGTCAAGATCCTCCTCTTCCTCTTCCTCATCCACCTCCTCAGTGATGACCTTCTTTTTCCCTTTATGCTTCGCACTGAGAGGCTTCTTAGCAGAGCGTTTTTGAGAGCCCTTGGTTAGAGTAGTCGTGCTATTAGCAATGGTGCTCTGGACATCAGCAGGGGCGATGGCTTGAGGAGTGGGTTCAGGTGTAGGAGAGGTGGCAGTGGCCTGACGTCCCTTGGGGGTGGCGCCAAGTCTTTTGGGTGTGGAAGCTTTCTTCGATTTGGGAGCCATGGAGGTAATCGACTAGGGTTTTTTTTTGGAACAGTTTGAGAGGTTGAAGAAAGAGAATTTGGAAGGGTTTGGATAAGTCTGAATTTGTGAGGGAGTCGGGTACAGAATTGGGTTTAAGTAGAGTGAGGTGATGTAGTTGATTCGATGGGTTTAGAGTTCCAAGGATAGTAATCATAACATTGCCAATTTGAAAAAACATTCCAATTCAAAATTCAAATCTTTTTCTTAACCATTTAAAAATAGGGGGGAAATCCGAAAATATATTGTTCCAAAAATATCTCAACGGATAAAAATATGTGACAAATATAGAATTTTAAAATCCGTTAAAAATATACTTGATCAAATATCTAAAAAGATATTAACCAAATATACATGATCCGATATCTGTACTCTACCATTCAGTTCGCAAACCTTGACATAATTCTCAAGGGTCTTGGCACTGAGTAGATTTTATCTTTCGTAAAGGGAAAGCTCTCCCTACGAAAGTGCATCCTTGTTAAGCATCCCAATCTCACGTCTAATGAAGGTGAACATGTCCTCTACCAAAGGCTTAGTAAAAATGTCAGCACATTGATAATCAGTTGAAATAAACGAAATGGACACATCACCTTTTTCAACATGGTCTCTAATGAAATGATGCCTTACATCAATATGTTTGGTCCTTGAATGTTGAACAGGATTCTTTGTAATGGAGATGGCACTTGTATTGTCACACTTAATGGGAATGCCTTTGAGGTTGATGCCAAGATCTCGCATTTGTTGAGCTATCCAAAGGATTTGGGAGCAGCATGCTCCAGCTGCTATATATTCGGCTTCTGCAGTGGATAGGGCAACTGAGTTTTGTTTCTTAGAATGCCAACTGATCAAAGATGCTCCTAAGAATTGGCAACATCCTGATGTGCTCTTCCTATCCACCTTATAGCCTGCAAAATCTGCATCATAATATCCGATTAATGTGAAATCCTTTTGCTTTGGGTACCATAGTCCAAGCTCCTTAGTGCCATTAAGATATCGAAAGATCCCTTTCACAACCACGAGGTGAGATTCTTTAGGATCAGCTTGAAACCTAGCACAAATGCAAACACTAAACATGATGTGAGGTCTACTAGCTGTAAGATATAGTAAAGATCCAATCATTTCTCGATACTCTTTTTTATTGACACTCTTCCGAGTCTTGTCTTGATCTAGAGATAATGTTAAGCTCATTGGTGTCTTGGCTGCTTTGGATTGATCCATCTTGAACTTCTTCAAGAGATCCTTAGTATACTTGCTTTGGTTGACAAAGATCCCTTTCTTGGATTGTTGAACTTGTAATCCCAAAAAGAAGTTGAGTTCACCCATCAAGCTCATCTCAAATTCACTGCACATA
Source organism: Persicaria tinctoria (assembly GCA_037127255.1). NCBI lineage: Eukaryota > Viridiplantae > Streptophyta > Magnoliopsida > Caryophyllales > Polygonaceae > Persicaria > Persicaria tinctoria. The sequence continues at coordinate 20,559,833 of JBANSL010000005.1, forward strand.
ATGTCAGAAAATTCCTTGCACAAAGATGTGTTAGTAGCACCAAATAATATATCATCAACATAAATTTGAATAACCAAAATGTCCTTTCCTTTGGTTTTGATAAAAAGAGTCTTGTCGATCAACCCCCTTTTAAAATCATTTTCTAAAAGATATTTTGACAAACGCTCATACCAAGCTCTTGGGGCTTGTTTCAAACCATAAAGCTCTTTGTCAAGTTTATAAACATGATTAGGAAATTTCAGACTTTCAAAACCTAGGGGTTGAGCCACATATACTTCTTCCTCTAAGAAACCATTAAGAAAAGCACACTTGACATCCATTTGATATAACTTTATGCTCATAAAAGATGCAAATGCTAATAAAATGGGAATAGCTTCAAGCCTGGCTACGGGAGCAAAGGTCTCCTCGTAGTCAATACCTTCCTTTTGATTGTAGCCTTGATCAACAAGCCTTGCCTTGTTCCTCACGATCTTACCATTCTCATCTAGCTTGTTTCGAAATACCCATTGTGTGCCAATGACCGATTGATGTTTTGGCCTAGGCTTCAAGGTCCAGACTTTGTTCCTTTCAAATTCGTTAAGCTCACTTTGCATAGCAATGATCTAGTCTGGCTCTTTGAAGGGCCTCGTCCACCTAGTTTGGTTCAATAAGAGAAACAAACGCGTGAAAAGCACAAAGATCTTTAAGTTTAGAACGAGTTTGAACACTATAAGTAGGGTCAGAAATGATATCCTTTAATGAGTGTGATGAGGAGTATTTGAATTTCCTTTTGCTAGTCTCAGCTCCTTGATTCGTCACACCAGTAGGATTGATTTGTGGTACATCTAACTCCGTGGTCCTGTTAGGTTCAGTTACAGCAGTTTCTGACATTTCAACACTGTTGGATTGGACACCAAGGGCTTTGGACGAATCTTCAACACCTTGGGCCAATTCTTCAGTGTTGAGAATCGGTTCCTGCATGTTCCTCTTCTCTGTGTTCTTGGTAGCAGCATCATCACCTTCCTCGTTCTCTGCATGGATGTTAAGATCTATATCTGCAAAACTTTCACTCAAAGAATCGTCATTGCATTCATCAAATATAACATGTATACTTTCTTCAACTAACTGGGTCTTTTTATTGAAGATTCTATAAGCTTTGCTACTCGTGGAGTAGCCAAGAAATATACCTTCATCACTACGCGCATCAAATTTCCCAAGGTTATCTTTTCCATTGTTATGAACAAAACAAGTACAGCCAAAGGGTTTAAAATAAGATATAAGTGGTTTGCGGCCTTTGAAAAGTTCATAAGGAGTTTTCTTTAAGAAAGAGCGAATAAGACAACAATTCAAAATATAGTTAGCTGTGTTAACAGCTTCAGCCCAATAGGTTTTAGGTAATGCATTTTCTAAAAGTATAGTCCTGGCCATATACTCTAAGGTGCGGTTCTTTCGTTCCACAACCCCGTTTTGTTGAGGTTTCCTAGGAGCAGAAAAGTTATAGGAGATGCCATATTTAGCACAAAACAAATCAAACTGAAGTTGATCAAACTCCCTACCATGATCACTTCGAATTGACACTATGAGCTCGTTTCTTAAAGTTTGCAACTCCTTACAAAGTTTTGAAAATTCAAATAAGGCCTCTGATTTTTCTTTAAAAAAAGCAACCCAAGTATATCTAGAAAAATCATCAACAACGACTAGCATGTACTTTTTACCATTGGGAGATTTGACTCGCATAGGACCACATAAATCCATATGTAAAAGTTCAAGGGGTCTAGAAGAACTTACAACCTTTTTAGGTTTGAAAGAGCTACGTGTTTGTTTACCTCGTGTGCATGCATTGCACATATCAATACCATTGAAGTCCATCTCGGGTAGCCCTCTTACAAGCCCTTTGGACACAAGCTTCTGTAGTGTATGTGGACTCACATGACCGAGTCTCATGTGCCAGAGCTTTGGATCGTCCGTCAAAGCTTTTAGACAGGTTAAGCTTCCTTGTGCCACTTGATCAACATTTACAGCGTATATATTGTTGTAACGATATGCAGTCAGTATAACTTCACCTGTATCTTCTCTGCACACTAGACATCTTTTCTTGTTAAATCTGACATTGTTGCCACTATCAAATAATTGAGAAACACTAAGAAAATTATACTTTAAACCATTCATAAGATAGACATTTTTAATACTATGGTTGGAATCAATTCCAACGCTACCAATACCAACGATGTCATATTTTCCTTTGTCACCAAGAGTGATTGTTCCTGTGGATTGCTCCTTTAGATCATGAAAGAGAGAACACTTCCCACTCATTTTCCTCGAGCATCCACTATCAATAATCCATTTGTGCTCCTTCACTTTGGTGATCTCCTGTAAAACAAACATCAACCATTGTGGCTAGACCAATAAGCAAATTTGGATCCATTATTGGGATAAACCATATTTGGTAAAATAGTGCCTTTTGGGACCCAAACTTGTGTTATCCGTTCTTTTCTCAAATGAACAGGAAATGTATTGCGAATGATATATGGATTCTTTCTTCTATAGAGGCAGGTCTCTTTTACATGTCCCTTTCTAGCACAGTGGTCACATATAGGAGAGGTTATGCTTCCTTTTACCTTTACAAAGGTGGTAATGTGCTGCTTCTTTAAAAACCTTGGATCGTAACCAATACCACTTTTGTTTAGAGAACTTTGTTGCTCACCCAATATCCTATCAAGAGTGCCTTTGGATTTGGTAAAACTTATGAGGGTTGTCTGTTGGTCTTGAATCTTATTATTCAGGTAGATCTTCTCGTTCTCTAAGTCATGATGTTCACTTCTTAGAGAGAAGAGATCTTGCTTGAGTTCAGATTTCTCGGAGTCAAGAGTCTTGACTTTAATGTCAAGACCTGAATAAGAAGCTTCAAGACCTTTGACCCTCATAGACAGATCCTCAATAGTTCTTTCCTGGTCAACAGTTCTCTTGATAAGAATGTTAGTCTGGGCAATAAGTTTCTCTTCGTTGGCAATCATATTAGAAAGGAATTCCGATAATACCTCTTTTGGACTTGTCATAAGTTCTCTTACAGTTGCTTCAAGCTTCTCATCATGGGATTCATCTTCTGAGGCCATAAGACAAATATTGGCCTTCTCATCATCGGAGTCAGAGTCAGAATCGATCCAAGTTGCCACCATGGCTTTCTTTTTCCATTTGTCACCCTTCTTGGAATGGCTCTTTGTCTTTTGAGGGCAATCCTTCACAAGATGATCTGTTCCACCACATTCAAAACAAGACAAAGGTTTAGTCTTCTTATCATACTTGTTGTATTGACACTTACCTCGAAATTTAGAAGACTCTGATCCATCCTTGTTGTTGAATTGTTTCTTCATTTTGAGGATTCGGTCAAGGTCTCTTGTGATAAGAGCAAAAGGATCATCCTCATCGTCATCCTCATCTTCGGAATCAGATCCATCTTTAGGCTCATCCTTCTTAGACTTGAGTGCCAAGTTCTTGGTGCTTGTTGGAAGTTCTCCATCATCTTCATTAAGGATCATCTCGTGAGTGATCAGCTTCCCAAGCAGGTCATCAAGGGGTAGAGTGGTGAGGTCATGTGCTTTCTCTATGGCTGTTACTTTGGGACCCCATTTTTCTTTTGGGAGGCACCTCAGTATCTTCCTCACTTTCTCAACGTTTGTAAAGCTCTTGCCGAGAGAGTCAAGGTTGTTGGTGATTTCTGTGAATCGTGTGAAAATGGCCTTGATTGATTCATCAGACTTCATTTTGAAAAGCTCATACTTTCGAAGGAAGATGCTGATCTTGATGTCTTTCACTTAGCTAGTTCCCTCATAGGTGACGACCAGCTTGTCCCAAATCTCTTTAGCTGACCTACAAGATGATATACGGTTAAACTCATCAGTGCTAAGACCACAATAAAGTAAGTTAATAGCCCTGTAGTTTTTGGAGACAAGTTCAAGATCCGCTTGGATGTATTCAGACTCCTTCTTTGTGACTTTGGTTCCATTTGGTCCGTCTTTCTCTGGAATCTTTGGCCCATTCTCTATAATGTTCCAAAGTTCCAGATATTGGTCTATGATGAACATCTTCATCAATGATCTTCAGTGGACAAAGTTATTTCCTACAAAGAGTGGTGGTCTGCTGGTAGACCTTCCCTGTGCAAATCCTCCGCTTGCTTCACCAGACATGATCGAAAACTCACAAAATTGTTAGATAAAAAACAGTGAGTAAAGCTCTGATACCAATTGAAGGTTCGATAATGTAAAACAAAGTAATGTAAAGATACTCTAGAAGGGGGGTTGAATAGAGTATGCCAGTTTTTTCGCAGATTCTCAAGACTTTTGAAGCTCGTGCAAAATCCTTTGAGATTAGACTAAGTATTTCTTCGAAAACCTGAATCACAAAGTTAAACAGTACGAACCAAATGCGGAAATAAGGTAAAGCAATAAGTAAAGGACTGGATGAGTTGTTTACGAGGTTCGTACGAACTTGGCCTACGTCCCCGCCTAGGGTTCTTCCACAACCCTAGGATTCAACCGGCTTTTATTGATTCACAAGACTTAGGATCCTAGTAGCTCTCCGAGAAGCCTCTCTCCTATACAATTGCAATCTAGTCAACTCACGTTCCCTTGGAGTCCTAGACCAATCTAGAAGAGCCCCACCTCTCTATGCTATCTAGTACAGTCCTCTTACACTTAGTGAATCAATCGCCTAGTGTTCACTTCCTGAGTTACAAACTCTCGAGTATAACACTATAATTGAATATATCCTATAAGCTCACTGTGTAACTCTCAAATGCTTTGAAATGAAATAACAGACTCTTAAGGACTAGCAAAGAGCACACGAAGAAGACAAATATTACTTGAAGGCTTGAGTGTATGAAAGCTTGTGTTCAACAGATGTATGGTTGTCTTCTTTTTCCTTTCCTTTATATTGAAACGAATCGGCGCCTAAGGATCTTCACCAACGGCTAGACTTGATCATGGCTTGAGCTGGATCTTCTATCTTTGGAAACTTTGAAGGCCATGATCTTCCGATTTGAAACTTCTCCAAATTCTCAACATAAGAAGGAAATAATATTCGAAAATACTTCCTGAAATGTTCGTGTATATATAATAATATAATGGAAGCATATAATATCATAAAATAATATTCGAGCATTATAATATAAAGAACAGGTTTTGTGTTTCATCAACACTGCTAAAGCTTCAAGACCTTTGACACAAATAGACTGTCAAGGCCTTTGAACTTTATTCCGATTTTCATCAAGGGAGGGAGTTATCAGAATGTATTCTGGAATGAATAAAAACTCAGTCCCTAGGGCTTTATTTATAGGCTCCAACCCTAGCTATTCTAGGAAGGAGCAATTCTATCTACTTCCTAAGATAAGAGATCCTACCTACTTAAGATAAAACATTCCAAATAAAAATAATGAAAGTAATAAATTACCCCTAGGTAATTATAGAATTAACCTAAGAGGATAGATGATCTTCAACTTGATAAAATATTCCTTCCTTCATGTAGAAGCTTGCACTCGGTTTCGGATTTGGATTCAGCGTCGGATCGGGTACTGGATTCCACTCGACATCGAGTAATGTGACTCGACGTCGACTCCTTCCTTCTGTCTCGAACTGTCTTCACTCGATCTCGGCTCTTGGCTCTAATCGACATCGAGTCTAGGGACTCGACGTCGAGTCCTTCTATTCTGGTCCCGAGTGTGGCCATTCGATCTCGACTCTCTAGGGGTGTATGTCGAGTTGGCACTCAATATCGAGTCAGCAGGACTCGATATCGACTCCCTCATGTCAAGTCGAGTTGCTTCCTTGCTTCTGGCTTGATATGCTGGTTTGCTTTCACTCGACATTGAGTCAATGGGTAGATGTCGTTTTACTCTTCAAGAGATGTCAAGTGGTTTGATAACTTCTTTTTGTCTTTGCCGAATTATTCCGAAAATGTCTCGATTTCTGTGAAATTAAACAAGAACTTGTGTAGATCTCCATATATGACAAATAAACATAAACCACGCATATTTTGTACTATTATAACCCAGAAATATAAAATGTAAACAAAAATCGATATATATGTAAGCGAAAAACATGGTAAATTGAGCGCATATCAGTGGCCAACTTTTTTCTTTCCTTTGATGTTGTGCTTCCTTGATCATTTGTAGCTCCTTCCTCATTCTCCATATTCTCCAAAACATGTCTACTAAGCTCTTCTAAGATCTCATCCATGTTCGGAATGTAAAATTGCAGAATAAACACTAAAAAGGTATTGATTCCGAACTCGAATACTTCACAAGCAAGATATGAAACTAGACTAAAACATATGCAAAACTCCTATCTAAATGCAATAAGAAATACTTATAATGCATATATAAAATATGCATTATCACCCCTCACACTTATCTCTTGCTTGTCCTCAAGCAACCATAAAACAAAGACGACATCTTGCATCCCACATGAGATTCTTTCACAATTTTACTCATCAAAAGCAACATCAATAACAGTGCAAATAAACTCCATCAATCTCATAAATCATCATCTCATCATAATCCCATATTCATCTACACATATGCATAAACAAAACTCAACCAATCTCTCTTTCAACCAACATAAATCCAATTCTTCCTCATTATCCAAAAATGAATAAAACTTGGCTCTTTATTCTTCTTTTTTTTCGAACTGGTTTTTTTATTGAGCCGAAAATAATACATGAATAATAATAATACGCATCTAAAATGAGGGAACTATAAGCACATAACATTACATCTTCTCAAAACCATAAACCATAAAACTCACACTTTAGCTTCTTTCCTCCATCAATTCCAAATTAGATCTCCATAACCCACTCAAAATCTTAATTTTCCCGGAAAAGGGTAAGGCTTATCATAGGCTAGGAAAAATGCAATTTGGTGGAGCTTACAAATAAAATAGGCTAAAGGCTCAAATTGGCTTCAAAGCAAGATATAACATAAGGTAGACCTGGATAAAATATGGCTAAAAGATTCCTCTATCATTTGAACTTATCAAGCAATGATCATATATATAGTCGGTTTTGAAAATAGATAACCATGACAATACTCAAAGATAAATGTATAGAAAGAGTAAATCACACAATAAAAGCAAAATGAATATAGAAGTATCCCTTATAAGGCCAAAAATATCTCACAAGGACAAATTTTTGTCGAATATCAAGCATGCTCACAAACTTATATCATACATGCTCAATTACCTATGCCAAATCATATTTCACATAAAAAGCAATTTTAAAGATAAAATCAAATTATTCCAGAATTCCATGGGATATATAAGATCATGCTAGAATAAAGTCAATAGGACAAATTCAAACTAAATGGGTATCTTTGATAACACAAATATGCAATGCATGATACTTTTTTTTTTTTTGGGTTTTTTTTGACATTTTTCCATTTTTTTTTTTTTGACATTTTATATAGCAAATAACTAAACACGATGCATGAATTACAAGAATTTTGAAGTAAAATAAAATAAAATAACTAAAAAAAAAATCTAAACATGAAACAAAAAATAAACATGAACTAACCTAACGATTCCCTTCACTCCTTCCTCCACACTTAAATGTTGCATTTTCCTCAATGCATAAACAAATAAAAAAAGAACAATGAAAAATATAAAGTAGCGGGTTGAAGGAAGCAAATAAACTAACCAATTACTGTGAATGTGGGGTCTGGAGTCCAAACTGCTGGGTCAATCGTTGCAAAATCTGAACCCATGGACTCAACAAATTGGCATGGATCTCATCTAACTTCTTGCCCAATGTCAACTGATGCTCATGTAACTCCTTAAAACATTGTGATTGGTGATCCTCCAATCTAGTCATTCGATGGTCAAGACCCTCAATAAGCTCATGTAACTTCTTGCCCAATGTCAACTGATGCTCATGTAACTCCTTAAAACATTGTGATTGGTGATCCTCCAATCTAGTCATTCGATGGTCAAGGCCCTCAATAGGCTCAAGCAAGGGATCATTCTTAATAGGAATGTCAAAATCATCATCGTCAGCCTCATCTCCCCAAAAGAATCTACTCGCAGAAGAAGTATCCACGACCATCCCAAAAGATGTTGGAACATGACTAACACAAAGGGCAGTCAAAGTAAGGCCAACAGATAGAGTCGCAGGAAGATACATGTGGTGATCACCCCTCGCGCCAAATAACCAATGAAAACACTCGCTATTGTTCGGGAGAAATACCAATTCAACTAAACGAGCGCTCAACAAGGTAGACATGTCATATTAAAAAGGCAATCTCATGGGCCGCAGAGAGCTCAGATTAATACTCAAATAGTGTGCTATGAGGGTGATCATCCCACCAAAAGTAACAACATCAACATGCTTTCCATCTCTCTATCGAAGTGTCTCCGCACACGTATCTAGAAATTACTGAACCCAATCATGTATGCACCCGGCCTCTAGCGTCAAACAATACAACCACATCTACATCCTCTTGGCAACAACATTTGGATCAGTCGACCCGTATAACGTAGGGCTCAACACCCTGTGACACAGGCGGAGGGCAAGATGCGTAATCAAGTAGTCATGAAAGTCCTCAGGCCCTTTATGTAATCCAGACACTGTAGCCCAAATCTCAGCAGAAGTAGTCAATGACATACTGCGACGCTAAAAGGGGGAGTTTCAACTCAACGCTCTTCAATTCCTCTAAATTTGACGTAACGATGACAATTAACCTAATAGAGTATTTAAAGAAAACTAATAAAACCCTGATAACTAATTACTAATGGACCTAAATAACTATTGGGTTGGACTTCCTATGCAAAGAAGGTCCACACCTCTCATTAATAATAATACTTAAAATAGAAATATGTTTTTATAACAATAAATGCTTTATTATTGAGACGTCGGAGTCGTATCCTACGGGGGCTGGAACACATCAAAACTCCATGGGTCAGGGTCAAGGTCAAGGTGATAACAAAAAAATACCTCAAGGATTAAAACATTCTTGATTATGAAAGGAGATGAAACACATACTGACAGTGGACGAAACTTATGCAACTAAAAAAAGAATTCATCAAAGAATTAATATGGCAAGTCGATAACGGAGAAACAATTAAATTCTATAAGGATTCATGGATAGGATTGTCGCCATTATACGGAAAACAATTTCATAATATATATACAAATAAATGAAAATGAAAAGTTTAAAACAGTCATTGATGAAAACTTGAATTGGAAAAGGGATTAACTCATCCAAATTCGCCCGATTAACATAGTAGAAAGCATTACTAGCATATACATTCCAATAAATCAATTCGTAGATAGATTTTAATACTGGAAAAGTAACAAATCAAGATTGTTCTTCACAACACGTGCTTTATCCCACATCACAAAAACCATTAATGGATATGATCAAAATAATATTGCATGGATTTGGGATCTAGATGTGGCCCCTAAAAAAAATTCCTTTGGAAATTAGCATTGAATGAAATCCCAACTAAAACACATCTCACACAAAACGAGGGTTCACCTCCTCACATATTGTACCCAATGTGATAGATTAAAGGAATAGGAAATCCATTTATTCATCAAATGCCAGCATACACTCCAACTAGCAAAGAAGATAAAGCCAAAACACGAACTGGTTCTACAAAACATAGGCATAAACTCGAGTGAAATGGGAAATTTAATTAATGACATATTTAAAAACCAAAGCTCTAACGAAAAGACCACATTAATCGCTCTGTGATGGAGTGTATAGACATGTAGAAACAAAAAGCTCTTTGATAACATAAATGCTACCCCAACACAAAATATGAAACACTTAAAAATGAGAACTGTAAAATGGGATGATGAAGTCAAACAACAACAAAAAAAGCTGACCCATGAAGAAACAAAATATGAGATGGGAAAAACCTCCACCAGATACACAAAAAGTAAACTTTGATGGTGCTTGAGGGCGGTGGTGCTCTTTGTGGTCATTGTTCTCCTCTCATTGCCGAAGCTAGAGGGCTCCAACTTGGGATCTTGAAGGCGGCAGAATGGGGTTGTGATCGTGTATGGGTGAAAGGTGATAACTTAGCGATTATAAACTCCATAAAAGACGTATGTCACTGCCCTTAGAAGGTTGAAGTCATCATTACTGACATCCTCTTCCTCCTTCAACATTTTACTTCGGTACGCGTTTCCCATGCCTTCAGGGAGATTAATGGAGTCGCAGATACGATGGCAAGTGTCTCCCCCCAACATGATGCATTGGCAGATCTTGAGTTGAATATTCGAATTTGCAAAACACTGTGATGATGCTCTAGACTCATCCAAATTATTACCTTATTAAAAAAAATGACTTTGGGCCTAATTTTTTTTGGACTTTGATAGGAAAATTTAGTTCTGGTCAATAAAATTAATACATCTAGTTTATACTACTAATACTATTTTTCCAAAAAAAAAAATTAGAGGATATAACCCACATTTGCTCCTGATTGGGAAAAGAAAATGGTATGACCTTTAAGACTTCATTTCTGTTCAATGATGGAAAAGTAAGAAGTTAGGTTCAGTTTTGGTAAAACAAGAGGAGAAAACCGATACCCTTTGAAGGTTAATCTATATCTATATATAAAATACTAAAGCAGAGACCGCTGGAGCGACCTCGCTGTCACGGAATTTTCTGGATTAAACGGGATTATTTTTGCATACGTGGAATTTTCTGAATTAAAGTTGTATTATATTTTTGGGGCACATCAATAAATAAATCAATATAGTTGGGTGAAAAACTTATCTTTTTAGATCAATAATCTAATATAACCAATCTTTGTCAAATATTCTATCTTTTTAGATAAAATTGAATATATTGTATAAATATATTTGTTACTTTACGATTAATCATGCCAAATAATGACATGTTTCCTTCAAATTGTATACACATGATAAGAAAGAAATGTTAAAAATTATATCATTTGGGTTATTAAACTTATTAATATGAGTGGTTACACTTAATTTTTACAACTCAAGGGTTACAATTAATTCAAGTAATTTTTTATAATTATTTTCCGTGGCCGCGATTATTTTATAATTATTTTCTGAATTAAAGCGGGATTATTTTTGCTTGCGTGTAATTTTTCCGGATTAAAATGGTGTTATTTTGTCATCAATAAATATTCAACCATATATTTTAATTAGTTAGAAAACTTATCATTCAACACTTCATATCTAAGAAATAATCTTTCCAATATAATAACTTAAATTTTTATAATTTGATATTTTGGTCTACATTTTAATTTGAAAGATTTGGTTGAAGTAAAAATACACTTTTTACAACCCAATAAAAACAACTATATAAAAGGGGCGATTTGCGAAATATACATATATGGAGGCCATATTAGCATAATATACACGATTTTGGGAATTTTGCCAAAATATACACAATACTACACGGGACACGCGCACCCTCCCCCCGATCTCTCCGACGCTGACACGAGATAGACCTCCCTCCGATTTTCGATCGCGGTAGCCTGTATGTATTGATCAACGCCGATCAACGCCAATTTTCGGTACTACATCTATCACTACATCTATCTAATATCATAGCATTACTGAATTGTGGTTTTGATGTCAGCATTCGTATAATTGGTAGATCTGTCATTCATAGATCTATAAATTTCGTTTGTAAATTTCGTTTTATATCCAATGGATGAACTCGTATAGTGTAGATCTTGTAGTTTCGACTTCAGTTGTTACTGTTTCGATACAAATCACAGTAAGTTGTCAACAATATATAGAGTTTCAGGTTCTTCGTCGATCTGCTAGATCTGTCAACATCACAATCCTTAAAATATCTCTGTTGGATGAATTCGAAATGTTGTACTTGAATGAATTGAAAGAAATTAATTGTTTGAATTGTTCTACATAGATCTGTTTTGATTTCTAGCCTCGTTGTATAATGCTGACACTGTCTGAGATTTCGTAAATAAATGCCATGTGTCTAACTTATTTCTATCATGCTGACACGGAATCAAATGCAATTCATTGTACTTGTATATATATTGCCTGTATCTAACTTATATCTATCATGCTGACATGGAATCAGAGTAAACTCATTGTGACACTGATTGTTTGCATATTGTCTCTATTTAATTGATAGGTCAATCATAAATGGAACCTCATGTGATTACAGTAGTATTTGGTGGATCATGGGTGTTTGCTGACACAGGCCTGGAATTTGTTGGAAATACAACATCAAAGGTGCTTTTGCTATGTGATTCAACAACACTACAAGACTTGAAGAGAAAGGTGTGCACTAGATTCAATGTAGACAGTGTTCTTGAATTGCAATTTAGTCATTTGCACCCATGCAAAAAGCTCAAAGCCCCACTTATAGTTGATTGTGACACTGATTTGAAAGAATTCCTCGATATATCAGCACTAGATGGTGTAGACTATGCTGTTGAGTTGTGTGTCAGCATACAGGCACAACCACTTGCAATTGTTGACACAGCTGACAGGGAGAGTGTGAAATCAGTTGGATTGATTGAGTATGACAGGGAGCAAAATCATATGATTGCCGACCCTCAAATGCAGACGGTGGGGTCAGATGACATGAATGATGATATGGATGATGATATGGAGGATGATAATGACATTGATTGTGATGCTGACACCTGGAGGAGACTGTACTCTTCCATGCGCAGTAGAGATAAAACAATTGAAGATTGCAAGGATGACAGCTCTAGCATGAGTAGTTTCAACAATACCTCATCCAGCACAATGTACATTGGGAGAACCTTTGAATCAAAGAAGGAAATGAAGGATGCTTTACGTATATTATCGGTGACAGAAATATTTGGGTACCGAGTAACGAGATCTGAACCCAAGTATTTTATGGCGCATTGTGTGGATACAAGCTGCAGATGGAAGTTACACGTAAATACTGTTTCTCAGAATTGCTACGAGGTGTCAGCGTACAATGGTTTGCACACATGCACATGGGATGTGAGAACAAGCAATTGCAGGCAAGCACCTTCCTCAGTGGTAGCAAGCATAATCCAGCCAGTGTAAGTGTCTATATTTTATCATCAAAGTAACACTCGGTTCAGGTATCACATCATTCATTCTAATGTATGCATTATTACAGTGTCAGCAGCGGCTACAATCCAAAGCAGATAATGGATAAAATGAGGACTGAAAAAAGAATTCCCATTAGTTATTGGACAGCATGGAAGTCAAGAAGAATTGCACAAGAAAGGGACAGAGGGACACCGGAGTCAAATTTTGCTGACTTGCCATTATTTTGTCACATGATTATGGAGAAGAATGATGGAACTGTTGCATTGATGTCAACAGATGATGATGGCAGGTTTAAATACTTGTTTTTATCAATTGGGCAGTGCATTCGGCCTTCCCTGCATTGAAAAAGGTATAAACTTATCAGTGTCAGCACAGATCACTTTTGAATATTCCTTTGTCATCGCACAACTTATGATCATTATTTTACAGGTAGTTGTTATTGATGGAACATTTTTAACTGGGAAATACAAAGGGACTTTGCTTGGGGCAGTAGCGCAAGATGCAAACAGAAATATTTTCCCCCTTGCATTTGCCATTGCTGACACAGAAAACAACAGCTCTTGGGAGTGGTTTCTTCGCCAGCTGATGAGGGTTGTTCCTCCATCAAATGATCTGGTGTTTGTTTCTGATAGACATGTCAGCATTGCAAGAGCAATTGGCTTGGTTTACCCCAGTGCACATCACTGCCTTTGTAGATTGCACATGGAACAAAATATTAGAAGCACATTCAAGAAAAGATACTTGGGAAATTGGTTCAAGAAAGCAGCGGATAGTTATAGTACTGGGGAGTTCGACAAATATTTTAACCGCATAAGGGAAAGCTGCCCGAAGATGGCGACCTATTTAGTGTCAGCAGGAGTACATAGGTGGGCTAGAGCACATTCACCAATCACCAGATACAACATGATGACATCTAATAATGCAGAGAGCTTAAATTCCATCTTCAAGGGGAAGAAAAATTACCCTATTGTTGCACTGTTGAATTTTGCTAGAGAGAAACTCGGGGAATGGTTCCAAGAGCGTAGAGAAAAGGCATCCCAACATGAGGACACGCTGACACCAGCAGTACTTGATTTGATTAGGAACCTGCAAGATCAAGCTAGAGAATACAAAGTTCAGAGGCTGGATGAATATAAATTTGAAGTAAAAGGGCAAGGGTCTCATGCAATAGTGGACCTGTCAGCAAAAACATGCACTTGCAAGTTTTTCGATATAGAGAAGATCTCATGTGTTCATGCTCTTTCAGCCATCATGAAGGTTAAGGCAAATGTATCAGACTTTGTTGCTAGATTTTACACAACTGATGCTTGGAAATTAGCTTATGCTGAAACAATATACCCAGTGCTGACAAAGGATGAATCAGGCGTCCCTGAAGCAATAAGATCTATAAAGTGTTACCCTCCTGTTGTTAAGAGGGGACCAGGAAGACCTCCCTCCAATAGACTGTTGCATAAGTGTGAGATAAAGAGAAGACTGAAGTACTCCAGAAAATGATGGTGTCAGCATTGCTTGAGACCGGCTCGCTTTATATCATATACTTCTAGGATACAATCACTTAGAAACGCCCCCCCTCCCAGTTATATATATTGCATATCATAAACCTGATTCTGTTTTGGAAATTACTTTTTTCATAGTTTACATAACCCCATGTCAGCATTATGGGCAATCCTGACACTGATACATTCCCATATGTTTTCAAGAAGATTCATTGCACTTTCTTTTCAGCATTGTTGTATGTCATATTGGATTTTTTACATTGTATGTGATTGGAGACTATATCAAATTCGATCTAATGTAAAAAAACAGATGCTTAGTTCCGAATAAGTACATTAAACACAACAAAATACATACATTTCAATATACGCGAACGATGTTCAGTGTAAGTAGTTAATATCCAAACCCAGAATAATGATGTCAACAAAATACATACAGTTAATATCCACCTTCATATCCAACTACAATGTCACTTAAACTAAGAACTCAGAATGATAGTGTCAGCATTGCTCAAATTATGAAGCTCCAAGACTCCTTGATCAAGTCTGAGCAAATAAGCTCTCTGTAGTAGCGGGATAGCTTCTCATATGTGATTGTGGTGACATCTCCGCCAAATACAACAGCCTCGATTGCTTTCACTGTAAACACCCCGCAAGCACTTCTGCACCCACTCACAAACGCAGACAAATAGGGGTGTGTCAACAACAGATAAACAGAAAGTAAATGTATGTCAACAATTAATATAAAAGTTAGGTAAGAGTACAAACCCAGATTTATCATGGACCATGTCAGGGACCTTCCTTATCTCAAATGGTGTGGTGCTAAATTTTTCATATATTCCGCACTTCTCCAAGTGTATAGGAAGCCAGTGAGCAATAGGCTGCAGTTATGCATCTACTACACCCTTGCCGACACCATAGACATTGCAGTCATATACATTGATCACCTTCTGATCAATTATGATCTCTAAGGCAACCCAGTGTTTGTTGATGACGTTAAAGGGTGTGTAAATCTTGTTTGCAGACGCCCATGGTTTGCCATACTGGTCAGGGAAAAGACCCAGGAAATAGCTCCCAATCATGTCTGACACAGGCGAATCTGCTTTGTACGCTTTAGCACAAGCTGGCAGGTAGTTCTGATAGAAAAGCCAATCAAGGACAATGAACTCTGCATACTTATCGGCTTCCTCATGGATCCTCTTCCTCAAATAATACAACCCTGCTTCAATATGCTACAACACATAGTAACAAGCTACTGTCAGCACTAGGTATACAACGACAAATATCAATAAACAAAAACCAAAAGACAAACAATATGAAATATAATTGCTGCCAGATCATTTACCGAACACTCCAGCCACATGTCCTTGTTAAGAATTGGTTTAAAAAAGGATTTATCAACTCTTCCGGAAGCAACAACGACAGAAAAATCCCTGAAAACAAGCAAAAATTATGAATTAAACACAGAATCATAAGAGGTAGACGTGTCAGCACAAGACAGTTAATGATTATATAACGAGTAAAAAGAAAAAAAAAATACCGATTACTCCTCATAGTTTTGTACAAGAACTCATGATCATCTTCGCTTAAAAGCGACTTCTTCACATTGTGCTTGGGCCACCTTCCTTTCTTTTCTTGCTGCTCAAATGGACTCGTCAGAAAATTACTCGCTTTTGGGATACGCCTGGATCGCCTGAGTTCTTCAATCTCTTCGACTACTTTGGGGTGCTTGCTGAAGGCAACCCAGTCAGTCACTACAGGCAATGGAAGCGTGTCAGCATTTTCATCGCCTTCAGGAGAATCAA
This sequence comes from Persicaria tinctoria, assembly GCA_037127255.1. NCBI lineage: Eukaryota > Viridiplantae > Streptophyta > Magnoliopsida > Caryophyllales > Polygonaceae > Persicaria > Persicaria tinctoria. Next base: position 20,576,163 of record JBANSL010000005.1, read on the forward strand.
GGATGATAGTCCCTGGTGGTGCAATGGTAGGAGGTGGAGTTACTGCAATGTCAGCCTTCTCGTCCCCATCAACCTGGCCACCTAATGGGGTACCAACATCCTTACACTCCTCACTGCTTGGCTTCATTGGCAGGTCAGCTCCTACATCCTCACTGGTGCTCTGCGATCCCCTGTCAGCATCATCATGAGCTCCATCTTTGCTGTCCTTACACTCTTCACCTCTTGGCTCCATGGACATCAAATCAGAATCACGGCCTAGATCAACAGCATATTGAACTGAATCTGACTCTATTGTCCTCTGTCCTTCAACCAATGTGACAGGAATGATAGACTCCGGAACCACCACATCACCTGTAATTCTTTGGGCTTCATCTCTCTCATCACCACAGGAAGATGTCTTCATTTGATTACAACCTTTGGGTTAATCCAACTCAGCTTCCAGCTCAGCAATAGCATCCTCCACGATAACACCCATCTTCATGTCAGCATTCACCACTTTGGTACTTGATTGATCAATGTTGACAGATGACTGTGACCTTGCAACAGTAGATTCATGCAGTGTTACCCTGTTCTCAAGTGAATTGTACTTTTCCATCAGGTCTGTCACCATTGCAACAAGTTCAACCGCCCTATCAACACGAGAGCCCAGCTCATTTAGACGTGCAGGCAATTCTTCGAGCTTTTCAACCCTTCTTACTAAATCATCTACACGTGCAGGAAGCTCTTCAAGTTTTTCAATCCTTTTAATTAAATCATGTACCCAAACTGGGTTGAATTTAGCGTCAGCCTCACCAGCAACAACACGCCCTTTTGCATTTTCATCTTTATCACCACCATCCAACCCTGGCTCTTTTGAATGCTCGTCAAACACTCCCTTCCGGTTGCCACCACAATCCCCCTTGTCATCACCCCTAGTGTCTCTGTTGGCACCTACCTCCAGCTTTTCATCACCAATAGTGTCACCGTCTTGACCATCACCCACAACATCTTCAGTGTCAGCATCAATTCCTTTGTTCAGAAGTAACAGAGCATTCTCAATGATAGCATCAACATTGGTGTCATCAACCCCTTCACTGCCGTCATTGGGGTCAGCATTCTCAGTGTCAGCATCAACACCTTGGTTGCCATCTGGTTGATCATCATTGGGGTCAGCCTTTGCCGTGTCAGCCTGGGCTTCACCTTGCACCTCACCAACCGGTACAATCGCTCTACAGGCATCATTCACAACTTCAACGGGGGATAGACACGCATCAACAGGGGGTTGGGGGATAGAGGAAGACTTGTTTGAACTGCTACTTTTGTACAACATTCTACGTTTCCCTGTACTTCCCATAGCTTTCTTCCTCTTCTTCAAAATATACTGAATAGGTTTATCCTCGTCAGATGTATCACAAGCATATCCAACAGCATCCTCCCTGTCAGCACCACCCTCCTTGGATACCATGTCTCCATCCAGTGTGGTTGTCTCTAAGTCAGCATAAAGAATCACATCTCTCTTAGATTCCTCACAACTGTTAAAGGCAACAGCCTTCTTCCTAATCCTCTCAGCCTTCCTCCTGATTGATTTTATAACTTCTATGTCAGCCTTCCTCCCATCTTGAGGGTTGGTTGGTGGAGTTCCACTAGAACGCCCTCTCCTCAAAGCAACTCTCTTCCCCTGGGTCTCAGTGGATGTACCTTTCTGCTTCTTCTTAGAAGGCTTTCCTGTGTCAGCATTTTTCCTCTTCTTCCCCTTCTCTACATCAACAGATTTGCCCTCAACATTTCCTTCGTCAACCTCACGTTTCCTGTTCGTTCGCTTCTCTATCTCAGCAGATCTCTCCTCTTCCTCTCCGCCAACAAAACCATACTCAAAAGACATAAATGATTCAATCTCTGACCCATCATTACGTAAAAACTTGTTTTCATATGCATACTTGCGCATATGCCGACAATCATACAGAATATCAGTAGGTGGTTGCGAAAACATAGGCTCACCAATGGCATCACAAACATCGTCAGCCTCTTCATCGATATAACCCATGCCTGGGGTTCTTGCAAACTCTCCGTAGTTTGGAAACAGCGGTGTCTATCATGCACATCAAAAAAAATATAAATAAGAAAACACATGTATATAAGAAGACAGAGTTGGTGTCAGCACTGATATATTTCTCTTACCAAGTCGCCATCGAATAGTTCGTCAGCTTCATCATAATTGTGCCTAACCTTGCAGACCCAGTGCAAGGAATGAGGATCTCTATCATTCATCCTCAAATTACAGGCAAACTTTTCAGCCAACGCCGGAAAGGCTTCCAATATCCAGTCCTGTAAAAACAAAACAAGTGGTCATGCAAAACACAAGTAATGAATGCTGACACAAGTAATGAATACATGCAATGCTGACACGTATTGAGGAATACCTTCAATGCTGACACATAGTGAGAATTGATTGCAAGGATATATCAAACAAGTAAACAGAATACCTGGAAAGCAATCCAATATCCATACAACTCATACGAAGGCCTAGCTTTCTTGCGATCCATCGTAGCTGACTTCTTCAAGGCCTTCAATAGAGCTTCATAGGACTGTTTGCCCCATGGATATTGTCCAAACGTCTCGTCATCGCAAGCAAGGGATAGATTTTCCTCAGTGATGTAGTCTATCCGCCTATAACACACAACCATCTCGATGAGCAACAGCCTTGCTATATATAGCTTCTTCTTCGACGTCTTCTTCATCTGTCGGAAACAATCCATCAAATCATCGTGGGAGCATTTATCAATCCCAAGAAAATCAGAAAAAGTCACTGCTTTCGGAGGTTTGCAGACGCGGTCTTCACATGGAAGACCAGTCATTACATGGAACTCAGCAAGAGAAAAACGAGCTATCAGTCCATCAACTTTGAACCATAGTTCCTTCTTCTTCTTTGTCTTAACCTGACGCAACATCATTTGATGGATTAACTGAAAGTTAACCATCATATTGTTGCCCTGGGAAAGCACCCATCCCAGACAGCTCTCCTTCAACATCTTGTAGTGCAAGGGCAGCAACTCTTCTTTAATGATGTCACAAACTGCAGGCCGACAGTATAGATTAGATCTGGCATGAAATCGTTCTTTGTATGGAATGCAATACTTCAATTTCTGCAAAAAATGTATACAAATTCAATACCAAAACACCTGTCAACATTTGAGGCAAACAAAATGACAACACCTGCTACATAAATTTCATAGACTCACATCAAATTTGCATTTGTAGTTATCGAGATCAGTTGAGGTCCCTGTCAACATAACAAAAACAAGATAACCAAAGAGACAAATGGATGTCAGCCCCACAGAAATATGAACCCAAACACAAACACGCACACCACACCCATACCACGCCAAAAATCAAAGACGACAAATAGTAGACATGCAAAGGGGTGGAGATGAATTCAAAAAGAACGAAATGAGATGCCAAAATCGATGTCAGCATTACAGAAGAGAGGTCGTAACTACTCAACAACGCACATACTAGTACGATTCAGAACGAACAATACACATTTCATCCCAAACAACCCTAACGACACCAATCGCAACATCGCAAAACCTCGCCAACGCATACTCAACCATAATCAAAACCCTAACACACAGAAACGGTCCAAAATCAACAAATCACTTACCTGCGCTGATAGCCATACTGAATAACCTTCAATACCGGGCGAGAACGAGCACGAAACGGCCGGGAAACGACGCTTCTCGGATGAAACCGCGATGGAGAGAGCGAGAAACGAGGGAGAGAAAGAGAGGGAGTGAGCAGTTGAGTGGTATCGGGGGTGGGGGTGAGGGAGTGTGTTTGTGCGCGTTTGCCGTTTTGTATAGTTTGGCAAATTATACAAAAACGTGTATATTTCGCTAATTGGGCCAAAATTTGCGCCTTCGGCGCAAATATTCTCTATATAAAAATACAAAAGATATATACAATTATTGAAAAATCATCCGAACCTAATTTACTATAAACTATAGTTATATATATATATATTCAAAAGATAGCCCACCGTATTCATTAAGGTTAATACTCAACGTTAATACTATGTATTATTTAAATAGTTTTTAATAAAATTGGTTGGAATAGTAACAATTTTCATGGCTATAGGCTGAAACGGGCTCTGGTAGAATTTCGCATCCATGAAATTTTCTGGATTAAATCGGGATTATTTTTGCTTACGTGTCACATTCATGATTAAAATGGTATTATATTTTTGGCCCACATCAATTAATAAGTTAATATAGTTAGGTAAAAAACTTATCTTTCTAGATCACTAGAATTAATTATGACTATATTACAAAAGAAATTTTTATAAAATATATTTATATATGGGTTATCTTGCCAACTAACACATTATAAATATCTAATTAGCTAAATAGCACCCAAATAAAATGAATTAACTAACCTAGCACCCTTCCCAATTTAACTATCAAGGTCAACGCCGGTCAACGTTGACCGGTCAACAATTTTTTTTTTTTTTTTTTTTTTTTAAATGATGATGCCATTTTTTTTACATTTTATTTTCACTTTGATGTCACTTTTCTAATAAAATGGTTTGATGACACTTTTTTAATATCACTTTTTTCAAATCTTGTTGATATTTTTTTGTTTATTGTGATGCCACATTGACCATTGATGCCATTTTTTTAACCTTGACTACTGATGACACTTTTTTTACATCAATTTTTTGATGCCATTTTTTCACAGTGTTTTGATGCCAAATTTCTAATTACATTTTTTTTCTTTAATGTGATGCCACTTTTTAAAGTAGCGTTTTTTATGTTATGTGATGCCACTTTTTTTAAACTTTGATGACACTTTTTTATGTCAATGTTTTGATGATATGTTTTTTTTACCATGATGCCATATTTTTTCAAAGTGGTATTTTGATGACATTTTTTTCTTTTAATGTGATGCAAGTTTTTTCAAATTAGTGTTTTGATACCATTTTTCTAATGTAATTATTTTATCTCACTTTTTTTAATCAAATCGTTTGATGCCATATTTTTTTTCAAGGTACTGATTTCGTGGTGCCATATTTTTTCAAGGTAATGTTTAGATGACATTTTTTTATTTAATGTGATGCAACTTTTTCAACGCAGTGTTTTGATGCCATTTTTCTAGTGTAATTATTTGATGATATTTTTTTTAATCAAATCGTTTGATTTTATAATAAAATGGATTGATGACACTTTTTTAATGCCACTTTTTTCAAATCTTGCTGATATTTTTTTGTTTACTGTGATGCCACAATGACCATTGATGCCATTTTTTTTTACCGTTGCCTACTGATGACACTTTTTTGATATCAATTTTTTGATGATATTTTTTTTCCGTGATGCCATATTTTTCCAATGTAATGTTTTCGTGATGCCATATTTTTTCAAGGTAACGTTTTGATGACAATTTTTTCTTTAATGTAATGCAACTTTTTCAATGTGATGCAATATTTTTTCTTTGATGTAATGCAATTTTTTCTTTAATGTAATGCAACTTTTTCATAATTATGGGTTAATTTTTGTAATTTTACAAAAATTGCTATTTTGGGTTAATTTTTGTAATTTTGTCAAAACTCCATCTTCAACCTCTTGCCCTCTGTCCGCTTCTTCGACGTACAGCTCCTGCGCCGGCCGCCGGTCGTCGATCCTCGCTCCGGCCGCCGCTCCTGGAACCCTCGCCCGATGGACCTCGCTCGACAGATCCGGCCGCCTCTCGCCAGATCCGGCCTCCTTGGCCACCAATTCCGGCCTCCTTGGCCACCAATTCCGGCCGCTCGCCAGATCCGATCGACCTCGCTCGCCAGATCCGGCCGCCGCTCCCGGAACACTCGCCAGATCCGGCGCTCCCTCGCCAGATCCGCCCTCCTTGGCCACCAATTCCGGCCATCCCGAGCCCCAATCCCGCCTATCCGACACCCAGCCCCCACCGACGAACTCGCAAACTCCCCCCCGTCCGCCCTCCTTGGCCACCAATTCCGGCCATCCCGAGCCCAAATCCCGCCAATCCGGCACCCAACCCCCACCGACGAAGCCTCGCAGACTCCCTCCCGTCCTTGCAACTGCCCATTCCGGCCGGCTGAGAGAGGAGATAGAGGATAACGCCAGTGACCAAAAAAAATTTTGAACAGGTGTTAGCAAGGCTAAAAAATAAATTAAGGATGCTAATTACCTAATCAAATTAGCATAGGGTGATATTTTAGCAAATTTTCTCTTTATATATTGCACCGTTAGTGGATCCAAATCCGATAACTATAATCTATTCAATATAACCTTATATTTTAATTGGTTTTTTATAAATATTTATCTTTAATAAAGTCTTATAGTCATTGGAAAACTAAAAAATCATATAAATATATCATAAAAAAGCACTAAAATTTTACACACACAATTCATAAAACTTCCGTACTAATTACCAACTACTACTAAAAAATATAATATAATATAACAAAAAAATCTATATAAAATACTAAAGTCTATCTATAATTCTATGTACAATAATCAAATCGTTCCAAAAAAAATCAAATAATTCAATATATTATAATAAATTTTTTGTACAAATTAATAAAAACAATTAATTAATTTTACCATGTTAATTTATTTTATTCATTATTAAAATATATCTTTTCGAAGTATACCGAGTCTGATTACTAAATCATATCCGGTGAAGATATATTAAGATGCCAAAATATTTTAATTTAATTAAATTAAAATAGATTATATAAAAAAGATAAGTTTTTAGCTAACTATATTCGTTTATTAATCTGTTGCGATTCGTATACATGGTATTTTTTAGATTAAATTGGTGTTGTCTTTTCATACGTGTCATATTCTTGATTAAAATGGTATTATAAATTTCACCGAACACGATTTTGCTATAATTTATTTTATGACGCTCTGCAATTTCTATTCAAATATTTCAAACATCAAATTTAATAAAAAAATATTTCAAACAAATTAATATAATAAACTATGATTTATTAACAAATAACAATACACGCAAAATATCTATATATGAATATGTATTGTGTCGTCAAGATTTCAAAAAATGACAAAGGAATATTTGGTCAATTATTTTATCTTTTAGATCAAATTGAATATAATATATTTATATATGATTCTATTTTTGTGAGCCATGTCAATTTGGTTTTATTTTTTTGAGTCACGTCAATTAATAATCTACGTTTTAGATCAAATTGGATATAATATATCTATATATGAATATGTATCGTGTCGTCAAGATTCTACAAGATGAAAAATGAATATTTGGTCAATTATTCTATCTTTTAGATCAAATTGAATATAATATATTTATATATGATTAAAAAGGAATATATTTATATCTGGTTTTATTTACTTATCATATGGTGTTATTTTTTTGAGCCATTAAAACTTATCTATTTTAACCTTCAAACCTCAATAAAAAAAACTTAATATAAGAATACATAATATAATTATAAAAAAACCGCACAACGGGCGGGTAACATATACTAGTAAAATACTAAAGCAGAGACCGCTGAAGCGACCTCGCTGCCACGGAATTTTCTGGATTAAAGCGGGATTATTTTCGCCTGCGTGGCATTTTCTGGATTAAAGCGGTATTATATTTCTGGGTCCCACCAATTAATAAGCCAATATAATTAGTAAAAACATCAATAATATATTCAATATAACCATTCTTTGTCAAATATTCAATCTTTTTAGATAAAATTGAATATATGTGTATAAAAAATATTCAACCTTATATCATACTTAGTTGAAAATTTTATCTTCTTAGATAAATTGAATATATTTGTATGGATATATGTCTCATAAGATTTTGTGTTGAATAGATAAATAATTAACGGTTTAAGATAGAATATTTTAGTTGCTACATATATTCTAATCTATGAGTCATCACCAAACACGAAACCTTCAATATCATTAGCCGGATCAACAACTTTTAATAGTTGCAAATAAAGATTTGCCGCCTCAAGAGGTATAGTTTACTACATGTATAATAGCTTTATATTCCTAAAATAAGGTCCCTAAAATAGCTTTATTCATCATATGTAGATTTGTTGCGCCGCTTAAAGAGGTATATATATATATCCCTAAAATAGTTTTATCTAAAATTGTATCATGTGGATGAACATTGGACTACTGACGCTCTACAGTCTACACACAGATTTGAGGGTCCTTCGAGTTTCGTCATATACCTTGATCGAATTAATCGATCTTGAATTCGAAACGAAAAATTTTGATTAATACATTTGATTCAATACATCAATCATACATAACAATAGGTTCTTTATCAAACTATAACCTAAATTATATGTATACAGTACGTACCTTATTTTGAAGTTCTAAAGGTTTAATAATGAATATCCGAAACATGAGATTTATCCACTAACTTAAATTTAATACGGAGTATAATTTAAGTTAAACATAAGTGGATATTACAGTAACATTTGACTAATTAAATTTACACATAAGTGGAGCTTCATTAGTTTGATTTTTTTTATATATATAAATAATGATCCGAATTATGATGAATATTTTTTTATTAGATTTAATGGTATTATAGTATTTTATTTGACGATATATAGTGTATGTGAATTCTGAACGTACGACTATAACCATAAAAATTATAGCCAAAAAAAATATAGCTATAAAAATTTAATTTGAGCGTGGATCATGGTTTACCTTTAAATTTTTTTTTACCTTATAAAAACATAAGTGGATATTCATTTTTGCAATCTGGTATTCTATCTTAAAACAAATTTATTTAATATATTATGAAACAATTTATTTTATCTTCACGTAAAATTTAATAAAAATGTAATCAAAATATATTCATATTATCTATATATATAAAATACTAAAATAAAGGTCTGAAACGGTATCTGGTGCAATTTCGCATTCATGGAATTTTGTGAATCAAAACGGGATTATTTTTGCTTACATGTCATATTTTTTGCATTAAATTGGTATTATATTTTTGGACCACGTCAATTAATAAGCTAATATAGTTAGATAAAAAGCTTATCTTTTTAAATCATATAATCTATCCAGTATAACATTATACCTAATAATCTATCTTAACTAGATAAATATTCCTAATTGAAAACACGGCTAGGGAGAAATTAGATAACTATTTACATAAATATCTTATACAAAATTCAACAATTGGATAGAAAATAACAATAAACAGTACCATATGTGTTACAAAAATCACGTTAAATATCTTCCATGCAAACTAAACTAATTAATTGATCATTCAAGGTAAAATAATAAACAATGTGTAGAATTTTCCACAAAGATATTGCAACACGCCTTACATGATGCTGCGTAAGTGCGTAGTATAAAATTATATCAATTATTTCTTAAACTAATAACAATCAAGGTGATGAAATATAAAATAAAATTTAATATAGATATAAGTAATTCATTCTATTAAAAATATAGATATAAATAAAATAAAAGCTATCAAATAATTAATTTCGATATAAATAAATTTTCACCCTAAAATAATCTATATATAAATAAAATAACACCGATCGAATATTTATCTATTAATATTTTTTGTAAGAATGACTATAAAATAATATTGATATATATTTTTATCAATCACTCGATATATTAACTAAAATATTGATAGATAGATTATGGCTTATGAATTATGATAACTTTCTATACTAAGAACTGTTTACAAATGATCTTTATATATTACATAGAAATAAAGATCTGTAGAAAGAAAGAGATGAAGAAGGAAATTTAATTTTAAATTAATGTAATTTTTTTAATATACATGCTTATGTTTAAAACACAATTTATTTATACATGTTATCCATAGTATGATGATATATATTTATCTATTAATATGTTTAATATACATGCTTATGTTTAAAACACAATTTATTTATACATGTTATCCATAGTATGATGATATATATTTATATATTAATGTTTGTTTCTTATATATATATATATTTGAAACAAATATTGTACAATTGTGATATTTTCTAACTTATGAAACTTATGAAACATATATTTACATTAAAACGTACTTGAAGATTATATATTTGCCTTATACGAAATATTAATTTAATGGTTTATATAATAAAATAAAATTTATTAAAAAACCGCACAACGGGCAGGTACCGTATACTAGTCTATAAATATTTATTGGGCCTGAAAGTGGGTCTCTTTGTTCATACCCCAACAATGTTTGGGCTTTAATTAACGGTAGCTCAAGTTGTGAAGAAGTTCGGTGATACTTCAAAGTTGTGAATTTATTTTTTGAGAAATCAAAGTTTGGATCGTGAATGTATTAAATTATATTGCAAATATTGTAGTAGTTTGGTGCTATATTGAAGTGCACGCGTGTAATTAAAGCTCCATTTCATTTTATTTTTTTTGAGAACAAAGCTCCATTTCATTGGCTTATATTACTAGTATTAAATTTTATAGCTTTTATAAACCACTAATCATATAAAAAAAAAATTAATTTGATAATTTGAGCAGATAAAAAATACTCCTTTTAATACATCTAGTTTATACATCTAGTTTATACGACAATAGTGGTATATCAATTTGGTGTAAATTTTTTATTCTTCTTATTAATTTGTTAGGAATATAATTTCCTTTTAAAATTTATGTGAATTTTTTTTTATTAAAGTGTATATTTTGTAAATTATTTGTTGTATAATATATATAATTAATATTCCAAAACTTAGATAAATTATTTTATTTATTCATTTTTAATATATGTGAATTTTAATTAAAGTGCAGGTACAATAATAACAATTCTAGTGGAATTTCAGTTAGAGTAAGGTGTAAAGCTCGACGAGTTGTACATACCCATTCTCTAATAAAAAGTAAAACATATCAAACAAAGATATAAACAATAAGATAAAGGCAAAAATGCATAAAACCACCCTTTATTCACCTTTGTTTGCAATTAACCACCCCTCTTCTTCTCCAAGAAATCAATCAACTTAGATGCAACAATAACCTTGATATATTAGCCCTCTCAGAAACCAAATCGGAAGAAGCTCCCACTGAACATCAATTAAAAAGCACAGGCTTCAATCAAGCATTTTCGATAAGTTCAGTTGGCCACAAAGGTGGTCTCTGGATATTATACAAGACCAACTATATACAAAATAACAACCAATATCTAGAATCCGGGAAAAGATTTTACATGTTTAAAATAACAATTGACAATTTCACATTTGCTATATTATTCATCTATGCACCGTCAGTAGATAATGAAAAACAAGACTTTTGGGAAGAAATATACACAGTTGTTAACAAACACAAATTACCAGTTATAATTATTGGAGACCTAAATGAAATAGAAAGGGACACTGAAAAAATGGGGGGCAATATCTCGTCTCTATCAAGATTCAGAAGATTACTAAATATCAAAAATGAACTCAATCTTCACACTGTACCTTATGTGGGATCCATTTTTACATGGAGACGAAGTAAATCCTCTACAAACAATACATATGAAAGATTAGATAGAGCTCTTGCCCACCAGGATATAGTAACCAAATTCAACAATTTAAGGACTCAACACCATTCCTTCTCCTCCTCTGACCATTGCCCAATCACTTTAGATATTGGCACAAAAGATCACAAAAAAGGCTCACCATTCAGATTTGAGATGGCTTGGACATTACAACAAAAAATTAGAGAAATCATAGAAAAAGTATGGCGCAACAAATTTCATGGGTCACAAGCTTATAATTTCATGAAAAAACAACAATTGTTAAAAATAAATATTAAGAAAAGATTCAAAAATCAAAATAATAATATACACAAGCAGCTACAGAAGATAGAACCTGAAATAATGCAATTACAGAAATTACTCCCCTGGGGGGCCCTAACCACAAATCAAGAAATTAGACTAACAAATTTAGAAAATAAAAGGAAAAATCTATTAGAATTTAATTACAAATTCTGGAAACAAAGAGCAAGAGTAAAACATATACATCTAACAGATAAAAACACTAAATACTTTCAAATAAATGCGAAAATAAGAAACTTTAAGAGAAGATTGAACTCCTTCACAACCAAAGAAGGCCAGATCATAACTGACCAGCAACAAATCACAGACCAAATAACGAAAGAAATGGCAGAACGATTCATTGGGAGACAACAAGCTAAAGTTACTGCAGAAACAATCTCAAACATTCAGCCACAAATCACTGCAGATGATAATCGACTACTTATAAAACAACCGACCAATGCTGAAATTAAAGACACTCTCAATAGCATGGCAGAAGATAAATCTCCGGGACCAGATGGATTCCCGCCAGAATTTTACCTCCACTATTGGAACATTGTGGGTAACTCCTTTTGCAAAACAATCAAAGCTTTTTTCCACTCTGGTAGCATGTTAAAACAAATAAATCAAACATTCATTGCATTAATCCCGAAAGTAGAGGACCCTCAAAACATCAATAACTACAGACCAATAAGTCTTTGTAACACGGTTTACAAGGTTATAGCTAAAATACTAGCAAACAGAATTAAATCAATTCTACCAAAAATCATAAACCCCTTCCAAGGTGCCTTTGTAGAAGGCAGATCGATACAAGATAACACATTAATAGCACATGAGGTCTTTCACACCTTCACAAAACAAAAGGGCAAAAAAGGGTATATGGCTCTAAAGCTTGACATGGAAAAAGCATACGATAAAATCAACTGGTCATATATAGAAGCAATCCTCAGTAAAATGGGCTTCCACCCAATTTGGATCAACTGGACAATGAAATGCATAACCACTACTTCTTTTTCGGTACTAACCAACAATACAGCCGGTGACCAATTCAAACCAAACAGAGGAATTAGACAAGGTGATCCTTTAGCCCCTTATATATTCGTGATAGTTATGGAAAGTCTAGCAAGAGAACTTCACCACGAGGCATTACAAGAAGATGCCTTAATAGGAATTAAACTAGCTAAGCAAGGAACTCCTATACCCTTTCTAACATTTGCAGATGACACATTAATTTTTTCAAAGGCATCTTATATGAGTTTGCATACCATGAAAAACTCTTTAAACAAATTTGCTAACATCTCTGGCCTAACGATAAATTACAATAAAAGCTCAATCCAGTTCTCAAGAAATGTTAGTCCGGCACTATCTACATCCCTGGCACATCAAATGGGAATCCCCATATCTAAAACAATTGAAAAATACCTAGGAATACCCCTTGTCAATGGAAGGGTTAAAAACTGTGTCTTTGAAGAAGCATTACAAAATCTAAAAAAACAACTCTCTAAATGGAAATCCTCTTCCATATCCCAAGCAGGGAGAACTATATTAATCCAAGCCAATCTCAGCTCCAAAACAAATTACCTTATGCAGAACTTCTTACTCCCGAAAGGAATTCTACACCAAATAGATCAAATTAACAAAAACTTCTTTTGGAATAAGCTCCAATCCCAAAGATATACTCCTTTACTAAGCTGGGACACTATATGTAAAAGTAAAGATGAAGGAGGATTGGGAATCAGGAAAGCAGAATCTCTTAACGAAGGCTTAAAAATGAAACTTCTTTGGAAAATTCTTACAGATAACGCTAGTATGTGGGTTAAAATTATAAAGGAAAAATATTTACAAACAAATCAAATAAATGAAAGGGATAATCAAAATACTTCCTGGCAATTTGGGAGACTTCTATCCTTAAGGGAAAAATTCAACAGGGGCATCAGATGGCTAATAGGCAATGGTAACCAAGTAAATGTTTGGAAAGACCCATGGTTAGATGGAATCAACCTAAGTCAATACCAAAGTTTAGAAAATCAAAACCTCAAAGTTTCCCAATTAATAAACGATCAGAAGCAATGGAATATAACAAAATTGCGGGATTTGTTCCCAACACACATTGTTGACCACATTCTACAACTACAGATTCCCAATTGAGAAACCAACGATAAATTAATCTGGAAATTTGAAAAGAATGGTATTTTCTCGACCAAATCTACTCTTCGGCTAAAACCCATTACCAGCACTGGCAATATGGAAGGTTATAACTGGATATGGAAACTTGATATTCCACCAAGGATAAAAAATTTACTTTGGAAAATAGTGGTAGACGGATTATCAACCACTCAGCGACTAAACAAACATTTCAATAGAGTGTCATCTCAATGCTCACTTTGTAACTCGATTGATGAGGATGCCAACCATCTTTTCATCAACTGCGAATTTACAAGGAAAATAATCCAAAACTATGAAAGTATAAGCGGAAAAATTCTCCTTCTCAAAGAAGACTATGATGAGGATATAAAGTACATTCTACAATATAAAAGGAGTTGTAGCAAATCAGCAATCAAAGAATTAGCCTTTATTTGGCAAACCATCTGGGACACCAGAAACAATTACATTTTCAAAAACAAAAAACCAAATGCAACAATCAACCTAGCCTTTGATATTATTTCAAACATAAAACTTTGGAACTCACAAATAGAAGTAGAAAACAACCACAAAACCCGAAGTAATACCAGACGTAAGACTAGGTGGACCAAACCACCGAGCAGTATCTATAAAATTAATATAGATGGCTCGGTTAAACCCACGGGCGAATGCCAGGTGGGTGGGGTCATTCGTGACTCTGAGAGCGGGTTGATAGATGTATTCTTTCAAAATACATCTCCAGGTTCGATATTACAAACAGAGGCAGAAGCTATCATTGTAGGCATCAAGCATGCAAGTAGTAAAGGGATCCAGAAGGCTATCATTGAAAGCGACAATGAGACTATCATCAAAGCGATAAAGAAAGAGATCGTTACTCCATGGGAAGTCATTCATCAAGTTGAGAAGATCAACATTATGGCTACAGAATTCCAGCTTATCCAGTTTAAACACTGCTATAGAGAAGCAAACAAAGTAGCCGACTTCATAGCTAGAAAGGGTATCGTTTGTATTAATCCCACGTCTCCCCTTACGAAGGAGCTGTACTCCATCATCCTAAGGGATGATCCTGGTTGTTTGTTACACTTTACGTAACAAACTCCAACTGTTTGCATACTGTAAAAAAAAAAAAAAACCACCCCTTATTCAAAAATTTTCACTTAACCACCCTTCATTTACCTTTGTTTGCAATTAACCACCCCTTATTCAAAAATTTTCATTTAACCACCCCTTATAACAAATTGTTTGCAAGTAACCACCCATCCTCCCATTTTTCTTCAAATTTAACTTAAAAGTAAAAGACGAAAATGCCCCCAAATTTGGTCATTTCGGGTTTCGCGTAAAACGGGTCCCGTGTAGATCCGAGTTGACTTGAACTCGAGTTTGGCCCGATTTCGGGTCAAATCGGGTCGATTTCGGGTTTGTCAATTTCTATTTTTTAAATTAAAAAAATCACGATTTGGTAATTTTGTGATAATTTTAAAATGCTAAAATTAAAGACGTGGTTCTTAAGTTCTAGCGCTTGTAATTTCATACTATATTTGATCTAAAATATTTTATTTTTACTATTTCTTGTAATTTTTAATAAAATTTAAAAATATCTAAAATATCAAATTTTTAAATAATTTTGTAAAAATATATAATTTCATGCAATTAGTATTAAGCATATAATTGTTTTAATATTTTAATGTTTTTATCTTCTTAAAAATCAAATATTATCGATGGGAGAGAGTATTATACAATACAAATAAATATAAAAGTTGATTTGAAAATGAAAGATCAAGTGATTGTAATTATAAAATGTACTAAATTGGAATCTCCTTAAAAAAAATTAATCATATATAATTATAAATCAATCGGGTCACCGGGTCTAAACCCAAATGACCCAAAAAATTACCCGGTTTTCGGGTTCGGGTAGGAAAAAAAATTTGGGTCAAAATTTTCGGCTCTTGACCAAAAAATTTCGGGTCTGGTCGACCGGTTCGGATCGTGTTTTGACAGGTCTACTATCAAGCATTGCCAGAGGAGGGTGCAAATAAAGCGTCAATGACCGAAAGAGGTATGACTACATCTGACCTACTAGCAGAGGTGGGCATAACTTGCATACATTAATGGTAATTTTGTATAAATAATACTAAATAAAAACTGTAAAACCAAATTTGGGTGCATTTTCGTCTTTTACTTTTAAGTTGAATTTAATGGAAGTTTAATTTGAAGAAAAATGGGAGGATGGGTGGTTACTTGCAAACACTTTGTTATAAGGGGTGGTTAAATGAAATTGTTTTAATAAGGGGTGGTTAATTGCAAACAAAGGTGAATAAAGGGTGGTTAAGTGAAAATTTTTGAATAAGGGGTGGTTAATTGAAAACAAAGGTGAATAAAGGGTGGTTTTATGCATTTTCGCCTAAGATGAAAGCATACAAACCAACAAACACATCGAAAAGAGAGTCATGGATAACCAAAGGAAAAACAAATGGAGGGTGGATCTAAAGAGGAAAACAAAAAAGGAAATGGTTTATAATAACGTACTGCCACCAAAAAACAACACACTATTCTCAACTTGGATAGTACCCAAGAACCTATCTAATCAATTTCTTTCCACTGTTATTTGCTCATCCCTTACAACACCTGACATTCTCTATACCAAGGTTGCTATACCTATGGACCAGTGCAACAAGTTCCCTTTTATGTATATATCCAAACTATTCAAGCATCGACTGATGGAACATATCTATTAATTAGCAACACACACTTTATCACGAACAACCATAATTTTCTCATATTCTGTAACGCCTCAGATATAAATACCATAGTTACGTTTCAATGGTCGGATACCTTTGTTCGAATCTTGCAATCCAGGTACGGATCGAGGTTTCAAACTTCATTAAGCATTAGTAATTAAAGCGGGGATTTTGGACCCCAAAACCACCACAGGGCCAAAACCAAAACGGAACGGAAAGCAGAAGTAAAGTACAACTTGCCACGGCGGAGCCGGGACAAAACCAAAACCATAAAACATAATAAAATAATACTTAGCCAAATTAATGGGTTAGGCCGGTTCTTCGCTTTCGCCTAGGAGCATTCCCCGTCATAGAAGCATGGAGCAAGCAAGGAGCAAATACCTAACACTATCCACGAAGTCAAGCCTAGAGACGCATGCGAGGCCTAAAGACCGCACTAAGGTCATATAATACGCCTATACCTAGAATAAAGGATGATCTAGTACAATACATAATCCAAACACACAAAGAATGTTTTTATCAGGATATAAGATAATGCAGAAAGAATGTAAGGGGCCACACAGACAATGCCAAATGACATATCACTCTCCTACTCCACCCCATTTTTCATGAGCGGACCTGGCCAGTGCAGTACCCATTGTTGTGATGAGGAAATCAAGTATGAAATATAATAAAATAAATCAAACCAGATTTAGGCCCACGCAAATAAATACAAGACTCCTCCAGTGTAGTAAGAGAAAGTCAAGATCGAATCCACGAGGAAGCGTGTCAGCGGATCCTAGGTAGCCGTAAATCTCAGAGAAAAGCAACAGAAACACAGAAACAAAGAAAGACAGAAATAAAACAGAAAAGAACAAACAAAAGCAGAAACAAAAGCGAGGACACAAAAGTTGGTCGATATCGACTAACTGTCCTCGATATAGACTACAGATGTCGACAACAGAAACTCAACAAGCAAACAGATAACTCAATATAGACAAGCCAACTCGATCTCGACCAGTGTCTACTCGAGATCGACAAGACTCTACTCTGTATCGACTAAAAACTCAGAAAACGTAAATTGCAATTCTCGAACCCAAAACTCAGAATTCCGACGAAATAAATTAATATGCTAAAAGACTTCCAAGGCCAGGGTATCAACACCACAACGATAACCATGCAAAGTAACACATAAAGGCATAAAAGATCATGCTTTCCATCAAAATAACTTTCGTTACTAACAAATAGGCATATAGAGGCTTTCGCATAAACCCTAATTGTTACTAACCCTTTTCACATAATTAATCCAAGTTGCATTAAGATCACTTTAGCTTCAATAACACAAACAAGGATCACCTTCAACTCTCGAAAAAGAATCATGATCATAGGGATAGAAGACGAATTGCATAACAAGATCTGACCTTTACCGCATCACCTCTACATGGCCACCGTCGGGCTCACCCCAGCCCCAGAAGTGGGTGGACTACTCGCTCTTCATCATCAAGAAAGACATCAAATAACAAAAGAAACTAACTTGCATTGAATTAAATAAAGAAAGCTTACAACCCACAAGACAAATCCGCTTTCGCCTTTCCACCTTGCTTGCTACAAACTTTCTTTCTCTACTCCTACTTACTTGAATGGAATTGATTGTGTTTCTGAATTGATGAAAAACCAGCCCCTAGGGCTTTATTTATAGCCTTCTATTCCTTGCTAATCAAGGAAAGAATCTTCTATCTATATCTACTTAAAAGCTTAAAGATAAATAAATTGCTTAAGGGAAATAAATCTTTAAAGGAAACTATATCTAAAGTTTGCAAAATATCTCCAATGTAGGTAGAACTTCTCTTCCATAGATAGACTTGATCAAATTGGATAGAATCTCGGCCAACTCGACTTCCTTAGGCTCCAAGGATTCCCAACTCGACAAGGACTGCTCAAACCGCGTAACGCGCTCCCGGACGTGGCTCGTCGATCTCGACCAAGGCTACTCGACATCGAGTAGGATTGTCGTCGACTGGTGTGGCTCGGCTTCTCGGGTAGATCTGCTCGACATGGCTCGGACTTGTGGTTCTGGCTCCTCGATAACGACAAGGACAACTCGAGATCGAGTTGGGTTGGCGTCGAGGATGCGTAGACTGGTGATGTCGAGTAGGTGGTGCTCGTCACGGACTCGGATTGGCGCCATGGGTTACTCGATCTCGACAAGATCTCCTCGAGATCGAGTAGGGTTTGGCTCGGCGTCTTCGTCTTCGGCTTCTCGGCATGGCACAGCTTCTTCGACTCCGGGTGTGGCGTCTAGGTTTTGTCCATCTCGACAAGCTGTACTCGAGATCGAGTTGGCTTCCGGAGTCGGGTTGATCTGGCTCTCGACACTGCTCTTGGTCGACAAGGCTTGTGCTCGGACAGCTTCGTCGAGGTCGAGTTGCAGTACTCTAGATCGAGTAAACTCGGGCTCCAAAGCTTGATTTGACTGGTTCCGCTGCTTCTTGACTTTGGATTTCTGTAGTTGATTTCCGAGCTTTTCTGACCTTTCTCAGAACTGCTGTAATTTGCCTCGAATTCTGCGAAATTAAACAGAAACTGGTGTAGATTCCATAATTTGGCAAATAAACATAAACTACATAGATTCTGTACTATCTTAGCCCAAATGAATGAAATTTATGCAGAAATCGATATAAAAGTTACTGGAAAACATAGCAGATTCAGCTCACAACACCCATTCCATCATACATGTGCACATAATCATCATAGCATGCTCATAATCATATCTCAACGTAGCATCATCATCTCATCTCATTCCCGGTGGTATTGGGCTATCATATCATGCTCATATCGACGCTACTGAATCAAGGCAAACCCGATGAGGCTGGGCTACCTTATGACCCAAGCAAAGACTCTAGGACACACAGATAACGACCATTCTGTTTTGAAACACACCAAATAATCGAATGCTCATTCACAAGTGCAATCCTAGCATGATACTACATGAAATGCTTTTATCATAAGCAACACCTACATACTATAACACATCAGACATGAGGTCCGAGTGGCTGAGTAAGCTCCCGTAGGAAACTTACTTGGAAATGCCGAACAACAAAGATACACAAGCGAAGACCCAAAAGCAACAAACACATATAATCACATAGATTCCATAAGCTACTACACTATCACTCATACACGCAGAAATCGAGTTCCTTAAAACGTTTCCAAAACCAAGGGAGAATAAAACTATTTCAAAGTCTTTCTGATATAATAACATCAAACGAGGCCATTTGATCATTGCAACTCCATCAATACTCATTTCACAAAACTCTTTTTCCAAATCGAGCATCGAATCTTAAACCAAAACATGGAATATTCCCGACATTTGGAATAAAATCTTTCAATACGTTTTCCAAGCTCAAAACACGATAGTTCAAGTTCCGACAAATCCCCATGTAGTTTAATAATATTCCAAAACCCCATTTAATAAATTCATTGTCGTCAAAACAATCCCAAAAGAATCAAATCAAAAGCCAACAAGAGAGTCCAAGGGGGAATGACTCTGTCAAGTAACTGGGGCTGTGTCGCGGCCGCAAGAGCATCGTTCACGGCCGAGAGACGCTCCCAGAAGTCCTCCGTAAGAAGATGCCCTCGCTCGCCCTGACGCAGGAATCTCGCGACCGCAAGAACCACTGTTGCGGCCGCGAGAGGTCGTCTTCTACCTCCGGACTGGGTGTTCATCCTCGTCGCGGCGACCATGGTTTCGCCGCGGCGAGATTTGAAGCGGATCTTGCTCGTTTTAAATCCATTCAAGCTCAAACTTGTTTTAAAACACTCATAGCTCAAAAACCGACTCAATAAACACCAAGAACAACTCCAATCAGGACTAGAGGTGAGAGCGGAAGAGGGATTACCTAGCTTCTTGGGGGCTCTTTGAAGATCTTGAAGGAGAGAGGTCCTTAAAGCTTAGATTCGACGATATCTTGCTACGAAAGTTCCTAGGAAGGTTGGATATGGGTTAAAAGAGCACCTTTATTTAGATTCAACCCTGAAATCGAGAGAACCTTTGCTCAAAACTTAAAAATGAGGAAAAAGGAGCTCGAATCCATACCAAACCATAATGGATCTAGGATTTCTTGACCTTGGAAGGTAGAGGAGAAAGTCATTAATACACGACAACAAATGGATTCGAAAAAGAAGGAGAAACAAGGAAGAACGACTCACTTTACCGAAGATTCGACGATTCTTGGATCGGTGTCGCGGAGGCGAGGAAAAATACCGCATCCGTGATTATGAACTACCGTTTCTGGGTTCGTCGTCGTGGAGGCGAATGGGGCTGGTCGCGGCCGTGAGTTGCTGTAGAGACGAGCTTTTGCTTAGATTTGGCCTTTCGATCTCGGTTTTTGGATCCTTTTTCTGCGAAGAGAACTTCTTGGAGGAGATTTGAGGGGTTTTATGTGTGGTGAAACACAAATGAGATGGGAGAAATGAGGGTTTTTGGATTCAAGAGAGTGAAAGGTGATACTTTTGGTTTTTGGGTTTGGAGGAGGGGTTGGATCCTTCAAAGGAGGCTAGGGTTTTGGAAATCAGATTTTTTTTTTGGTGGTGGAATCCTTTTAGGGATTGATGTTCCTTTATATAGATGGGACAAGATGGCTCTCTAGAGTTTCATGAGCTACAAGACGAATTAGTTAAGGAGAAGAGAGAGAGAGAGAGAGAGAGAGAGAGAGAGAGAGAGAGAGAGAGAGTGAGACTGAGAGTGAGGTTCATTCCGTCCTCTTGACTTTAGATCCCGACATCGCATCCCGCGACTCGACATTTGAAATCCGACCGAAATCAAATTCATTTCAAACGACTCTCAAATTCTCAAAATAAATTTCCGCTAATTCGAGTTTAAAATTCGTCAATTTTTTAAATTCAAAATGCGTCGGGATATTTATTTTCCAAAGACTTTCCGAATTTAGAAATCTCTCGAGGACGGATTTCCGAAACTTCCCTTTTTAGAAACCCTGAAATCTGGTCTTTACATTCATCCACCTCTTAAAACAAGTCTCGTCCCCGAGATTAAAGCTTTAAAACCGCGCAACCCTTTCCTTTCCAAAAATCTTTCAAACCTTTACAAAACGAGTAAATGCTTTTCCGAAATTGTTCAGAATCTTCCCAATCCTGAATCGACCAACCAAAGCCGAAACTCGAGAGGTGGGGACATCCACCACTAAGGGCAAATCCCGCATTTCCTTCCTAGGTTCCAAAATCATTCAGCCATCATCCTCAACTCAATATGAACATAAGCCAATCAACTTATAATATCATCAGCCACCTCTCACGTGGCAAGTCTCAACATCAATCACGCTAATCTCAACAAGTCAACATCTCAACCGCATAAAATGTCTAAAACATAGCATAAGTCATGACAACATCTCAAAACATGCTAAAATGGCGACAAAGTCTCAAAACATACTATGAGTCACAAGGTAGGTCTATATCATAATGAAGGCATTACAAGTGCATAATTGAACTCTCATAACTTATCACACAAGCAGACATGTCAAGAGATCAAAGGGTTAGGTGTCATGGAGTTAGTACGTCTCTACAAGTCAAATCCCACTATCACATATCCGCACTGAAATCATAGTAGGATTAGTCACAATAAGGGATTTCATTTAATGGATAAATTCACATAGTCGTCCTATCCAAATTCTATCCAACATTGCCATAACAGATTCATCATGTCAACATTGATATTGTAAAGGTAGTCATAGCGGACTTTCATTATAAAGTCAACTTACTCAATAGACAATGCCAAGGACATGCTATTAAGATTCAGCAAAAGGGAAGCTCTAACAATATATCAGTCATCAAAATGTCGACTTACTCAATAGACATCATCTTAACTCATCACAATACTATGTAATGATCATTTAGTAATTATGCATCATTATCTCATATATATATATATATATATATATATATATATATATATATATATATATATATATATAGGGGTTGGTTAAGGTGTACTCAGCCCTTAACGTGTATCATGTACACAAATCTGAGCCGTTGATTCCCATAGATGATTATGCAGTTGAGTATGACTGATTATGCACTAGTATATGAAGGATTATTCAGTCGTATGAGTCTTTTTTGTAGATTAGTCATTTTGATTATTCGGTGGTATCACTATATTATTCAATCGTATTGAAGGATTATGCAATGGTATTGCTTTATTATTCAATGGTATAGCTTAATTATTTGATGGTGTTACAATATTATTCGGTAATATTATTCGATGGTAATATATACTACTCCCTCCATCCTAAAATACATGGTCTTTTAGCACTTTGCACAAGTTTTAATAAAACACTTTACTTTAAAAAACATCATCATTACACTAACTTTTACATAAATTTTATTATTTTTTAACACCCACTACACATTTTAACCAATCAAATTATTTTAAAAAGTCAACAGCACACAAACCGATACAAATCATTATAACTTCCTACCTAGAAAAAACATAAAAGACCATCTATTGTTGGACAAAATTTTACCTCTAAAAACCCATTTATTGTTGGACGAAGGGAGTGTTGAATAATAAAGCTATACTTGTTAATAATGGACCTACAGATATGTTCCTGCCTTCTAGGGGTCTTCGCCAGGGGGATCCTCTCTCCCCATTTTTGTTTATTCTAGGTGCAGAAATTCTGGCGCGTCACCTGTCGACTGATGCAAATAGGGTTAGAAGCCCAATAGGCTTCACTTTTGGAAGAAATGGCCCGAAAATTCCCTTTCTTTCTTTTGCCGATGATATCATCATATTCTCTAAAGGTAGTGTTGATGCTTGTAGAAGAGTTAAAACAATTATTGACTCATACTCTAAAGTCTCGGGGCAAAAAGTAAACTACCATAAATCCTGCTTCCAAGCTACTAAAGGAATCACCCAATCTAGAATTATCAAGCTCAGCAGTTGCTTAAACATTCCCAACGCTATCTCTCTGGAAAAATACCTTGGTTGTCCAATTATTAATGGAAGAGTAACCAAAGAGACTTTTGAAGATATTATTTGCAAATCTCGTGATCAGCTCAGCAAATGGCGGGCTAATTCTCTATCACAACAAGGCCGAGCTACTCTCATAAACACAAATCTATCAGCCAAACCCCTGTATACGATGCAGAGCTTCTTACTGCCATCTTCAATCCACAAAGAACTTGATCAGATCAATAGAACCTTTTTTTGAAATAAAGATCTCCAACACAAACCGCTGATTAGCTGGGATAGGGTCTGTAGAACAAAAAAGTGTGGGGGATTAGGGCTTAGAAAGTCCAAAGAAATGAATGAAGCCCTACAAATGAAGCTCTTATGGAAAACGTTGGCAGAACCTGCTAATGTATGGGTACAAATCATTAATTATAAATATCTTCGAGCAAATAACATTCTAGAATATAAGAAGAGTGGCCCCTCCTCACGGCAATGGGCGAAACTTACGACACTAATTGACAAGTTTAAAACAGGCCTTATTTGGTCGGTCGGCTCTGGGACCTCTATCAAATTTTGGACTGATCATTGGATTACAACCTCTTCCATTCAGTCAAGGGATGACTGCCCAATTATTGAGAATATAGACGACAAAGTTAGCGACTACATTCTAGGGGTTAAATGGTGGGAGGAGAAACTCTCTGCTGTTCTCCCACCCAATATTGTGGAGGAAATCTGTGACATTCCTCTCCCAATCTCAAACTTTGAGGATAGATTATACTGGTGGCCTGACCGAGCCGGGTGGTTCACCACCTCAAGTGCATACAAATTGGTAACAGCCGAATCATCCATCCCCTCAGATAACAACTCTTGGATATGGCGTCTTGATATCCCACCTAAGGTCAAAAATTTCTTGTGGAAAATCTGCCAAAACGGCCTACCTACAGCCACCAACGGGTACTTTCAAACTCAACTTTGATGGATCAACAATCGCTAATAACCGCAGCACCGCTGGGGTTATTATCAGAGACTGGAATGGACTCCCGATACACATAGGATATAAAAGGTTAGGAACGAAAAGCCCGTTGCAAGCGGAAGCCCTAGCCCTCAAACATGGAGTACAACTTCTCCTCCAACTTCATATTGAAAAAATTCAAATTGAGGGAGACTCTAGTATAATTATCAACCATCTGAACAAAAAATCCAGCTGTCCATGGGAGATCGAACTCATTATTTCTGACATAAAACTCTTGATATCATCTCTGAAAGAAGCATCTTTCTTTCATGTACCCCGTCTTGGCAATAGAGTGGCTGATAAGGTTGCACACCTTTGCCACTCTGCATGGGGTGCCGATATTTATAACAATTCCGGTCTTACAGACCTCGTCCGCAAGGATGCTTTCGGGTAGAGCCTGCTCACCCGAACTTTTTCCTAATCAAAAAAAAAAAATAATAAAGCTATACCATTGAATAAAGCTATATCCATGGTAATATATACTATTAATATGGGCATGAATAATACAAAAACCCTTAAGCTCAATGTGGCTCCAAATGATTTCGAACTACAAAAAAAAACACTACATTCCCCTGAATAAACATATATAATTCAATGAATAATATAAAAAAAACCCACCAATTTCACCGAATAATAAAACTGTGCACAAACAAAATGAAAACTCTTAAGCTCAATTGTTATCGTAAATTTTTTTTCCGCAAAACATATGCAAAGTGGGTGTCTATAGGTAGATAAAAATAAATTACATCAAAAAAAATATTTTTTTTAAATGGCCGAAAATAACAAAAAAAAACCAAAAAATTACTTCCCCCGTCACTATTCACAACCCCCTTTTCTTTTATTTTATCTTTTCTTTATTTTGATTATTGTGAGCCTTTGATTTGGTTTGATTCAAATGCCGAGATTTGTGTACATGATACACAATAAGGCTTGTGTACACATGATCCATATTTTATATATATATATATATATATATATATATATATATATATATATATATATATATATATATATATATATATATATATATATATATATATATATAATTATATATATATATCATATTCATCATTTACATTTTCATAATCATTCTTACCACTAAGTAATATAACATCATGCTAGTATATATTAACAAATCACATAATCAAAAAATCCTCACATCATCACCAACCAAAATAAAACGCAATCCCCGATCGGTTGACTCCAACTCTCAAGGCACGATCAATCTTCATCTAGGCTTACCAACATCAACTCAGACAAAATCCCCTACAGAAATTCCAATTCGTTCCGATGCTCCAATCTCGCCCCTCATTCCACCAAACACTCTTGCTAGGAATCCACCTATAAGAACTCAACCCCCATCTCTAACTTCGCACCCGAGTGCCCTCTCATATTATATCCTCAATTCTTTTTAAAGCCATTTCTTACACTTCCCAAACTTCCCAAGATATCACAAGCATCATGCCCTGCTAACCACATCTCCTCTAGAAAATTCCTTGATCACCGCCTAACCGACCTATTGCTAACCATACGCCCACCCGAGATTCACCTAAAAGCTCATCGAAACCACCAAGCATTACCTCTCCTAAATCCCAAAACCCACTCGGTCATCCTAACCACTCGGATCTTGCAATCTAGTTACATTTCGAGGGTTGGATACCTTGATACGGGTCGAGGTTTCAAACCTCTTTAAGCATTAGTAATTAAAGCGGGGATTTCGAACCCCAAAACCCTCGCAGAGCCGTTGGGTACCCTTAACATGTCCTAAGAACTAAGTCGCGGAAATTCGTTTAAGAAAAATAGAACAGAAAGCATAAGTAAAATACAACTTGCCACGGCGGAGCCGGGTCAAAACCAAAACCATAAAAGATAACCAAATAATAATTAGCCAAGTTAGCATGTTAGGCCGGTTCTTCGCTTTCGCCCAGGAGGATTTCCCGTCATAGAAGCAAGGAGAAAATACCTAACATTATCCACAAAGTCAGGCCCAGATATGCATACGGGCCCTAAAGACCGCACTGAGGTCATATAATATGACTATATCTAGAATAAAGGATGATCTAGTGCAGTACATAATTTAAACATACAAGGAATGCTTTTATCAGGATATAAGATAATGCAGAAAGACTGAAAAGGGCCTAGACAATACCAATTGGCATATCCCTCTCCTACTCCGCCCCCTTTTTCATGAGCGGACCTGGCCTTCCCATTCCATCATACATGTGCACATGTCCAAGTTGTTGAGTAAGCTCCCGTAGGAAACTTACCTGGAAATGTCAAACAACAAAGACACACAAGCGAAGACCCAAAAGAAACAAACACCTATAATAACATAGATTCCATAAGCTACTATCCTATCACTCATACATGTAGAAATCGTGTCCTCCAAAACGTTTCCAAAACCAAGCGAAAGTGAAACCATTTCAAAGTCTTTCCGATATAATAACATCAAACGAGGCCATTTGATCATCGCAACTCCATCAATACTCATTTCACAAAATTAGTTTTCCAAATCCAACATCGACTCTTAAACAAAGTGAGCGGAGGTAAACTGTTGTGTAAAAACCTCCCCCAAAAGAATTCTTACACAAATAACTAAGTATAGGGATAAGTGCAAGGTCGAACCCACAGGCAAATCTAAGGATCAATCTAAATGCTATCACTTAAAAAGTGGGAAATAAACAAAGAAATAGGGGAAATAAAACTAAAAGATTAAGATTGCAAATCAAGTAACAAAGCATAAGAATGATGGTTTTGGTAGCAAATCAATGGAGAAAATACTTCCACCTGCGCATTCATCGACATTGGTTGGCTTAATTGGTTCTAGACATAAACTCAAGTTGTTCGATTCCTTTAACTTTCATTCTTCCCATCTTAGTTTGAATAGATTAAAGTGCAAAGAGCACAATTAACCCCTTACACCTTTATGCAACCTAAGCACGGACAAAGATTTAACACAAAGATAGCACAAGTTTCTAAGAATCTAGGCATATGAATAACACCAACTAAACATGGTAACCGATGTTTGATACATATGTTGAAATCTCTACTTAGTCATGATCAAACGAATGTTCTCACAATCCTAAGCATGCTACTATGGAATTCATTCAATGACGAAAGAAAAAAAAACCTAGCAAGACACTATTATGATGGCCAATCACAATAATATCGACAATATGCTCAAAAGAAATAAAAAAAACAGTAGGAAACAACTAAGTTTAAGCCTCACAAACCACCAACCAAGTCTCCGAAACACAGGTGAAACAAATAACGAACTTAGCCACTCATAACGTACCTAAATCTCTTTCGAATTGATGAAAAATAAGCGAACATGAATGGGTTATTGAACTACTGCGAAATATCTCTCAAGTTCTGAGAAAAATGTCTCCAAAGGTCTCTCTAAGTGTTATTTCGTGGCTCCTCTTCATAGGAAAGAAAAGACCCCAAAAACCTAGATACTTTCCTTAAAGATAATGCAGAAATAATCCTAAATTAATATAAAATATCCTAAAATTATTAAAACTGAAAATACTACTAAATAAGTCTGATAATATCTTCCTTAACCCCCAAGGATTAAGTCTTCAAGAAATTGGATCGAATCTCCCACCAAAAAGATAGAATTTGGATCTCGAACTGATGTGCTCTGGACGAACTCGATCGCCACCATGACTAGGAACTCGCGGCCACGACTCGATGGTTTCATCACACCTCTCTCGCGGGCAACATCTCCATGGCGACTGGTAAATCTTGCGACGGCAACTCAGGGACTCGCGGTCGCGACTTGTCTCCAACGTGTTCTCTTTCTCTTCTTCTCTTGGCCCTTCATTTCCTTTCTTTCTTTTCTCTTCTTTTTCTTCACTTCATTAACAACTTTTCCAAGATAGCCACAAGCCGGAACTACGAACCTACATAAAACAATCGAAATAGCATAGTTTCCGAACATTCCAACCCAAAGAGCAAAATACGAAATTAACTCTAAAACATAACCAAATGACCATAAAACACAACTCAAACTATCCTATAATGCCTATCTAAATATGCATTATCAAACTCCCCCACACTTAAGCTTCGCTAGTCCTCGAGCGAATCAATAAAAAGCAACCTATACCTACGAGTTCATCATCCATGCAATAGCCTTTGACAAAAACAATATCAATATGAAATGGAGCACACAATCAAGTGAATAAACATCCTAGCATGCATTTAGCGATAAAAGCATAGAACTAGAAATCATCCAACCTCACAAGGAATATGTGTTTCACTCATGGTCTCATGTGTTAAGGCTATTAAGTTCAACCCTAACTCAATCCAAAATGCACTAAGCTCATAGTCATTGACAACAATATAATCAAATCTCCACCGAAATGTCATCACTTGCGGAAAAACAACAAAGATAAACAATTTGGCTCTAGATTATTCACTCCTTTTTTTTTCTTTTTTCTTTTTATAGTTTCTTTTGGCTTTGGTGTATCCTTACCCGAGTCGCAAACATGGGTGTCATGAATGACCCCGGTCTATCAACACCTCAACTTACTTGAATAAAGTCCACTTGAACATCTTTTTACGTGAATTGCAAATATGGGTGTCGTAAATGAATTCGGTTACTCAATGATCAAGCTTCCTTTCTCAGCGGATAGTTTCAACATCGTTATGCGCGAATCATACACATGGGTGCCATGCATAGTTCCGGTTTCAAAGTGCATCAACCATTTCCACTTTATTTCACTCAAACTCACAAGCAACTAAAGCCAAATATAACATAAAAGCACAAACATCCACAAACAACAAACATGTGAGTCGGCTTTGACAATAGCTAATGAAGTGAATATCAACAGGTAGAAGCATAGGAGAGTAAATCCCACAATTAAGCAAAAGGAATATAAATGAATCCGATAAGGCTAAAACCAATCTCACAAGGGTCATGTTTTGTAGGATTTCAATCATACTTTAGAT
Source organism: Persicaria tinctoria (assembly GCA_037127255.1). Classification (NCBI taxonomy): domain Eukaryota; kingdom Viridiplantae; phylum Streptophyta; class Magnoliopsida; order Caryophyllales; family Polygonaceae; genus Persicaria; species Persicaria tinctoria. The sequence goes on from JBANSL010000005.1 coordinate 20,605,729, forward strand.
CAATCATAGATGCTCAATTATATCACCAATCATGCTCCATATGAAAACATTTAAGAACAATAAGGCTAAGCAATTCAAACAAATCGTAGGATTAACAAGTTCATGCCATATGAAGATATAAACTTTCGCTAACCAAAGTGGGTGTTTGATTTTTTTTCCGTAACAAAATAAAGACACAACTGGAATAGAAACATGACCTAACTAGACTCAACTCAACTAACTTTCTCTCCCACACTTAAATCTTTCATTGTCCTCAATGAAACAGAAAAGACAACAAAAATAAACAAATAAAACTAAGGTGAGGGAAAAGGAAACTAACATGCTCACTGAGGTGGTGGTTGTGATGGATAGCCTGGAATCTGCAATCCACGACTCAACTAACTCCCTCCCCGGGAACGACGCCAAAATTTGAGCGGAGGTAAACCGTCGTGTGTAAACCTCCCCTAAAAGAATTCCCACACAAATAACTAAGTATAGCGATAAGTGCAGGGTTGAACCCACAGGGAAATCTAAGGATCAATCTAAACGCTACTTCAGTTAAAAAGTGGGAAAAAAACAAAGAAATAAGGGAAATAGAACTAAAAGATTAAGATTCCAAATCAAGTAACAAAGCATAAGAATGATGGTTTTGGTAGCAAATCAATGGAGAAAATACTTCCACCTAAGCATTCATCGACATTGGTTGGCTTAATTGGTTCTAGACAAAAACTCAAGTTGTTCGATTCCTTTAAATTTCATTCTTCCCATCTTAGCTTGAATAGATTAAAGTGCAAAGAGCACAATTAACCCCTTACAGCTATATGCAACCTAAGCACGGAAAAGATTTAACACAAAGATAGCACAAGTTCCTAAGAATCTAGGCATATGAATAAAACCAAGTAAACATGGTAACCGATGTTTAAGAGATATGTTGAAATCTCTACTTAGTCATGATCAAACGAATGTTCTCCCAATCCTAAGTCTGCTACTACGGAATTCATTCAATGACGAAAGAAAAAAAACCTAGCAAGACACTCTTATGATGGCCAATCACAACAATATCGACAATATGCTCAAGAGAAATCAAAAGAACAGTAGGAAACAACTAAGTTTAAGCATCACAAACCACCAACCAAGTCTCCAAAATACAGGTGAAACAAATAACGAACTTAGCCACTCATAACGTACCTAAATCTCCTTCGAATTGATGGAAAATAACCAAACTTGAATGGTTTATTTAAGTACTGCGAAATATCTCTCAAGGTCTGAGAAAAGCGTCTCCAAAGGTCTCTCTAAGTGTTATTTCGTGGGTCCTCTTCATAGGAAAGAAAAGACCCCGAAAACCTAGATACTTTTCTTAAAGATAATGTGGAAATAAAAGATACGTTGAATCCAAATCTAGAAAAAATGATTTGATGAGTTCAATTAATATAAAATCGGGTAATAGAATTTTTGAAATCAAATCTCAACTGAAAATTACAAGAATAAAATATGTAAAAAAAAATTTCCATATCAGAATTTTAAAAATTGAATATTCAGTTAATATCTAGGAAGATAATAACTAAATATTTTGATCCAATAAATTTATATTATTCGGTTTGATTGACTCAAGACCATAGGGTTTCAAGGTTTTTAAATATCATCTGAATTGCACTTTGTAAGAGAGTAATTACCTCCCTATAAAAGTGCTTCCTTGTTGAGCATAGCAAGTTCTAATCCTCCCTATAAAAGTGCATATAATGGGCGTATTCCGCGAATGACCTACTAGCCATAGGTAGATGTACCCATTCGAGAGATTTGAAACTTCTAAGGGGCATCTCATGATACGTTTATAGAGTAAGGTATAAGCAAATCTTGACCCGACTTTCCCATTTTTCATTATTTAATACACAGACATAATAACAATAATAATGATAATAATTCACACAAATAAACAATATCACAATTTATGTTTACTAATCCACACTTACATCCTAGGTGACCACAAACGGCATATCATACACTTTATAAAAGATAAAGTGCACCCAATAACATAAACAATAAGTAGGGCTATCCAACGCAAATAATATATTATACTTAACTAGCATGAAGGAAACAACTTAACAAATCATACTCTTTAAGAAGTTCGGGCATTCCATGTAATTTTCTGAAATCATGAGATCACATTATAATTACCTGAGTTGTCATGCTATGTGAGAATAATGAGTTGATAAATAACAACAAACTGATCTAACTCGCATATTTATCACAAATTCATAGCTTGGATCGGATTTTATAAAAGACACAAAAAACAAATAATTGCGGAAAAAGCCACAAGATTGCAACAATGCACTGATTGAACCAAATCACTTACCTTAAACAGACAAAGTGCTTAAGCGTGGTTGGTGAGAATAATTTGATATTGGACCTGAGATTTTACAGAATTTAAAAAGTGTATTAGTGACTTTTTAGAAATCCAAATCTGTACACAATGAAATCTCAAGAGCCAAAATGAAGGCCAACTGCTTAAATACAGTAGAAAACACCTAACTAAAATACGGTAATTCGCGAGAAACAGAGCGGATCTTACCAAAACGGGACTTGAAAATGTACAAATTTTGAACCTAAGATCCCTTGGTATGATATGAATCTGAAAAACAATGATTTTTAAGAATTAAGAGGCCATGGGTCGAAAAAGAGAAAGAAAAAGTATGAAGATCACGTTTTTCTGCTGTGCAGGAAAACTTCTCACCGGTGAATTTGAAGGCTTTGGTTCGAGCACTTTTGATCAGATTCAAGTGAAAAGGAAGACGTTTTGGACAGAGGAAACTGCAGGGTTTAGGCCAGAGTCAAATTCGACGGATTCGGATCACGGTGGTGGTGGTGGTGGTGGCAAAGCCTGGAAACTGGCCTCTCCATTACTTTCTGCAGAAACTTCCGACGTCAATTCCGACGTCTTTCCAGTGAGCTGCTGTTTCGGGACTTGCAAGTAGACCTGAACTGACATGGACTAACCCGCCCGGCCCGCCCAACCCGCCCTGTAAAATATTTGGGCTTGGGTAAGGTAATTGGCCCAAGCGGGCCGACAGACTCGGCCCGGTTGGCCCATAGGGTTGGGCTTGGGCAAAGGGTTAAGCCTATGCGGGCCAGTAGGCCCGACCCGCCTATATATATTACTTATATTAATTTTTATATATTTGTTTTAAAATACTACGGAGTATATGTATTGATTATATAATATCGAAACTTTTACATCTATTACTTTATAAATACTAATAGTATTTACATCGCATATAAATTAAGAAATACAATAGTACTAAATATATTATTTTCAAAAATATTTCATGGAAATGAACCTACATAAAGATTATAGTGTGTAATTTCACATTTGTGTAACTTGTATACCTTTGTTTTGTATAAAGTTTCAATCTTTTGAGACACTTAACACATTTGCGTAGTTTGAGATCAAACGTAAAAATAATAAAATAAAAATAATATTTTACGAAATTATAATGGGCCCGGTGGGTTACCCAAAATTTTTGATAATGACGAATTATTTTATCTCTTTAAATAAATTACTTCTATTGTACTTCGAATAATATAATTATCCCAAAACTTTACATTAGGTATTTTATGTTAACAAATAAAAATTAAATTCAACTTACTTTACCAAATTTAATATAAAGAGAATTTATTTATTTTCATTCAGAATTTCTTCGGTTTGTATTAGCGAATCGCGACTCGCTCAGCCCTTCCTATGCCTTCCTCCACCACAGTTTCTCAAGTTCGAATATGGCTCATGTCGAAGGAACAAATGGCGAAAAAGAAAGAGAGGCAAAACGGAGTAGCTGTTCACCTACTGAACGGTGAAGACGAGTAAAAAAAAAGGGGAAATTCCGCGTGGTGCCCACAAACTTTTGCACATTCCACGTGGTACACAATGTTTTGAAAAAATCCGCGTGGTTCCCACGAAGTTTTGTAAAAGTCCACATGGTTCCCAGGAGGTTTTACAAAAGTTTATGTGATAACAATAATGGAGTTTAATACTGAAAAATTGAGATTAAAAATATTATATTATTGTACATTATTTGAAAAACACTTAACAGGATTGTGTATTAGTTTGAATCTTTTTAAAAACTAATTTTTTATATACATTTTCTTAGCTATAAACTAACCAAATTTTTTTCTCTAAAGTCTTACGTATTTAATTTTTATTTGTTCTTAATATTTAGATTTTATTTATAAGGAAATGAGGAAAAATAATAAGAAATATGTAGTAATATTACCCATTTACAATCAACGAATATTAATAGAAAATTTGAAAATTACAAGAAGATGTACACATACACTTTTCCACGTTAAACCAATTTTCATATGAGATAATTTTTAATACACAATTAAAAGTTTCAAATTTTAATTGAGTATTAAAAATAGGAAATTAGTATGGCGCACCACATTCTTAAATGCCCAATTTTAATTTTTATAAAATTTGATAAGTAAATAATTAGCTCTAAAATACGATTTATAAAAATAAATTGGTTAAATTTAGTTTTTACAAAAAATTGAATTTTGGAAATTTATAATGTCACACCACGTTATTAAATTCTTCAACCCCGGTTACTACGTCAAAAAATTCACTGAAAAATTATTTCATATGAAAGTTGGTTTAATGGGAAAAAGTGTCTATATCTTCTTGTAATTATAAAATTTTGTATCAATTTTGTTCAATGGTGAAGACTTAAATATTGAGACCAAATAAAAATTGAAGACGTAAGATTTTTGAGAAAAAAATGGTTAGTTTATCTCTAAGAAAAATTATATACAAAAATAGTTTTAAAAAAGATTCAAATCAACACCCAATCTTGTAGAGTGTTTTTCCAAATTATAATATACAATAATATAATTTTTAATTTCAATTTTTCAATACTAAAACCCATTATTGTTATCACATAAACTTTTGACAAATTTCGTGGGAACCACGCATAATTTTTCAAAACTTTATATGCCATGCGGAATTTGCAAAAAGTTTGTGGGCACCAAGCGAAATTTCCCCCAAAAAAATTGAAGACGAAGTAGAGCCATGCAAATTGGTTTTGTCGAAGCATGTAAATCCAAGCAAATTGGCTTTTGTTAAGAGCGATGGGTTGTACTTTTTTTAATTAAGAAAGAATTTGAGTGAGCGCACTCTACCCAATAGCATCCTTGCGGATGAGGTCTGAAAGACCTGAATCATGGTAAATATCGACACCCCATGCGGAGTGGCAAAGGTATGCAACTTTATCCGTCACTCTGTTGCCTAAACGGGGAATATGAAACAAGGAAACTTCTTTCAAAGTCGATAGAAATAGTTTAATATCTGATAGGTTGAGCTCAGTTTCCCAAGGACATTTAGTATGTTTGTTTAAGTGGTTTATGATTATGCTCGAGTCACCTTCGATGTGGATTTTATCGATGGGAAGTTGGATAGCGTGTTGGATTCAAAGTTTCAACGCTAGCGCTTCTACTTTCAAAGGGCTTTGCTTCCCAAGTTTTTGATAGCACATGCGTATTGGTCGGCCTTCCCAGCCCCGTATTATGGCTCCTGCTGAGCTATCATTATTTAATTTTGTTGACCCATCAAAATTAAGCTTAAAAGTTCGCGTTGGGGGTTTGCGCCACTTAGTCTTTCCATTCTTCTTTTTAATAATTGGATAGTTGGTGTTGTGTCTGACGACGGCGGACACGGTGGAGTTTTCATCCAAGCACTCCTCATAAAGGGACGTTTTCTTACATTCTTGGATGTGCATTTTAATCATTCGTAAGGAATTATCTTTCGTAGGGATGGGAACTTGCCTAAACACAAATTGGTTCCGAATGTACCACACTGACCACCAGAAAAAGGCAAGATCCGCCTTTGCCGCAAGGCTAAGATTATTCCCTATGACATAAATGATAGCTTTTATATCCCGAGATTGGGAACTCATGCGGGAAATAGTTGCCCTTATATATGGAGGAAATTGATAGAAAGAGCGCACAAAGGGACATTCGAACAGAAAGTGAACATCCTCCTCAGCCGCATCATTGCAAACACCACATGTGGAAGGAACCGAAACTACTCGAGTAGCAAGCCTTTCGGCAGTAGGGAGAACGTTCTGACAAATCTTCCATAAAAAAATTTTAACCTAAGGTGGAACGTCTACTTTCCAAATCCAGGCGTTGGCATCTAAGTTTACGGATGATTGTGATGTGAGTAGTTTGTTTGCACTTGAGGTAGTGAACCAACCAACTCTATCCGTCCACCAATATAGCATGTCCTCAAAGGAGGATATAGGTAGGGGGATGTCCAAGATTTCTTGGACAATGCCGGAATGGAGCACACTACTTAGTTTCTCCTTCCACCAACGCCCCCCATAATGTAATCACTAATAGTTTCTTCTGTGTTACCAATTCGGGGGCAATAAGCTATGGAAAGCAGAGCGGAGGTTGAAATCCAGTTATCTGTCCAAAATTTTATAGACATTCCATTTCCAACGAACCATATAAGTCCCGACTTAAATTTCTCAATGAGCGAAATCAATTTGGCCCCATTGCCAAGAGGAGTCACCACCTTTATTATACTTAAGGAAGTTAGCTGAGCGTAAGTACTTATATTTGGTCAACGTAACGTCTGGTTCAGCCAATATTTTCCATAAAAGTTTCATTTGGAGGGCCTCATTCATCTCTTTTGATTTCCTAATCCCTAATCCTCCACACTTTTTTGGTCGACAATCCTATCACAGCTTATAAGCGGACGATGTTGAAGATCTTCGTTCTAGAAGAACGTTCTATTAATTTGATCAAGTTCTTTGTGTATGGAAGTACGTAGGTAGCAAGAAGTTTTGCATTGTGTACAATGGTTTAGCTGATAAGTTTGAATTGATCAGGATTGCACATCCTTGTTGTGACAAGACGTTTGCATGCCATTTACTTAGTTGTTCTTTAGATTTACATATGAGATCTTCAAAAGTATGCTTGTTAACTCTCCCATTAATAATCGTACAACCGAGGTATTTTTTCAATGAGTTCTTGTTTGTAATATTCAAACAATTACGAAGCGCGGCAATCCTTGTATGCGCAATGCCACTTGAGGCTTGGAAGCTTGATTTATGGTAATTAACCTTTTGTCTTGAAACTTTACAGTACGAATCAATAATTGTTCTAATTTTATTACCTGCCTCCACACTTCATTTTGTGAAAATTGTGATGTCGTCAGCGAAGGATAGAAATGGAACCCGATGGCCGTTTCTGCCGAAAGTAAAGCCAATAGGGCTACTACACATATTTGATTCCGCTAAGAGTTTTCGAGCAAGGACTTCGGCAGCTAGAATAAATAAAAATGGGGACAGAGGGTCCCCTTGTCGAAGACCACGAGAGGGGAGGAACAAATCAGTGGGACCACTGTTTACTAGTATTGAAAATGATACGAACGTTACACATTCCACAATCCAAGATATAAAAGGGTTGTGAAACCCAAAATTTTCTAACACTTTTTTGGTGAATTTCCAATCGACTATGGCATACGCCTTCTCCATATCTAATTTTATCGCCAACTAACCCTCACGACCCCTACGAGATCGGAAAGAGTGGAAAATTCCGTGCGCTAGCAACACATTTTCTTGAATAGCTCTGTCAGATAAGAAAGCACCCTGTAAAGGGTGAATCAACCTACCAATAATTGTTTTTATTCTTTCTGGTAAGATTTTTTACATGATTTTATATATAGTTGAACATAAGCTAATAGGACGGTAGTGACTGGTAGTAGTAGGATTGTCACACTTTGGAAGCAGTGAAATAAATGAGTGGTTTATTTGTTTTAATATTTTACCCGAGTGGAAAAAACCCTTTATTGCCCTAATTATGGACATCCCAACAATATCTCAATATTTGTTGTAGAATTTGGAAGTAAAACCATCAGATCAAGGGGATTTATTAGTACCCAAGTTAAACACTGCAGACCTAATTTCATTATTGGAAGGGTGTCGTATAAGAAACTCATTTTCCTTCGTGGTTATTGAGGGATGAATCAGATTTAGCATTTCATTTAAAAACCTGTCATCAATAGACTCCCTTTTAAATCTTCTTTCGAAATATCTTTTGATTTCATTTCTAACATTTTCCTCACCTATTATTAATGTGCCATCCGTTGTAGTTATATTGCGAATTTATTTCTTATGTCTTCTCCCAGATGCAACGCGGTGAAAAGGTTTTTTGGAAAAGGTTTTTTGGAAAAGAAGGAGCTTTTCCTTCGTTCTAATAAGACACTTCTCACTATCGTTGGTTGTGTGTATGTTACTTGTTGGTTGCGACGATTGAATATTAAGCAGTTCATTCTCCACATCTCCTAGTTGATGAAATTTTTTTTCCAAAGGTGAACTTATTCAATTCCTTCACTTTTTTTTTAAAAAAAAATTCGTTTAAACATGAGTTAATACATGGTAGATCAAGGACAAGAGGCTCTCCAAGATTGCTTGAATATGTTTCGAAAATCCTTCCTTTGAAGCCAGACATTCTCGAACTTAAAAGGCGGGGCCTTATTTACGGGACTGTCGACGAGTGTTATAGATGATGAGAAGGCCCCATTATTAGTGACTAGGTTTGGAAATTTCTGAATTATCTAATGATGAACAAGGATGCGATCCAACTTTTCACGGATGTTGTTTTCGTCTTCGACATTCTTTCTCCAAGTGAAAGGATTCCCGAATGTAGGGATATCCAGAAGAGAATAATCATTTTTGAATTTTAATAATCCAACGAATCGGGAGGAATGATTGTCAGCGCCTCCCAACTTATCTTTACTACATAAAATTTCATTTTGGTCCCCAATACAATGCACTAGGGGTGGGCACGGGATGGGACGGGACGGGATTGAGCCGGGACGGGACTCGTCCTACGAAATTTTTATGGGACGGGATTAACACTTTTTTTTCGGGACGAGATGGTGTCTGGACGGGACGGGAAGGGCCTTGTCCCGCAGATAGAAATAATAAAATATTATATAAATTTGCAAAATGAAAAACGCTTTCATAATTCATTAATTTGTATAATATGTTGAATATGGTATTCTTCTCAACTATATTATTCAATAATAATATTATTATTAATAATAATAATATTAATATTATAATACTATTATTAATTCATACAATGATTAGATAAGTAATTATAACACTCAACATATTTGGCTACATTATCTTACTAGATCGGGACGGAAAGGGAATGAGACGAGATTCACCAGATACTGTCTCATTATCGATTGATAGTTGGGAAGAATACCGTATTTAGTTATTTGCCTCTTG